>OX420940.1:14778123-15098639 GCA_949091785.1 Polymixis lichenea | reverse complement strand
AAGCTTATGACCTTCTCCATTCTTCCATAGTTTTTTACGTGATACCCGACATCCACGCGGGCGGAGCCGCGGTCAAAAGCTAGTACTTTATAAAATAAGAAGACGGATAGGTTTCCTTCTAAACAAACCTTTTTGTATCTACAGTGAATCGTGTTTACTGTGGTTTTATTATTTTATTTATACAATCAGTTCAGTGAACTACCTACTTTTAAGAAAACGTGGGTTTATTCGTAGATACCTGTCTTCTTTTCCTGAGAAAAGTTTTTTAAAATACAAGACCAAAGCTTTTATGAAAAGGGAAAACAATTGAATTTGAAATGAGTATAGCAAGCGTTTCAAGTTGAATGCTGATTGGTTGTTGGGTTTATCAAAGACGTAAAATATTTTCAATTAAAATACTAACTTCACTAGTCTTAGTTTCGTTAAGCAAATCAATTCCGTCTCTTATTTAAATCATAATAACTAATAACCATGCGATTCATTGTTTAGAGCGTGCTCAAAGAGCAATTCTAAAGGTTGCTACTTTTCGCCCTTTTAGATTTCCTACGCACCAGCTCTACATTACATGTAATGTATTAACAGTTCGGCAATTATTCATTCTAAGCATAGTACTTCACCAGCACACTGCACTTCCTTTTAACCCAGTACCTTCCGACAAGAGAAGGAAGGATTTAGTTTGCATAAAGCCTCAAACTAGACATGCGTTTGCTAATAGATTTTATGTGTTTTTAGGTCCTTTTCTGTATAATAGACTTAACAAATTAATGAGCATCTATAGTTTAAGTTATAAAAAATGTAGTACTACATTATCAGAATACCTAGCGTTACTCAATTACACAGACACAGAAAAACTTCTAGAAATTATGTCATGACGATAATTTATTCCATCGTAAATATTTACTTATGTAGTATTTACATTTGCTTAGTTGTAGGTATTAATGTTTAATTACAATATGCTTTATCTCACACTTGTTAATAGATTATTTTTATATCAATTTAATTTTAAATGCTAATACCCCAATTTAATTAAAATGTAAAGTGATGGCCCGAAACACAGGTTTGAATGAACCTAGATCGGGCGGGTCGCTACCTATCATTCTAATGCCCAAAACATTATCAATTGCACTTGTAATAAAAAAAATATTTTAGAAATAGTTTATTTTTAGGCACTATAATTGTATGTGAAATTAGTAGTAAAGTTGACTAAATGTACTCTGTTTGTATACGTTTTTATATTAAATAAATTATAAATTATTATTATTATCTCGTTTATTCATTTTATACCTTATTTACTACATTTTTAAATATTTTTATAAAAGTAACTTTAAAAAAAAACATTTAAAAATATAAAAAATAGCGGTCCGCCGGTAACGGGAGCAGGGTCCAAGCTACCGGTGGTTAGGGCTCCAGAGACAGGAACCTCCTCACGATGCGAGCCGTATCGAGGAGTACTGCCTTCTGGATCAGGCCTTTGATCCAACCGCCTAACGAGAGCCTCGAGAGATGTTGATCGAGGCTTTCGGCCATCAGTCCATTGGCTGATACGACAATCGGCACAATTACAGCCGAGTTCACATTCCACATGTCAACAACCTCGTGTGCTAAGTCGAGATACTTAATCTGTTTCTCTTTCTCAGCTTTCACGAGGTTCCCGTCATGCGGAATGGTAACATCGACTATCATTGTGCGGCGCGCTAACCGATCTATCACCACTATATCAGGCTTATTGGCTACAATAGTCCTGTCAGTAATGATAGACCGGTCCCAGTACAACGTGACATGGTCATTTTCAAGAACTGGGTCGGGCACATACTTGTAATACGGTACCTCAGAATCCACAAGTTTATATTGCAAAGCAAGTTGCTGGTGAATAATCCTGGCTACTTGGTTATGTCTGTGCAAGTACTCGCCGTTAGCCAGCCGAGAACAACCAGAGATAATATGTCTGATGGACTCACCTGGATGGTGACATGCCCGACACACGTCAACCGTCCCGTCCTTCATAATATGTCTCCGGTAGTTATTCGTCAGGATAACTTCATCCATAATTGCACAGACGAAACCTTCAGTTTCCCCGAAAAGGTCACCAAAACGTAGCCAGGATACGGACGCCAAGAAATCAACACCGGGTTCATGGAGAGCCCGATAGAAGCGCCCGTGAAGCTCCTTGTTTCGCCATATTTCCTTGCGGTCATCGATAGTTAGTATAACAGGTTTGCGCCAGTTCTCTTTAGCCATGGATAGCGGGGTGAGCCCCTTGTCCACTGCGATCACATCACGGTGCATACCCACTTCGGTTTTAAAAAAATATTCCCTGAGACTGCACACCTCGCGGTTGTGGAGGGTCTTCGCATTTAAAAAGCCTCGACCCCCGCACTTCCGCGGGATGTACAGTCTCATCACCGATGATCGTGGGTGATGCATCCGGTTTGCAGTCAGCAGTGTACGGACTCGTCGATCCAGGGCGTCGAGTTCAGTCTGAGTCCATTTGAGTATGCCGAAAGAGTACATCAAAACAGGCATGACCCAACCGTTGAAGGCGCGCACCTTGTTTCCGCCTGAAAGAAGACTAATTAATACCTTCTTCAGGCGACCAAAGAAGCGCTCCCTCAACGATTGCTTCATGTCAGCAGTGTTGATGCCTAACGCTTCCGACATACCCAAATACTTATAGCTTTCGGATGAAGAGAGGGACCTGAGGTGTATGGAATCTGAGAGTTGAATTCCCTCGGATTCCATAATCTCACCTCGCTTTACATGCATGACTGCACATTTGTCCACACCAAATTCCATCCTGATGGCGCTACTAAAAGTTGCAGTGACCTTCAGTAGTTCCATCAGTTGCAATTTGTTGGGGGCAAAGAGTTTAAGGTCATCCATGTATAGGAGGTGAGATATAACCTCACCACCTCTCCTCAGCCGAAAGCCTAGACCTGAATCCTCCAGCAGAGTGCTTAGAGGATTCAGGGCTAAGCAAAACCAAAGTGGACTCAAGCTGTCGCCCTGAAATATTCCCCGTTTGATCCATACAGGCTCATCATTCCCTTGGATCTGTGGACATCCTGGATAGCGAAGGACTGTTCTCCATTGCCCCATGCACGACTCAAGGAAGGTGCGTAGAGTTGCATTAATTTTGTACAACTCCAGCACTTTCATGAGCCATGCATGTGGCACCGAGTCGTAGGCCTTCTTATAATCTATCCAGCATGTCGACAGATCTTTGCGGGATCGACGAACCTGTTGGCTTATGGCCATGTCGATGAGGAGTAGCTCCTTAGTACCGCGGGACCCGTTCCTACATCCATTTTGAGAGGGAGACATGATCGAGTTATTCTCAATATGCGTATTAATTTTCATTCTCAAAATGGATGTAAGAAGTTTATAAATCGTCGACAAACATGTGATTGGTCTATAATTCTTGGGTTCCGCGGGACTACCTGACTTATAGAGCAGGTGGGTAACGCCTGCTGTTAGAGACCGTGGTAGCGACCCAGACTCTAAGGATGACTGGAATTGAGATGCCAGTCGACTGTGTGAACTAGTAAGCCATTTTAACCAAAAGTTATGCAGTCCGTCCGGTCCCGGTGATTTCCAATTGAGTAACGGACGGACTGCTCTGGCCACGTCTATTGGCGTAATGAACACGCGTTCCATTTCTGGTATTGGTTCACACAATCGCTCGACATCCTGCATCCAGTCTGCCTCAACGTGACAGACGGGCACCGACCAAATGCTCCGCCAAAATGCACTCGTGGCGGCATCATCCGGGCGGCACACGTCCATCACATTTTGTTCGGGTCGCTCCCAAGCTCTATATACCCACCTCTCATCGCTCTGGAACATGCGGTTCTGCGTGTATCGGTCAACCCGCCGCTTATACCGCCGAATACGGTTCGCCCATGCACAGACTTTCTGCTTCAGGAAGTCGATGCGCTCTGTGACACGGGACATGTATTCTGGAGGACTGATTCCAGTCCCCGAGAAAGCCCGCTTCACAAAGCGCATCACTCGTGGTCGTGTGTTGCCCTCCCTGAAGCAGTATAGTTTGCCGATGAGTACCCTGGCCCCATCAATACGACGCTCGATCCTGCACTGCCAGGCTGGTGCGGCTGGTTTCGGTCGAGAAGCTCCGTCACAGCTTGGAAACTTGACGTTAGCTAAACGACATGCCGCAACAGCCGCGCAATACAGGATCGAGTGTGTATCAACGAGATCCTCGCTGCTCTCAAAGAAATACGTAAGCTGCGAGTCCAAGGCACACACCAGCGCCCTATTTTTTTTGTGCATAGGTAACCGTGGTAATCGGGGTCTAAGTTCGGTCGGAGTGGACCGATACTCGCGAAACGCATCCTCCAGTGCGCTCCTCAGTCGGGTGTTGTACTGGCTACTTACTGTGGCAACCCTATCATCTTCTTCAACACGATTGGACCGCGGCGAGATTGCATCCATAGGTGACACATGTCCCGCGGTTTGTGTCGGAGTTGGAACGATATGGTTGCTCAGTACGTCTGAGCGCAGCCTATCAAGTGCGGTGTCGTCCAACCTGTGATTGCGTTGGATGACCCGCACCTGATCCGACAGTCGTTGGGCCGAGACGTTGACGGTTGGTTCTAGTACCTGAAATAGAGACAGCATCCTTTCGCGGTACGCAGTGAGGTTAGTTCCCCCCTCTGTAGACCCGTAATATGCGCGCATGACGTTCTCGTTCATAGACTGAGTCCATCTCATGCGCTGCACACAACCACCGGCAGCGGGGACCCGGCTCGGGGCCGGATGACCCCTAAGTCCCAAGCTCCTCGGTGGCCGGCCTCTCCCCTGCCGACGTACAGGTGTTGGCGACGTCGGCGGGGAAAAATATTCGTCGCTCGAGCTCGACGCAACTGCCATGGCCGGTGTCACAGCACTCTCAATGGGGCTGGGTTCCGGCGGCGGCGAGGCGGAGCTGAGCGACGACTCCGGGGGTGGTAGGCGTGTTATATGTATTTATTTTATTATTATTATTATTATTTATTCACGAGGTAGCACAGGTAATAACATATATTATATGACTGTGTTCACATTAAAGGTTTCGACTTGATTATCGCTCTAGCCAATATGACTAGCCAACACATTAGTAATGCTGATAATTACAGTAAGCATAGCTCACAAAATTACAGCCACAAGGTCTGTGCGTCTTCTTACTTCACTTCTACTTAGGCTGCGAATATGTAGGAGACTAAACACGCCAGGTAATAAAGTACATAACGGGCACAAGTTTTTTTTTTAAATAAAACAGTAAGTATTTAAATCTTTACAATATTTAAAAAAAAACTTCGGAAATCCTAGGCTGATTCCCGGCTTGCGGACGGCGAGTAATGGGTAGCTCGCTGTCCGGTAAGGACCAGGCCCGGATCGACGGCGCGTTGTGTTCCACGCGCGCCTCGAAGAGATGTCTGCATCAATTGATGGGGTATGCAAAGGCCGATGCCTGCCAGGGGTGCGAGTTGTTCGAAAGAGATACCGTGGCCCCTGGCACACAGGCAACTGAGGGCGCACGGGTGGGTTTTAGTTAGTAAAAATCTGACACGCCCTCCTGCTCCACCCAGAGCGGGAGAAGTTATTTGATGATATCCCACATTTAAAAAAAGTCACCCGACTACTGAAAAATCACTTTCTAAAAAGTATGAAGCAAGAAAGAAATACTATTTATCTGAAAGCCGTGAATCCGTGATCGTATGCTAGTTTGCCCTAAAGCTTATGAAAGCTTACTAATGTTGGAATGTATTATTTTGCAAGGTATTTCACTTCATAATCGCACGGCATCATGAAACAAATTAGTTCATGACATGTCCTCGAGAAGGCCCCATTTTCAATGTAAAGTGACGTCACCACCTATAAACCAGCTGATAATCAAGACGCGTCGAACCATACCGCATTTGTACAAATTACGATAAGTAGTTTAGAAGTTATGAGGGAACAACATACATACATACCAGTCAAAATCACAACTCTCTTTTTTGCTGCGCTGTGGTCGAGTAAAAAGAAACGGTACATACATTTATTTATTTAGCATTTCTTTATTTTAATACATGTGTTTTGAAAGTAACGGCACGAGAATTAACCATATGAATACTGTTATTAATATCTTAATTAACAAAACACATTGAAAATGTCAGTATATGTCAGACAGTGGTAATCCAAACACAGCAGCCACTATTTAGGTAAAGCCGTCATTTATTTTAGGTCCCACCCCTAAAATCTCTATTTTCTCTAGTGCACGTTGCTAGGAAAATTGCAAAATTGCACCTCTATTTTGGATTCACATCGAGCTGACAGCAGCTGATTTAAAATTAGCTACTCTTCATTAGTAAGTTGCCTAGTTATATGGGCAGATAATGTAACATAGGTGTTTTTAAACTACAATTCTAAAGCCACCTTATATGAATATGACGTGGTACTTTTTAGTTATTTAGATCACATCTATGTACATTTATGTTAAAAGTTACCTTTCATGGCATGAAATACCTGCCTACGTTTCCATTATCAACTTTAAGTGCATGTTGCATTGGTAAAACTTAAATTGTGATGGATAACTCGGTTCGTTCGATACCTGATCTTAAACGATTAATTGGTCTTAGATTTATACATTCATCGCGCAGATAGAAGTGATTGCCGTTTTGTTGCAAAGTAATTTTCAAGTGGAAATAAACAATTCAATCAATGCCCGTTATAATCCTATAAAAACTCCTTCCTAACACCACGATGCATCAAGAAATACGTTCTCAGGCAATAACCCGTAACAGCGACACCAGGTGGCGCCCGCTTCGCTGCATAATGCCTTTTTTCCGACTCTTGCTTGCCATACAACCGGAGTTTCCAACGTAATATTTCAAAGATTTATAACGTTGGCAACCCCTTTCCTAGATTTGTTTAATTGTTTTAAGTGGCCTTTTTAAACGCTTGGAATGGCTGCGAAGTGTAGGGTTACTTCGGCTGGTTTTTAGGAATTATGAACGCAATCAATTTTAGTCTGAATAAGCAGTTGAAATGTTTGGTTTGTTTTAGTTGATTGTGCTTTATTTAAATCTTCAATAGTTACTCGACTACTGAGACAGAAAATACTCAGGAGAAGTTCTCAATTGATCGTGTTATCATTATTATTATCGTTAGTTTGGTTATCCATTAGTATCTCGACCTGTCCACTAAAGGGTAAGGTTGGCTGTTTTGTATCAACAGAAATGACTAGGCAGGCAGGTGTTATAATGTTTTCTCTCAATGCTCTGTCTGTTTATGTAATAATGGGATCCATTATACCGTTATTTCATTCACAAATAATGGCTGCCAGGAAATTAATGTCCAGTGTTCAACGTTCAACTGTATACCGGATGGCAGGGACATCGACGTGGAAACTGTAACCATGGATCCAGCAAATGATTCTAGATTCTCGTCGGTTATAAAAAAAATATAGTTGGGGCTTCAGAATCATGTAAATTTTAATAACAGCTTGTGCATCGTTGACCCTGCCAACCTGAATACGACGAAAATTATTACAACTCTGACTATAGGAGGCAGTTTCGTTTTTAATTAACGATATTCAACTGTTGATTTTCCTTTCATCAAAAGCCTTTTTTAAAACACGCTTTAAAAGTACCTCCTCTAGTAGATATAATTTAATCACTTAGGTAGAGAAAACCTCTCTAAAAATGAGCGTCCCTCACTCCACTAAGATTTCTATACAAACATTTGAAATGCAACAAGCAGAGGAGCGTTCATTTTTAGAGTGGTTTATTTCTAATTATTTCTATAAAGTCAAGTAGGATTATCAATACCTACCTACTCGGTAGGTATTGATAATCAGCTCAAGGAATTTCACGATTTCTCCAAAAGAATTTAGTCACGCTAGAAACTATGTTTCTTTCGGAACTAAACTGGAGCTTGTAGATCGAAATCTAAAATATTCAAACAGTAATCTGCAGAGAAAAAATAGAGTAACAGATAATAGTAAATTCCAAATACGATTATTATTGATACCGCAACGTTCCCTTAACAATATAACTGGGCCACAATCGTAAGTTTGAAAATTGAAATAGAGGCAATAGGGAGGCAACAGAACCAATAAAATACAGAATATAAATTCGCGCAACAAACGGCACTGCTGGTAAAATTATGAGTTATAACTGCGGACAAAACGAACTAAAGGAGAGAGAAAAAATCTCCATTTGGTCAGCTAACTGTATTATCGGTAAATAGAATATGCGTCGGTCGCCTATGCAGCAAATACATTTTATTTTGAATTTTTATTTATACTGGGATGTTTTGAATAAAAAATGAATAGATGCTAGCTCAATGGAGCATCGGGAATGGAGGAAAAATAAATATACAGATTCGTTGCTTGCTTTGGCTTTGGGCAAGTGGATTATTCTGTATAGAAGCAAAACAAAGTGCACAGAAACAGGTACGATGTGGTAGTATGGGTAGGACGATTTTTTGATGGATGTGTGATATTTTAGTAACACGCATCCTAGTTTTTTTTTTACTTTTTAGTTCTGTTTGGTCGATTACCTACCCCTTATTATTCATAAATCTGATTATTTACAGCCTGTCAATACCTAGCTACCATTTTGCAAGACTACAATACCTCTTCAAGGTATCCCAGAAAGGTTAAAAACCTACTAACACATTACTGCAGCGTCGTGCCGTAAAAAAACAAAATGGTGGTAACAGAGAAAATTGCTCCAATTTCCTATCTGTTGTTAATTTTACAACGGATTTGCGGAATTGCAATGTCTTACATTTTAATAAATGTCTGCCGCACCTGGCATCCGATCTTTTTTTATTAAAATGCAAATTTTTATTTAATATGTACCTCTACATTTGCGATTTTGCAATGTAAACATCTTTCGGGAACTAATTAATAAAAGTTTAAGAAGGTTTCAAATGTGACCATAATTGACTTTTACTAATGAGACGAGCTTTGTTCTTCTGTCATGTCGACACCAACTTGACGTGGGATTTAATACTCATAGCCTCAAAAAGAGGTTTACATCGACAATAACTCATTTTATTGTCTATAACTTGTGTTTCAATAATACTGACTGAATGTGTAACTATAGTTCAGCACCCAATGTGATAAATATTCCGTGGCTCTATAGCCACAAAATGAAATGTAGAACACAGACTGTTGTAGACAATTTCAATTGTTGTCTATTGGGTTTCTTTTTTCTTTATTTGCACATTCGTAGGTACTATTAAAATACATGGGAAAAACTGAACTCATTGTTTATTTGAGACTCAATTGGCCCACCAAAATTATAGAAACTCAGTTGATATGAAAATTGTGAACATTCCACTCTGTACCACTGGTGGAACAGGTTTTTTTTTTTGGGGTGGGAAATCATCAAATAACTTCTCCCGCTCTGGGTGGAGCAGGAGGGCGTGTCAGACTTTTACTGACTAAAACCCACCCGTGTTCCCTCAGTTGCCTGTATGCCAGGGGCCGCGGTATCTCTTTCGAACAACCCGCACCCCTGGCAGGCATCGGCCCTTGTGGGCCCCATCTGTTGCTGCTGACATCTCTTTGAGGCGCGCGTGGAACACAACGCGCCATCAACCCGGGCTTGGTCCTTACCGGACAGCGAGCTACCCATTACTCGCCGTCCGCAAGCCCGTGCCTACGGTGGCCGGGATGATTCCGGGATGAGACGCGCTGGGCGTCGGGAATCCCAGGCTGAAGCCTGGGATTCCCGATGCCCACCGCGTCTCCTGCGAAGGCCACGGCTGTGAGGGCGCATGTACTGCCTCTCCCTCACGTGCGCCGCCTCCCTCTTTGCGAGCATAACTGCTTCGCTGAAGGAGGCGACTGCTAGCCATGCCCTCTCGCTCCGTACCATGGCCTGGACCTGGGTCGGACGCGAGAGATCGCCGCCGCCGATCACCTCCACGAGGACACGGCGGTGCTCCGCCCAAGCCGGGCAGACCTCCACCGTATGCTCCACCGTGTCCTCTAGGCGATCTTCGCAATGGAAACACCCGGGCGTTTCCTCCCGCCCTATCCGAAACAGGAACCTCCCGAAACAGCCATGTCCGGTGAGGACCTGTGTCAGGCGGAAGGTGAGGACGCCATGCTGCCTCTCAAGCCACTCCTCAAAGAGGGGACTTACCGCCGCAATCGTGGCGTGCCCATGGTGGAACAGGTTGGTGGAGTATAGTGCATAAACCATACTGACATAGCATAACCAGCCTATATATTCCCCACTCCTGGGACACAGGCCTCCTCTCTTCTGCAGAGAGAGTGGGATATTATCGAATTTTTGGTGCTGGGACATGTCGGTTTCCTCACGATGTTTACCTTCACCGTTTTGAGAGCAGTGGCGAAGAATTAATTTACACAAAGTTAAGCGCCAGTCTAGTACCGGGCCGTTAATGCTCCTTCCAAATTGGCATGGTTTTCTTTAACACATACAGGCACGGAATGGCGTATGTAATCATTGGAAGAAGCATGACAAGTATAGAATTATAAATCAAGTTACATACGCATATCACGTGTCATGAACAACGATTATAAGATTTTCTTAAGCGCTGCATGAACAGCGATTTATATTTCCTTTTCAACATTATTCATATTCACAGCTTCATAATAATGCATGTACCGTCACTTTCTTATTCCTTTGTAACTTCTGTTTGGTACGTCTAAAAGAAAAATAGGATTTTCTATAATTTATGTAACAAAGTGTTCAAGTTCTTTCTGTATGATATACGGCCATCCTAAATATTAGGATAAACCTATTTCATACGCAATATCTTTTCCTTTTGGCTTTCCTCCTCATGCATCGTTTTTTCCAGTTCAAGAATTAATTGCCTACAGGTGGGTATTTTTTTTACACAAAAGTAAACAACCGACTTCTAAAAAACACTACAAAGTGAAAAATAACTTTAATTTCGGAAGTCGGTGGCAAAAAACTGAAAAACAGATCCAAAGATACCGAATTCAGAAATTAAAGTTATATTTCACTTTGTAGTGTTTTTTTTAGAAGCCAGTTTCTTTTTTGCAATATGGAGTGTTTTTTTTAAGTCGTTTGTTTTTCCTACTACCTGTAAGCAATTATATTTGAACCGGAAAAAAAGATATTTGCTACATAAAGTGTATCGAAGCTAACGCGAAAACTCCCCAAGCAAAGATAATTATGAAAAATACAGACGTAATGAGAACCTCCTCCTTTTTGAAGTCAGTTAAAAGTAGTACAAATGAACTCCTAGATCGAGGGCTATTATCGTTTTTTTTTTTTTCATTTTAAGCAAGTGAATAATCAACCCTTAGAAAATTGCAAGTACGTGTCCTAATTTTGAAGGACTATAAATTAATTACATATTCAATTAAAACGATATTATGGCGTAGGTAGAGAGGAAGGAGTTCGAACACGACCTAAACTAATAAAGATAAAATCAAATAGTATAAATTAAATGAAAACGAATCTATGTATTCTGTTAATAAAGCAGAAGAGTTTGTGTTTTTATTTAAACGCGCTAGTTTCTAGTCATTTGTTTAGGCAGGTTTTAAGCTATTTAACATCACGCTGCGGCCCTACTGCGACCCTAATAGCGTGAGCAGGCGATGCGATGCGATGGTGTAGGACAGGGGAGAACAAGAAACTTCACGCGAACGAAGTTGCGGGCAGAAAGTAGTTTCAGTCATATGTACATTCACCTCTAAGAAACGTACTTCTGAGGTCTTAGTGTGAGTTTCATTTAACCATCTCGATCAAACGCATCGAGCGCGTTCGGCGCACCGATTGGTCCGTCACCAATCCAGGGACAATCAGAGCGCCAAAGACGCTCTATGCGTTTGATCGAGATCAACATATCAGCAAAAAGACGTCCAATGCTAGACATAAGCCTCCCTCAAAAGGGGGGCGATTTGCCATAATCGCCACGCTTGGCAGGCGGGTTGGCGATCGCAGTATGGTGGGAAAATACATAGAGAACGCTACTGCCCATTCTCTAGTAAGTCCCTTAGTCGCCTTCTACGACACCCACGGGAAGAATGGGATGATGCTATTCTTTACATCCGGCACCACACGGAACATAGTTAGTCGAGTAGTTGATCAAGATAGTTAAATGAAACTCACACTAGGGTCACTGCTTCTTCTTCTTTTCGTGTCGATGGTACCCGTACACTTTTTTTTATGTAGTTTGAGCCCAGGTGGACATGTTTATTGCGGCATCAGTTGCATTATTTAGATCATCCAAGGTGCAGGTGAACGGGCACTTACTTTCTGCTATAATAATAATATGTAGCAGTAATTCATATTGCATGTGCGAACTGTTTACAGAAGACAAACGATCCTAGGTATAGCCGTGGTGAGCACCGAACCCTATCTCCGGCAGTGCACTACGATAACCGGATTTGATTGATTGATTTTAGGAATATTGAATCCATCAAATGGAATATATTCTCCGTAAACAATACATTGAGTGTGGATAGGGTTGGGTTAGGTATGCAAATAGATTCACATAGTTTGTATTGAAATTCAGTACCTACAAAAAATATGAATTGAATTGGTTGAAATGATAAACGGAGCCAATAAAAAACGTAGTTAGATCTCTGAATAAAATTGTATTTGAGTTTTTAGGTTTTTTTTTTACTAAAAGATACATCGGATAACACCTACAAGAATTGACAAGCAGTGATACAACATCGAGAGCAGTGGTGCCTCAGGGGTAACGGCCATGACCTATGATTACAGGTCGTAGGCTCGAACGTAGGTAACGAGGTGCTTTACTTCGTGTTAATTATTACATAATCATGGTTCTCAAAATGGTGAAGAAAAACATCGTGAGGAACGGCATATCCGACATTAAAAAATTCAAAGACATGTGACATCTACCAACCAACACGGACCCGCGTGGCGTATTACAGCTCAGTCCCTCTCACTGAGAGTAGACCTATGTCTCAAAAGTGAGAACATTACATGCTACATATCGCACACCTAGATCTAAACAGAGTTAACTCAAAAAGGCACTTTTTTTTCGTAAAAGGTCAAAAACTGTTTACCGTGTTCCTGTTTACTGGAGAAGTTATCTGTATACATATTTGCTTTGCAAGTTCTACTAGAAAAATATTTTTAAATCTGTTTTATTGGTTGATAGGTAGTTAGTTCAGGAATTCAATGGTAAACATAAGTCAAAACTCTCAATTTTTGACTTAGCTCCCTTTAGATCTAGGTGATGATGAGCACAATATCGTGAGAAGTGGTAGCAAGGAGTGGGGGTCTTTTTCAGGAGTGAGACAACCTCACAATTAAACTGAACATAAAAGTGTTAAGAGAGCTTAAAAAATATATATTGACAAAAAAAAATACATTTACATCAACTTACTTCTCACAGTATTCAAACTTGACATCGCCAGATTTCTGATCTCTTTGCTGAATACATGTAGAATAAACTGCTGTAATGGCATTGAAGGAATGGCTCCAAAAGAAAGACTATTGCGCTTGAAAAAGGTCATGCACAGCAAAACGTCCAGGTTCTATACTGACTGTTACAACTTCTAAGAGCAGCTTCTAAAAACATGATTTATATTCTTTGTCAGCAGTGCACACTAGATTTTCTACCGAAAACTTCTTTTGAAAATTCTTGACAGTCATGATATGTGTTGGTTATATTAGATATCAAATTTCTAGTTAGTTTTATGAAATTGAAATGCATCAACTATAATAATATTTGCATGAAAGATAACCTTAAACTAACTATTACATAATATAATCTATATAAATAAAAAAAATATGCTGTTCGTTGGTAAACGCATCACCTGAGATGCTGGACCGATACAGCTATAATTTGGAATCGTTTCCTGGAAAATGTTCCAAAAAACTGAACGTTCTTGTTTCAATAGAATTTTTTTGTATAAGCTGCGGAATGACCATATTGATATTTGAATAAGACAATTTCTATTGTGGCCTCAGCTAGATTTTACATAAAAAGCTACAGTATAATAGAAGAAATAGAAGAAAAAGACAACATATAAATCTCTTCTTTAAAGGAAAAACGTCGGCTTTCCTACTACTAGACCACTTACATCAAATGATTTCTTTTACAATATCCTTAAGCAAATGTCAATGCTTTCATAGTAGCCAATTACCAACAGGTGGACGTTTTCCTTATTGCATAATAAGACCCTTATTCATAGTCCATAAAACCCCTGCAAAAAGTGATTTCCGTAATGATGGTAATACTTGAGAAACGTCCTTTATATCCACAAGTACATAACTTCGCAACCTCGACGCAAAGCCGCCGAAAAGTTTTATTTGACTCCTGCTGAAATCCGTTCAGTTAACCCTAAAGTTAAAGTTTTCTGCTACATATTTTTATTTGGTACACGATTCTGAAATCAACCATTCGGTTTTATATTCATAGTTTTTACGTGTTCTAAATAGTAGTTTGGATAAGACTTTGGAAATTTAGAAACATAATCAATATAACAACTCTATTTAAATATCGAAGTAACAACACTTTGAAAAGGACAACAGTCTGATTCTATCGTTACCGTACAAAGGAAAAACTCGCTTAATGCACCTAGTTGGTTTACTATAAAGAAGAATGTCCATATTTCTTGCTCAAGGGGCGACTTCGATTCTTATATCCGGATAATATACGGAACAAGTGTACCTAACTTACAAATGTTTAGTCCGGGATGTAGTGCCTGGATATTTGTGCATGTGATTTGAATATGTAATGTTGCCCACGATATATAAAATCCTATTGGATTACATTGTGATCCTATTTATTGAATACTCGTATTTTATTTGCAAACGTATGTTAAGTCAAGTGGGTAAGCGCTAAATGGGATTGTATTCCTTTCTGATTGTGTTGTTGTGGTTTTATTCACTTTTATGTGATTTAGGTTCCATTTATATTCCACTTACTACCCTTTTTGTTTTATTATTTTTAATCTGTAAATATGTCATTGATTTTTAAGTTATCTCTTCACATTTACTAAATAACTGATAATGTTTATATACCGTATGGTGGGGCCCTAGTAATCTGCTGTACAGTATTCCCAGTCCAGACACCAGTCTCTGACAAACTAGTGTCACATAGTTTTTAAGCTGTTATGCTATTATTTGTGAGAGAAAATAAACATGAAAATGGTAACTTTTGTGTAGGAAACTTGCCTAAATATCAGAGCCAATTTGAGTCTAAAACTCTAATCATCGCGCTCACTAAATCCTTCAAAAAAGAAAACTAATTATTCGGTGGTTTTCTTTTTCATTTTCAGCACCAACTTCTTCAGTTTCAGCAAAAAATCTATTTTCTCTGTGGAAAATATGTTGTTCAACTGTGACGTGACTGTTTTCCGAATAGCAACTGTTATTTATTTAGCACTAACATTTCCTGCTTCATAAGTCACAGCTCAGCTGTCTGCAAAACAAAGCACCTCCCAAAACATAAATCTCCCACTATCAGAGCAAACTTCAAACACATACATAGGTGTAAAATATTAAATTTTATGACGTCATAGTAGAATTGAACATGAACTCGTGTTATTAAATCGAACGCGGACGGCAGGTGCGCCTCCAATATTACGCTGTTCGTCTATGATTTAAAATACACAGTGAATATCGACACATGTACACTTACATCGTATTTTATCGAAAGTTCGAGAGTGCTGTCATAAATGCGATTCGGATTTTTTGTTGAAGTTTTTTTTTTCGTTATTTAGAAATATTTTTTAATGAAATAAACAGGTGCAGTCTTTTTAAGAAGAATAACTGGAATTTATTAAATACATGAAAATTGACTAACAAATGATTGAAATCCATAAAATAAAGTAAATTGAATGTTAAAAAAGAGAGTAATTGTTACGAGGTGTGGTAACGAGTCTGATGCCGAAAATAAATATCTTCATCATCATATCAGCCGAAAGACGTCCACTGCTGGACGTAAGCCTCCCCCAAAAGGGGGGGGGGGGTTTGCCATAATCGCCACGCTTGGCAGGCGGGTTGGCGTACGCAGTATGGTGGTCAAATGCATAGAGAACGCTGTTGGCCATTCTCTCGTAAGTGGTGCTATTCTTTTACGTCCGGCACCACACGGAACGAAAATATAGTTTTTTGAATTTTGTCTGTTTGTCTGGATGTACGTTCCAGATTGACGCAAAAACTACTGAATAGATTCTGTACAAATATTGCACCAATAGTCCTTAAAGATGTGCTTTTTGAATAGGCTATTATAATATATTATGACATTATTTGCTATGGTTTTTTTTTTGGCTGGGAAATCATTAAATGACTTCTCCCGCTTAGACTTTTACTGACTAAAACCTACCCGTGTTCCCTCAGTTGCCTGTGTGCCAGGGGCCGCAGTATCTCTTTCAAACAACCCGCACCCCTGGCAGGCATCGGCCCTTGCGGGCCCCACCAGTTGGTGCTGACATCTCTTTGAGGCGCGCGTGGAACACAACGCGTCGTCAACCCGGGCCTGGTCTTTACTGGACAGCGAGCTACCCATTACTCGTCGTCCGCAAGCCCGCGCCTACGGTGGCCGTTAATCAGCGTGGGATTCCCGACGCCCACGGCATCTCCTGCGAAGGCTACGGCCGTGAGGGCGCATGTACTGCCTCTCCTCTCTCTCACGTGCACCGCCTCCCTCTTTGCGAGCATCACTGCTTCGCTGAAGGAGGTGACGGCTAACCATGCACTCTCACTCCGTACCATGGCCTGGACCAGGGCCGGATGCAAGAGATCGCCGCCGCCGATCGCCTCCTAGAGGACACGGCGGTGCCAAGCCGGGCAGACCTCCATCGTATGCTCCACCGTATCCTCAGGGCGATCTTCACCATGAAAACATTTGGACGTTTCCTCCCGCCTTATGCGAAACAGGAACCTCCCAACAGCCATGTCCAGTGAGGACCTGTGTCAGGCGGAAGGTGAGGACGCCATGCCGCCTCTCAAGCCACTCCTCAAAGAGGGGACTTACCGCCGCAATCGTGGCGTGCCCAACACTATTTGCTATGGTAGATTAGCAATGTTGCATTATGTCCGTACTCACCAACAGTTTACCGCGAGATTTAAAGAGACGCGAGACGAGATAAAGTGTTTTGCCTATTTTTGCAGACGAATTAAATCTCTAAAATTAATATCATCACGCTTAACGTACAAGGGGTTCGGTAGCATTTAGTTTAAATTGACGACTTCACGTTTCGATTAACGTATAAAGCTAATAGAATCGACAGTCACGTGAGTGAAGCCACGGGCACAGCTAGTAATATATAAAAATAACAATGTAACTATTATCCTAACTTAACTAAAACTATTAACAAACTAAAATATGGCGTCGCAAAATTGCTCGCTTAAAGTTTCTTTTTAAGCGTAATTTTATAGTTTCTTGTTAATTAAGAAATTAATATCTTGGCTGCTATATTAAGTTACTTATTTTTAGAAACCTTTGTTTTCTAATGCCGTCTTTCGTAGAATTTTCAAGGGAAACTTGAGTTTCTTTTGTACAGACAGGCTGTAGATTTATCAAGGGTTTGAAGATTTTTCGAAGCCCAAACGAGATGGTCATTGTCATTATCCGTTACCCAAAGACGTATTCCCTTAGGTTGTATGCATAGTATAGGGTAGATACTGTTTTAACATAATATCACGCTTTGTTTTCCCGAAGGCTACGGCAGAGGAGTATATATAGTTCTGACTGATGGGCTAGTTAGTACTATAGACGCGGTTTTTTTTTTGAGGTTGGGAAATTATTAAGTAACTTCTCCCACTCTGGGTGGAGCAGAAGGGCGTGTCACACTTTTACTGACTAAAACCCACCCATGTTCCTTCAGTTGCCTGGGTGTCAGGGGCCCACTATCTCTTTCGAACAACCCGCACCCCTGGCAGGCATCAGCCCTTGCGGACCCCATCAATTGACGCTGACACCTTTTTGAGACGCGCATGGAGCACAACGCGCCGTCGACCCGGGCTTGGTCCTTACCGGACAGCGAGCTACCCATTACTCGCCGTCCGCGCTGTAGATACGGTTTGACTGCCTCATTGGTCTAGAGCATGCGATCCTGGTTTCGATACCCAGGCCAGACAAAGTGTTATTGGGTTGATCTATCTGAAATTTCTCAGTAGCGTCCTGCGCCTGATCTCTCTCCGGTCGTGTCGGATTGCCGTACTATCGGATTATGAGAGTAGGTGCCCTTCTGTCTGCGCACACACTTGTGCACTATATTATCTTCCGAGGGCTAGTCTCCGTTGAGAGTGGCTGCCCTGGCCGAAACACGGTCTGGAGGACTATTTTATTATGAATACTGTTTAATTTAAGAGTTTTAGAAGTTCTTATATTATTTACGTTAGCTATTATGTAAACATTTCGTTTAAAACATTTTCCTTGTATTTAATCCTTTCCACGTGTATCGAAATGGAGCTTCATTATAAGACCGACATGCGACAAAGCTTTTCTCAAATTTAGGGACATGCTTAGCAAATTGGTTGGTTCAGTAGACTAATGCCAGTTTTCACTAACACTAGAAAAAAAACCTAAATGAACGCGAAAATACAACAATCAATCTAGATCTCCCTAACCTTTTCTCAACTATCTTGGGGTCGGCTTCCAGTCTAACCAGAAGCAGCTGAATACTGGTATTTTACATGGAGCGACTGCCTATCTGACCTCCTTAAACCAATAACGATAACCCTTGGTCAGACCAGTTGTCACACTTTCGGGCTTATACAGGATACGATTTAATCCAGTACGCAAATTGTAACCATGAAATCAGCATATCATTCTAGACCTCTCAGCGCAGAAATTTTTCGTCAGTAATACAAAAAAAATCCGCTGTTTCATAGAAAAGTGCGATACCGCGGTCAAATGTAAAAAATTTCCGCTACCCCCCTTTGGACCCGGTTTAGAATGATATGGTGAATTCATAGTTACAGTTTGCGCACTGGATAAAAACTTATCCTGTATGATGAGCCGTAACGACTGTCAAAGATCCACGAACGACAGCTGGGACCAGCGGCTTAACATGCTTTCCGAGGCATGGAGGCGTCTCGGTTTGTTCAAATGGTCACCCATCCACAGACTAACCGCGGCAAGCCTAGCTTAACATAATGGAACGATCCGTGCGACTATTTTGTACTTAGCCACGAAGTATAACAGTGCACCTTAATTTAGGTATTCATTTAGGTATCACCATAGTAATAATTAGGATTAGGAGCAGTGGTGGCACAGTGGTAACGGCCACGTCTTACGAGTTACAGGTCGTAGGTTCGAACCCAGACAGGCGCAAATTATTTCATCACCACTGCTCTCAAAACGGTGAAGGAAAACATCGTGAGGGAACCGGCATGTCCCAGAACTGTAAAAGTCGAAGAGATGTGTCATCTACCAACCCGCACTGGGCCCGCGTGGTGGATTACGGCCCATTCGCTCTCACGGAGAGGAGGCCTGTGCCCCAGCAGTGGGAACGTTATAGGTTGAGTATACTATGAGTTATGCTAGTACAAGTGAAAACAGGGATTAGTCAGTTTCATTCTGAGAAACAAATACAAACTGCGTTTTGCAGTTTCAAATTCGTTCATTACAATGTTAATAATATTCTTAGTTTGTTCTTAAAGCTGAACTGCAAACAAGAACACTGTTCTAGAATAGCAGGAAGATTAAAGCTTTGTATACGTCTTGTAAAGTTATATTAAAGTACAGTTGTTGTACATTATACAATAGTCCTACTATCCTACTTATCCCACTTAATAATATTATGAATGCGAAAGTTTGGATGTTTGTTATTCAATCACGCCAAAAAAGCTGAATAGATTGGGATGAACAAAAATGGAACACATAGTTTATAGCTTGGATTAGCACATGGTATACTTTTATCCCGGTTGTACGTTCCCGTGGGTTATGTTTCGACCTCCACGCGGGCGAAACCAAAGGCAAAAGCTAGTTTTTATTATTTCTTCAACTATCTACCTATTACGAGATACAGCCCGCTGGCAGACAGATATTCTAAATAAAAAACAGACGGGCATTCTAAATAAGGTTTTTTTTTTTTTTTTGGGTGGGAAATCATCAAATAACTTCTCCCGCTCTGGGTAAGAGCGGGAGGGCGTGTCAGACTTTTACTGACTAAAACCCACCCGTGTTCCTTCAGTTGCCTGTGTGCCAGGGGCGGCGGTATCTCTTTCGAACAACCCGCACCCCTGGCAGGCATCGGCCCTTGCGGTAAATAAGGTGAGGCGATACTTCAAACCTGGACAGCTTTTGAGTCTGTATAAAGCTCAAGTGCGTTCTTGTATGGGGTATTGCAGCCACTTATGGGATGGCTCTGCATAATACCAGCTTGCTGCCCTTGGCTCGGTGGAACGCAGAGCGAAAAGGCTCTTAGGCGACGAAACGTTGGTTGCTAAGCTTCACAGCTTGGCGCATCGGCGTAATGTTGCTTGCCTGTCGGTCTTCTATAAACTGTATTTCGGAGAGTGTGCGCATCATCGCCATTTTACTACCAGACATCCAGACCCACTGCAGGGTACCATCCGCACTTGGTTGATATCCCGACCAGTCGTACTCAGCACTACTCCTCCACATTTATTACGCGCACAGCCAAAGTGTGGAACTCTCTGCCTGCGTCTGTATTTCCTTCCACACTTAACCCTTCAAAACAAGAGTGAACAAGCATTTTCTGGGCACCCTCAATCCATCATAGATCTCATCAATCGCTTTCTATCAGGCGTGAACGAGGTCAAGAGCTGGGCCCATTCAGTAATAAAAAATTTAAAAAAGACAAACGAACTGATAGCGGAGGCTTAGTAATAGGTATTGTTAGGCACCCTTTGGATACGGAACCCTAAAAAGCTTTATGAAAAACTAGCTTTTGCCAGCGGCTTCACCCGCGTCAAGGTCGAAAATCATCCCGCGGAAACGTACTACCGGGATAAAAAGTATTTTATGTGTTATTCCAGGTTACAAAGTGTCGTGTGCCAAGAGTTGTGTGTGCCAAGTTTCATTCAAATCCGTTCGGCCGTTTTTATTTTGATTGAGTAACAAACGTCCAAACATCTTCACAAACTTTCACATTTAGGTATAATGTTAGTAGGATAGATATAAAATCGAAAACCTTTTATCACAACGATCTGCTATCGTAAATATTTGTAGTGTATGTTATTTTCATCGCACCTATTAAAACAGGATCGCAAAGATCCCTGGGACGGCGATAAAAATTTATTTTGCGTTGGAAATTCGTTGCTTGGTGTAGTACTTGTTATGGACCTATTATACTTAATATTACAGCCATTACAATTCAGAAGTGTCTGCCTTTCCAATACTCAAGTTCTATTTCTGTTTTGTTTGATTAAAATTGTATTTTCAAAACAAACAGATAACCTGTACCTAAAATACTTATCACACAGTACCTACTGTGTGATAAGTATTTTCCTGATTAAAATTTCAAAAATACCAGTCGATTTTCGAGCTCATTGTATAAAATTACAAATACATATCCCTAAAACTCTACTTTATTTTTATCCACTCGAGTAATTATTTCCCAGAGTCGATTTATAAACTTTTTCTTAATAATTTGACCCGAATACTGGACGAGTACCAAAGGTAACCGTTAGGTACACACACACAGTCCATCGCAGATGCCATTCAATACAAAAAAAAATCTTCGAAAACGTCCATCGGTTTCTTACTAAACTTCAACTATATCCAACGACACTGGTACTGATACTTATCTTTTTTGGTGACTGTACATTTTTTTTTGGGTGGGAAATCATCAAATAACTGTCAGACTTTTACTGACTAAAACCTACCCGTGTTGCCTCAGGTGCCTGTGTGCCAGGGGCCGCGGTATCTCTTTCGAACAACCCGCACCCCTGGCAGGCATCGGCCCTTGCGGGCCCCATCAGTTGGTGCTGACATCTCTTTGAGGCGCGCGTGGAATACGACGCGCCATCGACCCGGGCTTTGTCCTTTCTGGACAGCGAGCTCCCCATTACTCGCCGTCCGCAAGCCGCGCCTACGGTGGCCGGGAATCAGCCTGGGATTCCCGACACCCAGAGCGTCTCCTGCGGCGACTAAGGCCATGAGGGCGCATATACTGCCTCTCCCTCACATGCGCCGCCTCCCTCTTCGCGAGCATTACTACTTCGCAGAAGGAGGTGACGGCTACCCATGCACTCTCGCTCCGTACCATGGCCTGGACCAGGGCCGGACACGAGAGATCGCCGCCGCCATTCGCCTCCACGAGGACACGGCGGTGCTCCGCCCAAGCCGGGCACACCTCCACCGTATGCTCCACCGTGTCCTCAGGGCGATCCTCGCAATTGGTGACTGTATATTAGGTACCTAATTTTCATAGCTCAATAATTTAAAACTAGATGGCGCCAGCATATTATGCCCTATTTTTCGAGTAATTTTAGTTAGTCATTCTTGACTCAACAACACACTGAATGAAACCGAACGCGAGCTGCACTTCCAAACCACATTCAATAGCTATCAGTTTAAATATTCAATAACAAAAAGTTGAGTTACGTTTGAGAATTTTGCTTAGACATTAAATAAGAGTAGTAAGTAAATTCCTAATAACATTTATGCTAGTTCCCATTTATCACCTGCCAAACGTTTAACCATAAAGATAATTCGTTTTCCTATAAAAAAGTTGAGTTAAGTTGCATTTGAGAATTCGGCTTAGACATTATATATATAAGTAGATTCCTAAAATATATGGTAGTTCCTTTTGTAACCCGACAAAAGTTCAACCAAAAAATATCATTCGTTTTCTAACAAAAAAGCCAATTAAACAGTGTTAAATGGTAGCAAAGTCAAAAGCGGATAATTATGAGTAATGTTCGCGCGCCCCGCCCCGCCTGCGACTAAGTGCAGCGACGCCGACGGTTGGCTGCATCGAATGCGAAACCGTACAAAACGTAATGCAGAGCCGTACAATGCACTATACATTTACTGGAATAGGCGTGTTTGTCAATATTTTTTGGGTAAAAATTTCATAAGTCAAAGCCGGTCTTGACCCAAACCTGGTTTCAAAAACATTTTCTCTGGTCAGTTAGACTGAAATCAAGGTTTTCTACAAGATAAATGTTGTTTTTTGTTATAAAAAACGCTTAACGCTAGTTAAACCACCAGCAATGGCAAATTACACAATCCCCACTTTTTATTATAAGTACTCAGAAGGCCAATTCACGTAATTAAAAACGTTCAAAATCTTGCCGCAGTCTCACTTCGGCGACAATAAAATGTCAAAAACTTGTCAAAAATTTATGGAAACTAGAGATATTTTTGGCAGATTGAGACTGAAATCAGATCGTGAATGTTCTTAAAATTACGAGAATTGCCCCTCTGGTTTCAAAACCGTTGTCTCTTAGTTTTGGTATCTGGTTAGGTAGACTGAAATTACTGGTTTTTGCAAGACAACTTTTTGTGCTAGTTAAATATTAATGAGTCTCATCACAACCAGCAATGGCAAATTACATAATCCCACTTTTTACACCAAACAGCAGTTTGTGCCGTAGCATCCCTATTCAAGCATTTCAGTACTACCTAGGTAAAGTAAACTAATGGTTTTTTTATCGCTGGAAAAGGGTATTTTTTTGCCAGAAAATAAACACAAAGGTATGTAGGTTTAGCAACGTAGAGAATACAAAGCATGTCAGCACTTTGAGTGTTTTTGTGCTATTGACTAAGAGTTTTCAAAGGATCAGAGAGACGGAACTTACCTATCATAGTCAAAATATGGATAAATTTGAAAGGTAACATGACTAGCAGATATACCAAGTCGAAGAGAGGATGAGACAGGTACTCTTATATGAACTTTGGTAGATAGTGTATGTACTAAACATACTAGGTACCTATGTAATTCTTCAGTTTTTCTTTAGAACATGTCTGCCACATTCGTTCCCAGTTTCTGCAACTCCTGTAAGCTAGAACCTAGTGTTTACCTTGAAATGCGCATAGACGGTGAATCGGCAAGTTCCAGAAAAACTAGAAACTTTACTTTCACGTCATTGTTAGTTTTTTGTTCAACGTACCAGAATTTGATTAATAAGACCTTGTTGAGAAGAGTGCGCTTTCAAAGCGTTTCATATTTCTGGAACTCTTTTCTGGCTAAAACTTTTTATTCGCTCAACTGCACCTACCCTTTCACAATCAAACAACGGCTCTGCATGACATTTTACAATTTAAAATGACTTTTTCCTACAAATAATAATGATATCTTAACCGTTATTACTAAGTGTTGCCAAAGTAAAATAATACATTCAGTTGCCATCACAAAATTACTTTTATAAGTTTGATACAAAATTAATTTGTACTTTGATAGTGTTGCCACGATGTATATTATAATTCGGTATTATTATTTTCTTTTTTAAATGAAATCAAAGAAATCACAATTGCTGACATCAGGTTTCGGTAGCTTATGTCAATCCAAATCCTTTTTTACTTTTCCATGATATAGTTATTGTTGAAAGAATGTAACTTGTTGTAGGTCCTCAGCACTTTCTACTTTTTCTACATCTTTGACAGTGACAGACGGGATCCCTGTTACACAATACGTTAGCTAGGTGTAAACTGGAGCATATACCTGTGAATTACACGCCTTACTGCACCATTTGGTCGTGGTCATTGACTTAATATAACACCAATTTGTTAAAATAATTCGCATATTAATTAGCGTAGGTAATCAAGTTTTCAATAATTAACAAATTTCAGTTTTGAGATTTAAATTATGAATCTGAATTATTGTTACCTAATCCAGTTACCAACATTGAGTTCAGATGTACCTAGTAATTAAAAAAAATATAATGTCCACAATAATCTTTATTTATGACAGAATGACACAGTGACTCCTGATCTTTATTTATAAATAATACGGTATGTTTCTGACAATGCTTATTTCTATTCTAGTTTTTGAAACCAAAAGCTAGAATTATTTTTAGCATTCCTAGCTCAAAATAACCTTCGTGTTATAATGTCTAATATCAAACGACTTAAGTGCTCCACTATCACAACCAAAAAGCGTGAGATAAAGGCATTATCAGTTTATCCCTAATCCTTTTCATTAATAAATTTGAAGGAATAAATACCCCTTTGAGAAAACCGCCACCAAAATATGAAAATGTTTTACCAAAATCTTTTCACGAAGCTCGAGGTGCTAAATAAAACACAAAAGTTATTAAAACTTTTGGTGGGATCTGAGGAAAGTTTAAAAGTAACACGATGAGATTTAATAATTTCACGAAACGTATTTGTGTTATTGAAATTAAGATTTAAAATTAACGCTGAGAAAATGTCAAAACAAGGTACGTAAGGTAGGTACGAAACGAATCTGGAACTCAAATCAATATCGGCTAAATTATTCGAATTGTAAAATCGAATGGAATCAGCATTATTGAAGGCTTATTTCTTCCTTACTTTGAGCGTTAATTGCTCCTCCGGCAAACCTATTTCCTTTAATAAAAAATCGATTTCTTTATTCGAGGACTGTATTTCGTTTCAATAATCACAATAATTCCTTTGATACTTTTGCGGGCAGCTGTTACAAGCCTAATCTGGGCTAATAACGATTGGGAAACGATTTTACACGGCTATATCTGAATAATGAGCCCTATAAAAAAGTATGTCCCAATCAAAATGTTTTTAAAATGTGATTTTCTTGGAAAGATCTTGCAAACAACCTTTATCTACGATCTGTTTTACGTTAACACATTATCTTATTTTAGGAAATATCAAGGTTCGGTCTAAACGAGGTTTTGACCTGGTTTAGATATTGCACCGTATCTTAGTTTCTTCAGGTCCTCTAATCTTTCTTTTCTTTTTTCAGGTAAGCTGAGCATTTAGCATAAGTAACTTCGGAAAGGCATGGAAAGGAGGTAGGTTAAAAAGTTCTGGCTTGAGACAGTAATGATGTTATGTCGTGGAAGAATATCCTTCAGTTTGATACAATTTTACAGCTGGTAGTCTTGGTAGTAGTGGTAGTATGTATTAAAATTTTTGCTTCAAGAATAAAAATGCAAGCATAAAAAAGCAAGCAAGCAAGAATAAAAAAATATTCAATGCCAAAAACAAACATTCTAAATATTTTAACGGATTACCTTGATCTTGATAAGGACTGATTTGCTCAGCTATTATCTACATATTTTTGTTCAGCGCCATAATTATGCGTGTTTTTCGGGGCACTACCTTCAAGTGCAATCAAGCGATTATAATCATATTCATTAACACCTCTTTTGCACAGTAGTTTTTACTTGTTTTAATAAATAAATAATCTTATCTACCACACAAAATCCAAGTGCAATCAGTAGTGTGATATTCATGATTCCTGATTTCAGTCACATAACATTATTATAACCTTACGCCTACTGTAACATGTTTTTATAATAAAAGTTTGATTTTCATCGACCTACGCTAATTTTGGAAGTATAATTAAGTAGTAATTTTCGTCATAATTAATTGTTATACATCACCATAATCTACTATTACGTAACGCCTCTACAGACTGCGTGAACTATGTTATTTTTAATCATGGTTCTGGTAGCCAGAAACGGCTTATTAGTCGATTCACCCGAATTAACTCAAGCGAATTGAGCGAATCGTCACTTTTGAATTATATAATATTTTCTATAAGCGACTCGCACGTAGTTAATTTATTTCTGCGCGAATCGACATTACTGGAGATTGATCAGTAATTTTTTATTAAACTACACAGGGTTTCTTCACCGTCCAAAAAACAACATATTTTGTCAAGATTGCTAGAAAATTTAAAAGATTTCATCCACCAATCAAAACTACTCACCTATACCAAAACATAGGTTGTAAATGTAGTCTCATTATATTCGTAGTGTAGCTGTGTGCCTGTCAGTGTCACTCACTATCATACGTGCCTCCGTGAAGATAAGCACGTCACCTGTCAGCTGAACGCCTCGATATACTAACGTTACGTACTTCCAAATCGAATGGCATGAACTTCGCTTGTCATGTCGTAGTTCTTGAGCGAAAACTGATTTGATGTATTGATGTTTGGCTATTTGGATGTTTTGTAGGTAATTATCAAGTTCGTGGTTTAATTGTTGTTCTTCTTTTGTGAATTAGTCACCCGCCCCTGCCTCGCACGGTTTTACTACTTGGCAACATTTCTAGATTTCTTTTTTGAATTTGTCGAATTCAGGTACATTAGATTGTGATCAGTCATACTTAGTGTGTGTAGTTTAATATGAAAGCATAATACACAGAAATCTTCCGGAATGAATTCTTAAAGTTATAAAAATAAATTTTAAACGGATCCATATTTCTAGAAGGAACAAATTTTTAATCTTATAAATTCTGAGTTTATTTTCATTTTTGTGTAAATAGCTTACTGTAGTTTCCTGGAAAACCTTATTTTCTTTATCATCATTTGAAAATCCCGCTCTAAACTTGATTCATTTTCCTTCTAAAACTCCGGATCCGCAATTATTGTAGTAACAAGAGCTTATTCCAATAAGGTGTTTCTGTAAAGTAATCACGAATTTAAAATTAAAACTAAAACTAAATAAAAAACGAGCTTTCCTAGAACTGAGAACATTTTCACGGGAATTGGCTCTCTCAGAAGTTCAGAAATATTATATTCACAACCTTTTAAAAGGATTACTTTGAGAAATATAATATTTACATATCCGGAGTAACATCTCAAACATTTTGTAAATATTTTATAACCAACTTGCCTCAGAGAGCATTTTAAATCATAGTTGGCAGTTATTGGCCCAGGTTTGCCAACTAGTTTCAGGCAGAAATAAAATGAAGTGACCGTGCTGGCTCGCTTTCGACGGCTGCGAAAGTTAAGAAAATGTTATAATTCAATCAAAATATTCTGGATTCGGTTGCAATTCTTTAAAATGGTTTTCGTTCAGAATGTTTTCTTCTAAAAAGTAATTGCGGACACTGTATTACAAAACCTTCTTCGCTCTCGTTCAGAAATTGTCGGTACGGATTTATCAAATCTCAACTAATAAATGTAAAAAAGTCATACATACAAAAAAAATAAACACGTCAAGAATACATAAAAATAAATAATAAACACGTCTGAATCTCCTCCTTTTTAACCGATTTCATTTTCTGTCGATTTATAATTATGTTTGAGATACCATATCATCACGTTCCTATCATTTGCGGGATTCTTCTTACAGGAAGTCGGTGTGGCTACCAAGAACTGAATTTTTCAAGCTGAAGTCAAATAGAATAATCTCATTTTTAACCTACTTCAAAAAAGGAGGAAGTTCTATGTTCAACTGTATGTATTTTTTTAACGGATTTTCACGGATTTCTCCCCCATGGCACCAAGTCAGGATCTGATGATGGAATCCCAGGGTTATCGAGGGCAACCCTCAAATGTATGGTAATAACAATGTTTTTCATATATTTTCTAAAGCTATTGAGACATTTGCATAAGTTCATTATCATCTCATGACGCTGAGCTGATGAAGGAAGGCACAACCTTCTTTTTTAATGTATGTTCGGGCAAAACTCCGTCATATATAGACGGATTTGCAAAATTATTTTTGTTCGAAAGGGATTTATTCCGAAATGGTTCCATTTAAATTTCATATAGATCGGATGATGCGTTTCGGATAAAGACAACGAAACTCTTCAAAAAATGACAACAAATCAACTGCGATTGCTGCTATCGCATAAATATGCATTGTTTTGACCCCAAGGGTAGGTACTGTAACTAAAAAGTGAAAAATAAAACCTTTTTCCCAAAAAAAAACAACTGACTTCCGGAAAAACACTACAAACTAAAAAACAACTTTAATTTCGGAAGGGCGGTAACAAAAATTTTTAATACATATCCAAAGCCACCGACTTCCGGAAGCCGGTTTTTTTTTTGGAAAAAGCTTTTTTCCGAGTAAACGGTACTTTAATTTAATCATTCTAGAAACAATTCTCGTGAGAAATATTAGGCTGATGGCAATTTTACAGTTTTCTCAAAAACTAGGGAAGCGTTTCTGAAAACCGTACCTAACCACTAGGGTAAGTAACCTAGTTTCCAGCCATTTAACGTTTAACTTATAACACACTATGCATTAGTATGCGAGGGCTGCCGTGTCATTATAATTCAATTAAAACTACTTAAGTGAAGGACGATGCTCAAATTAGTATACCAGGCTTTCAGAAGAAACAGCGTCGGAAGACATTTAGGTTCCTACTCTTCCTTAAAGCATGTTAAAAGCTTTTTAGTGCATTAAGTAATTAACTATCATTAGACATAATATCATTATGGACTTACGAATATTTCCTGTAGGTACAATAGATACTTAAGTGTCATTGGCCATTATATTATACTTATCTACCTGTAAATAATTCGTGCTAAACACTGTTAGAACCATTTTATAATTTTAGTGTAGGTTATTGAAATCAAAAGTATGTCTGATGTTATCAATTGATTAAATTTAAAATATTTATATTTTAAGGCTAAGAAACCTTTTTACAAATAGTAGCTGATCATGTGACATTGAAAAGATGTAATTGTTTTTTTTTACTCTTTATGTAAATCTAAAGATTATGCTATCAACAATCAAAGATCAAACAAATGGTAATCAAATCTCGTTTTCCTTTTATAAAAGCAACAAGAAACATTTTGACGGGCATAAAAAAAACTGGGAGGTTATTTACTACACGTATTTAAAATAATTTAAGACAGGACCTTTTTCAAACACAGTGGTTAAATAAAGACCTATTTCATAAGAAAATGAATGTTTACCAAAGGTACTAATTTTATTGTTAAGCCCTATTTATAATGTTGAACACCAAAAGTGTTTTCTACCTGATGATTAATGATTTTAATAATTCAAGGGCTTATGAATGGGTAAACAGTTTGTTCTAAGAATTTGGGTAACCGATCTTAACACAAAGGGTTTTTGTTTTACTAAAATATAATTAAACAGGTTGGTTATAACTAAGATAATAATTCAGTTTAATTCAGCGTGTATTAGACAGGGGTGATGAAATTTGAGGATGTTTACCATCAAACTGAACAATTTTTTCCATGGGAAACAACATCGTAATTGAGAAAGAATAATCAGTCGTTCCATGCACGTGAGTAAGTAATGAAGTTTTGTATGGGATAGTTGATAATTTTTTGCGATTACGAAGTTGGACCAATGGATAAAGTTATTCAATTTGATGGTCAGTTTATTTTATTTTATTACTAGCTTTTGCCAGTGGCTTTGCCTACGTGGAGGTCGATAACTATCCCACGGAAACGTACTATCGGGATAAAACGTATCCTATGTGTTATTCCAGGTTACATTCTATCTGTGTGCCAAATTTCATTGACATTTGTTCAGCCACTTTTGCGTGATTGAGTAACAAACATCCAAACATCTAAATATCCAAACATCTAAACATACAAACTTTCACATTTAAAATGTTAGACAGATTAGCCATTTGATTAATGTCCCACTGCCGGATGGATTCTCTTCATATCTCTCTCTGTCCAGAGCTGCCAAGGACCAATCTTTACTAAAGTAGACCAGCTCATTCCGCCATCTCAGTCTGGGCCTGCCGCGATATCGTTTGCCATTAAGTGGGACCCACTGTGTCGTTAGTTTGGCTCATTGATCGAGTGACATACGGCAATGTGTCCAGCCCAATTTGATTAAGGCGGAGATTTCTGGAAAACACTCAAAAAGGTGTTTTTTTAAAGCTATGTATCTCTCGTATCGTAAATAATTTTGAAAGCAAAAAAAAATATATGATTTATTCAAGTCTTTTTTGCATACAGTGATGGAACTCAAAACATAATTAAACATACTTTAATGCATCAAAAAATCATCACAGTCACCTCTTAATTATCTTTAAAATCAGTTTATCCCTTCAATAACAGTTATAAACATAATTAAAAATATACCATAAAATTTCAAATGCCAAACTGCATCCAGTGATCGATTATTTATAATTAAATAGTTAATAACTAATTTTATACGATTTTATTTGCATTTTTACGACATAAGCTTGCTCATTTGTTATTCGAATTTATTACAACAGATTTTAATCCGTAACAGATTGCAATAAGAACTATTATCGCTCATAACGACAATATTTAGGGCCTTAAAGCGTGGCAGCTTTCCGAGTGACATCAGTTATTTTAAGGATGGAAAGGATTGGTGTATTCTCAACCCTGTCCACAAGTTTAATACCCAAAATACTCCGTTCCATAGCTCTCTGGCAAACCTCGAGCGTGGTCTTCTGCTGAATTATCAAAGACCATATTTGAGAACCATTTGTGAAGATGGGTTGGGGGATGGTTAACGGTAGAGGATGATCACCCTTCATTAGATCTTTCATGATCCAATAGCTCTTCCAGGCATTTTCGGTGCGCCTTGCAACTGTTGAAGATCTGTACCATAGAGACCACACCTTTCTGAAACATAGTGTACTGTTATTAATTACTTATGAAGAAAACTGTCAAAAAATACAACGCAATAAAACCAAATAACATTAAGCATGTAATTAAGCGCACTACTAAGAAAATCAGACATCATTACGTGAAGATTAGTTCATTCAATTTTACTCCTTTTCTTGGCAACGTATCTTGTAAGACACATCGTTTTACAAAAAAATACATCTTTTTTTATAATGCATGTAAAGCGGAACTTTAACTTATTTATCTTTAAAGTATACGTTTCTGAACGCACCTTAGTGACACAATGACAACTAACGTCAACTCCTTTTTTAAAACTTGTCAAAATGGCGAACCGGTTGAGTGCAATTCCGCGGAAGAAGGTAAGAATTTCTTATTTTTAATACTTTTTCTTTTAAAATTGCATGAGGAATTGGTGTTATAATATTTCATATGTTTGTACTTATGCTGGAAAGTAATTAAACAGAAGAAATAATTACGCTTGGCTTCGCAAATTAACAAATAAAGTTAATGTATCCTACAGGATACGTTGCCAGGTGTACTAAGATTCTTTGTACAAGGTTAGCGTATCCTATAGGATACATTGCCAAGTGCACTAAGATTTTATTAGTATTATTTTTTAAACTGTGTTTTGGGAAAAGAGCATTGTATGCTTGGCATGGGTGTGAGAGAGGGCTTTTTTTTTTCAGGGAGGGACGCAACCATCTTTTTCCAGAGCAAAAAGAATTTGTGCTCTAGTACCAAAACCATGTAAAAAATCTGACGACGATGAATCTGAATCCGAAGATGAACTTCAGCAGATTTCAATTGGCTTGAGTCATGTCCATAACCATGTGACTGACTCTGATTCTTCACCTGCGCCATCTTTGCCTTCTTCTATAGAAAACTTAAATTTACTATCTGATGAAGAAATAGTAGATGTTCAAGACGCTGTTACTCAGTCTCCTTTGCTGCCTTCGCCCGTGCTGCCTTCACCTCAGCCGCTTCCAGCTCGACTACCATTTTCATTGACGCAAAATAGCTCTCCTTCACCACTTTCTTTGCCCCATCTCCATTAATTGCCTCTAACTGCCGACCAAGAAGACCTACAATATCCGGAAGGACTACAAGAATAGTCGTCACACCCCGACGTATTTTTCAAAAGCCTCTAAATTTTCAGTGGACTAAAAATAAATTCAAACATTTTGCCCAGATCTCAGATAAAAATCTTCCGCAATCTGAAATAGCCAAAACTCCTTACGAGTATTTTACAGACTTTTTTACAGACGAAATTGTTGATTACATAACCGAGCAATCTAACCTGTATTATGTGCAACAAAAAGGAAAGACCTTAAATTTAACTAAAGAAGACATAAGATGTTTCGTAGCTATTAACCTTCTTATGGGAATTGTCGATTTACCAGCTTACACAGATTATTGGTCGCGTGAGCTCCGCTACAGTCCCATTGCAGATATTATGTCACTTAAAAAATTTCAATTAATAAGGAGATACATTCATTTTAATAATAATTTGTTAGACGATGGTGACCGTTATTTTAAAGTCCGGCCCTTGTTACAAAAAGTACGTGAAAACTTTTTGAAAGTCCCACACGAAACCAGATTCAGTGTAGATGAAATTATGGTCCCATATAAGGGTAAAAAAACTGGCAATAGAAAACAATATGTTAAAAACAAGCCAAAAAAAATGGGGCTATAAAATTTTTGTTCGAGCTGGCGTATCTGGTTTCGTGTACGACTTCATAGTATATGGTGGTGAAGATACTTTCCGGTATGATTCGCTAACGCCTGAGGAGTCCAGTTTTGGTCTTGGTGCTAAGGTAGTTCTGGCTCTATGTAAAAGTATACCAGACCGTGCTTGTTCTGTGGTATATTTCGATAATTTTTTTACAAGTTTAGAGTTGATCAACTATTTACGAGAAGAAATGGGCATATTTTCTTTAGGTACCATTAGATCTAACAGACTGCGCGGAGCAGAAAAAGGTTTACTTACAGACAAAGCCCTGAAAAAAAAACCTAGAGGCTCTCATTCGCAAGTTGTCTGTAACAAAAATAAATTATGCGTCGTCAAATGGTACGACAACAAATGTGTAACCACAGCTAGTAGTTATGTGGCAGCTGAGCCTGTCAGTACCATACAACGTTATGACAAAGTTGCGAAAAGAAGAATAGCGGTACCCTGCCCGGACATTATTAAACATTATAACGCCCATATGGGGGGCGTAGACTTAGCAGACATGTTGATCGCCCTGTATAGAACAGACTTCAGAGGCCATCGATGGTATTTGCCATTAGTGTCGCAAGTCCTGGATATTTGCATAAATAATAGCTGGGTTTTATACAGACGACATAGTGCGGGAAAGACAATGCCTCTAAAAATGTTCAGGTACCAAGTAGCACAGAGCCTTCTGAAAATGGGCCGAGGAGATACAGTCGACAACTGTGAAGTTTCTGGACCAACTCCGTCGAAAATAATACAGGCACCTGTAGCACCATGACCTCCACTGGATGTAAGGTACGATAATACTGTCATTGAGACGTCAAATAGTATGGTCACGTTAATTCTGCTCCGTAGCTTCAATTCCAAAATCTTAGTAAAAAGTTATTGTACGACTGCGTGCTGTCTAGACACACAAAGACGGAACCCTATGGGCTGCAATCACATAATTTTCTAATTGATTGAAGTGTTAAATGTGTTATTAGTGAAAACTAAAGTGTACAGTGGCGGTGATCAAACAAAAGTTATTGTTATTGCAAGTTGTCATTATTAAATTATTTCCAATCTACCGCCTGTTGTGCAAACATTCGTGTTATCATCGCACCGGATTCTTAATTTCGTGCATCAAATTTAAGTTTCGTCTGAGTGCTAATGTCCGGCATTCATACGCAAGGTGTCGTAAGTTCGAGTCCACCGAAACGCACCTCGTCTTTTTGGATTTATTGTTTTGTTTGGGTGATTGATTGTGTATTTTTAATAAAATATAAAAATGTCTAACTGTGATACTTGTGGGTTACCAGTTAAACAAAATGAAAAAATAACATGTTTTAACTGCGATAAATACTATCATCATCTATGTGTTAAACTGAGTGCTACTGCGCTTAAAAGACTCAGTAAAGCTGCACGTTCTAAGTGGAATTGTCCGAGCTGTTTATCTGAACATGAGCCTAACAAATCGATGTCTGATAGCTCTGAAGGCGAGGACGATAAGATCAGTGACATACGACTTGTTATCCGGGAGGAAATTCGGAATACATTGCGTATTGAAGTGAAGAGTATGATTGGCGAGCTTAGATTCGAAATGGACGAGTTAAGGAAACAGGTTGATGAGTTGAAGTTATCCGAATTCTTTGACATCTCTCAAGTTAACGACTTAAAAACTGAACTCCAGGTTGTGCAGCGTGAGAACTCTGAACTTCGTTCTCAGAACTCTGATATGCAAAGGACTATGGCTCAGCTGAAAACGTAAATAAACACCCTTGATCAGAATATGCGTGAGGCGAATCTGGAAATTCACGGCTTACCAGAAAATAAGAATGAAGTGTTACCGACCATTGTAACGCAATTGGCTAATGTTGTGTCATTTACCCTAACAGACTGCGATATTATGAAGTGCGTAAGAGTGGCTAGTATGAACAACAACAAGTCTCGCCCGCGCTCTGTAATAGTGAAGCTGCGTAGTCCTAGATGTCGCGACGAATTTTATTCTGCAGTAACTAGATACAATAAATCTCACCCCGAGGATAAATTGAACGCAAGTCTTTTGGGTTATGGCGGGAGCAAGGAGCCAGTTTATGTATCCGAGCATCTTTCTCCGACATATAAATCTTTACATGCTGCTGCACGCCTTAAGGCTAAAGAAAAATCCTATAAGTTCGTATGGGTTCGCTACGGCAAAATTTTTGTATGTAAAGGGGAAAATTTCGGGTACTATTCTAATTAAGGATGAGCAGAGTTTAGATAAAATTGTATAACTTTTTTAATCATTAACTTATTTCCTACATGTCATGTTTACTTTTATTTAGTTTAATGGATAATATTTCCATTTTTTATCAGAATGTGAGAGGCATGAAAACGAAGTCACATGAAATTCTAATGTCAATTATAAATTCGGACTATGACATAATATGTCTGACAGAAACGTGGTTAGATGACTCGTTCTTATCCTCTGAATACTTTGATCAAAGATATACTGTTGTACGCCGTGACCGTAGTGCACAGTTTAAAGATTTGTACTCTAAAAGTTATGGTGGTGGGTTATTGGTAGCTATTAGTAATAAGTATAATTTTGTTAATAAAACTGAGTGGCAAACCTCCGTTGAGGATATGTGGTTATGTATTAGTGCTGGTGGCGTCTGTATGAATATTTGTGTTGTATATTTGCCGTCTTATATACCTTGCCATATCTTTGTCCAATTCTTGGCCAAGGCTGAAGAAATTTGTTTGCGTTATACGGATTGCATTACTCTGATTCTTGGTGATTTTAATCTTCCTAGTGTGAACTGGCCTGAATCTAATCATCCCTTTCTAGGACTTAGTGACCCTAAGTGTTTAGCGTTAAGAGATTTCCTAAACATCACCGGATTTGTTCAAATGAATAATATCTGCAATGAAAATAATAATATCTTAGACCTTATCTTAGTTGATGAGAACTCCAGTCTCTCTGTTTCTTGTGCACCCCCCATCAGTAAACCAGATGTGCATCATCCGCCGCTAGAATTAGCCCTTACTAAAACTGTAATTTCTAATTTAAATTATAATATTTTACAGTCTAAATACATTTTCATTAAAACAGACTATGAGGCATGTGTTCGTGATCTGCGTAAAGTAAATTGGGTGGATTATTCTCATTTGAGTTCTAATGATTATGTTCTGAACTTTTATTATATACTATGGGAAAATATTGATAAATACACGCCGAAGGGTAAGCCTAAGAATAATTGTTATCCAGTTTGGTTCTCAGCTTCGTTGATTAAACTTCTCAAAGAAAAGCATAAATATAGGACTCGTTTCAAACGGTACAATAACCCTCGGGACTATGATACATTTGTTTCCCTACGGGTGCGAGCTGGGAGAGCCATGGATGACTGTTTTAAAGATTATATAGAAAGAATTGAGAGTGAATTAAAAACAAATGTAAAAGCTTTTTGGCGCTACACTAAGTCAAAAAAAACTTTCAGAGGTGTTCCTACCCAGGTTTCTTGGGGTCATCGTGTTGGTGTGGGGGGTAGTGGTGTGGCTGATCTATTTGCTGAATATTTTGCATCTGTGTACGGTGTTAGTCAACAACCTAGTAACTTGTCTCCAGGTTACTCTTCGTCCAATTACAGTATGTATTCCATTAACATTACTGAAAATGACGTTAGAGATAGCATCAAAAAGTTAGATCTTAATAAAGGAGCTGGACCGGATGGACTTCCTCCTATTTTTATTCGTCTCTGCATGGATGCTCTTATTGTACCACTGCAGATAATATACAATAAGTCCCTTAACGAAGGTATGTTCCCCGATTTATGGAAAATCTCTCACGTTTTCCCCGTACATAAATCTGGTAATATGAATGACGTAACTAATTATAGACCAATTTGTATTATTTCACAATTTGCTAAGATGTTTGAGGGTCTTATTTATAATGTAGTTTATTCTCACCTTCGTCATATAATTAGTTCGAAGCAACATGGTTTTGTGTCTAACCGTTCTACTATGTCTAACTTACTTATTTACACTACTTTCATTGGTAACATATTTGAAGCTAGGGGCAGGTCGATGCTGTTTACACAGATTTTGCAAAAGCGTTTGATCGTGTTGATCACTCAATTCTTTCTATGAAATTGAATTGCGCTGGCATTCATGGCTCTCTGTTGCGGTGGTTTGAGAGTTATTTAATGAATCGTTCTCAAATAGTTGCCTTGGCGGGATATGAATCTGTACCTTTTTCTCCTGGCTCTGGTGTTCCGCAGGGCTCTAAGTTGGGCCCTTTGCTTTTTTTGGTATTTATAAACGATATTTTAGATTTAATAAATTGTAATTGTTTAGCCTACGCTGATGATTTAAAAATATACTGCAGGATATCGGACCTGAGCGATTGTATGAGGCTTCAAAGAGATCTTGATGTCCTTCAACAATGGTGTTTCAACAACAATATGACGCTCAATGTTAAAAAATGCCAGACTATTACATTCACGAATAAAGTGAACTACATTAAATTTGATTATCATATAGATGGATCGGTATTGAGCCGAGTATCAGTCATTCGTGATCTAGGTGTACTCTTTGATTCATCCCTGTCCTTTCGCGATCATATAGATACTATAGTTGCTAAGGCTAAAAGAATGCTTGGCTTTATAATCCGCATGTCAAAACCTTTCCGCAATTATAGTAGTATTATTCTACTCTATAACACACTGGTGAGGAGCACCTTGGAGTATTGTTCCACTATTTGGTCTCCCTATTATTCAAGTTATATTCATAATGTTGAATCTGTTCAGGCCCGTTTTGTTAGGTATCTATGTGTGAAGAATGGGATCCGAAAAGCTATACCTGATTACAATGATAGGTTAAGGCACTATAAGATGATTAGCTTAAAAGAAAGACGGTGCACTTCTGACTTACTGATTCTTCACAAAATTATTAATGGTTCCATAGATGCGCAATTGATTAATTATTTTAACTTTAAGACTAGCCAACGTAGCAAACGACATCATCGTATTTTTCAATTGCCTACATCTACCTTAAACACCACTTTTAATAGCCCCCTAACACGTATGGCAAGGATATATAATGAAAGGTCCAATTTGACGGTTTACCCTATCGAGGTTTTCTCTATGAGTTTTGTTTCATACAGACGTTCCCTATATAAACAGTGCGAACAATGTACGCCTATATAGCTCAAAGTGTTTAGTTTTCTATGGTGTTCTAGATTTAGGTTTACTGGACACACTTTTTATTTTTTCTTTTTGTCTCTAATTTTCATTATGTCAATGCCATGCATGCTTGTTATTTGCACGGTTACTGAAATGCCGATCTTAGATGTAAGTTTATTTGAAATGTAAGTGACAGTGCTGTTGGTGTGCTTAATATAAATAAATAAATAAATAAATAAATAAATAAATAAGGTCAGCCATTTTCCAATGTTTGGTTCGAAAGGGCGATGCAAATTTTGTATCAAGGGTCAAACTACGGTAATGTGTGCCAAGTGCTCGTTACGCTTGTGTTTTAAGCCAGAAAGAAATTGTTTTGTAAAATTCCATACTGATAAGTAATTATTTAAGCTACTAGTACACCTCCATGTTTCGATAACTTCAATTTTTTATTTTAATCTGTAAGTTGATTTTGGTTTTTGTAACTATAATTATTACTACATGCAAATTTTATACATATATCATTAAGAAAATTTTGTGTATTTTATTTCCTCAAACCTGGCAACGTATCCTCAAAGACACTTACACGTAAGGTCAAAGTTTGTTGCTAAGCTGGCAATGTATCTTCAAAGATACATATAGAATCTCATTATCTGGTTATGTGCGATTTTTTATATATTTTTTCCTAAATCCTAGGTTCATAATTAACATCATATTTGAAAATTATTTGAAAATATATTTTTTTGTTTTTTGCCAAGAATAGAGTATCAATTCTGTACCTTCAGTGAAAAGTGATACATGTCGACCCAGATCGGTTTTTATATGCTCTGATTAAACTTATTAAAAAAAAATTAACTTAATTTCTATCTTATCCCCGTTGTTATAAGATTAAAAATGAATGAGATTTTTTTGTGTACATTGATATAAGTAAGCTATTTTATATTGAAATTATTGTGTAAAATAATACTTTTTGATTCATACCAAAGTGCTCCGAACCGATATTTATATTTCTAAAATGTATTTTAATATGACTCGAGTTACCACATCTTACGCGAACCGAAAGCCTTTACTTCAATTAATCCAAAGTGATACAAATGAAATCCTATCACAAAACAAAAAAAAAATTAAACAATACATTCTAGTGAAAAGTGTTACATTTGTACATGAACCATACAAACACAAATTTATTTTCATAAAAATATGTGACTAATGATACAACTGCTAATCAAACAATTTACAAGTAATTTATGTAGCCAATTTTGATGTGATTACAAATTTAATATTAATTCTACTAGTAAGAACATAAGGGAAATTAAATTTAGTAAAGAAAAATTTCCGGTTTTTGAATATAAAGAAAGTTACTTAGGTGATGATTAACATCTCTTGCGGGGCGGCTAAGCTCCGCCGCTTATGCTGTTAGGAAGATCAGACAGTTAACAGATGTAGAAACCGAGCGTTTGGTCTATTTTAGCTACTTCCACAGCATTATGTCGTATGGCATTTTACTGTGGGGTCGGGCTGCTGACATTGAATCCATCTTTACTTTGCAAAAGAGAGCTGTCAGAGCCATTTATAATCTACGTCGCCGCGAATCTCTCAGGGAACTATTTAAAAGGATTAATATTATGACGGTACCTTGCCAATTCATTTATAAAAAAATCATGTATGTAAGAAAAAATCTACATCTTTTTAATAAAATAAGTGATAGACACAATTTTAATACTAGAAACAAAGACAAATTAGATCAACCATTTTCCAGATTAGCTAAAGTACGTACATCTTTTATGGGGTACTGTGTTAAATGTTATAACAAAATACCTTGTAATATATTGCAATTAAATGAAAGGAAATTTAAAACTCATATGAAAAGTACACTTTGTAAACAAGCATATTACAAACTAGAGGATTATATCCAAGATAAGAATGCTTGGAAACATGCTGGTCCTGCTCCATAGGACAATCTAGAGTCTAGACAAAATCAAACTGGTTGCTAATTGAATTATGTAATTAATTATATCTATGACATTGATTACACTCAGTGATTACTTTAACTCACACACTGAGTGATTATATACTAGTTAATATTCTAGGAAAATTGTATATTTACTTTTACAATGTTTGTAAATGTGTGGGCACCATGTATCTATTATAAAATTAATTTATCTGTAATTGCTTCAATTTCATTATTTTTACCTATTTTGGTACAGTAATTTTGTTCTGGATGCATCGTTTTCACACATAATTATACAATGAATGTATGTTAAATATTGTAGTTATATCATTTTAAAAGAGTAACGGTGGAGTTTCTTGCCCATTCTTCTCCATACGAAACTATATTTTGGAAGGGGCGACTAGAATCAATTCTATTTTAATGTAAATGTTGACGTTCAAAAGTGCCTTATATGTGCCTATTTGAAATAAATGCTTTGACTTTGACTTTGATTATTATGTGATGTCTTACGACAAAAGGAATAAAGACTACAGTTTAGTTAGTATTAATGCTGTTCCAAAATGTTACAATGGACCAATTCCTATAAGTGTTTTAAAGAAAAGGGATTTAATATCACTGTTAGAATACATTGATCCAAGTGTTCACGATTTTTATCATAATTTGATAACATACTCAAATTTGCGTGAAGTACCTAGATCCTGATATTGTTTCGGATAATGAATAGTTGCAGTGCTACTCGTACAACATATCTGTTGTTCGATTTTTGGAGACTGATTTAATACAATTGAAGACTTCAAGATTAATGATAAAAAGGATGAAAAGTTATGTTTTTTTTTATAAGAAAATTATATTGTTATCTGTTGTTTGATTTTTAGAGACTGATTTCATACGATTTAAGACTAATTCGATCTCTGTTCAAGATTAACGATAAGTAGGTTTAAAAGTTGTGTTTTTTTAAAAGGATGTTATATTGTATTGATATGATGTTATATAGTTGAAGTGCTACATGTACAACACATCTGTTATTTGATTTTTTGAGACTGATTAAATACGCTTTAAGACTGTTCAAGATTAATAATAAAGAGGTTTAAAAGTTATGTTTTTTTTATAAGGATGTTAATTATATTGTTTTACATAGCGAATAGTTGAAGTGCTACAACAAATCAAATTAAATCAAATCAAAATATTTTATTTCACATAAACCTGCAAGGGCACTTATGAAACGTCAGAAGCTAGGTGCACGGTTCCAATTTGTCGCTTCCTATGGAGAAGAGCCGGCAAGAAACTCCACGGTTACTCTTTTAAAAATAATTGGGTTTTACAATGTTTTCAAATAACAGTTATAATAGGTATGGGAGGACAGTGCAGGACTGTCAATAGGTACCAGGTACTTAGAGGAATGAAAATAAAGAATAGAAAATCGTCTATAAATCGATGTCTGTGAGGCCTACAACGTTCTCCCATTCACAATATGTAAAATAATCTACATTAGTAAGATCAACCTAAAACAAATCTGTTGTTTGATTTTTTGAGCCTGTTTTAATATGTTTAAAGACTAACGATACCTACTCTGATAATCAGATTAACGATAAATACCTACTTAGGTCTAAAAGTTATGTTTTAAGTTTGATTTATAAAAATGTTTTATTGTTTTGCTACTACTTGTAATTCATAAAAAAGTGTATATTCAAGAATTCTTTATTAAAGAAACGATTTTTTAATTTAGTTATTATTTTATTATGATATTAACATAGTTTTACCCTTTCTATGACAAAAACGTTTGAAAATACTTATTACTTGTATCAATAAACACTTCGATGTAAACAAAATGTATCACAATAAATTCTAGCTTGTAGCATTAATCACTTACTAGTTTGAAAAATACATTGGTGTTTAGGGGTACAATTGAATATTTACGTAGGAATTTTAAATAAAACAATGAAAAAAGGTTGCTGATAATCAAAATGATTATATTAGTTTTACGACCTTTTCTCACAACAACTATTTGCAGACAAAACATGCCAAAACACAAGCCTTATAACATTTCACACAAAACGGTAAGTAAATGTGTAAAATAATTCATTTCATTATAGATTTAAATACACAAAAATAAGCAAAGAAAACTATAGTGTACGGTGATATAACTGGCTATTTTTACTAATTACTTAAATTCCGTGCAGAATAATATATTCAAACCAAGCTCTTTATAATCTTTATAATATTATCTACACGTACCACATATCGTTTTTTTATTTTCGAACGTTAGAAAAATAAAGAGATTTTTTTAAATCTTTAACCTTAATTACTCAAAACTATGATTTTTCGGTTTAGTCCATGTTCAACCACCACAATCTTTACCCCCGACCATGTTGAACCCCTAAATGTTTCCATGTTCAACCCCTGGGGGGTTGAACATGGATTTCAATACATTGGTCATCCTTTCTTTGTCCATATTCAACCCATTGTTGTTAGGTAACTAATAATGACACTAAAGTATTACAGAGAGCAGAAGTGTATTTATTTTCTTTACAATTGATATTTCATAGGGTAAAAAAGAAAACATGGTTTTTTGGTTAACATTGATCATGATGAGCTACTTGGCGTTTATCATTTTTGACTTTAAACCTGTCTGGGTCTATACGGCTACTATAGGGGCGGTAAAGCGTATAGGACGGATGTGCTACAATGTAGTATTCGAAACGAGAGACCATGGACGCAAACTTTTTAATACAACATGACCGTGTTATGATCTCTAGATTATTTGAACCGCAGACGGACGTCTGGGAAGAACTTTTATCCGAATGGCAATGTAGGTGGGATAACTCTATCAAGGGCCGAAACTTCCATCACGTCCTCCACGCTTAGAAGTCACGAAATCAAAATTAAATATACCGCTACTCGTAGACGGAATCTCAGCCATTTTCAGAAATACAATAAGTGTCACTGTCAAAGTCACTTCAATCCTTTTTGTTTAATTATAACTATTAATAAAGTAATGCAATTGTAACGACTGGCCAACTATTAAAGAGGTAGAATAAACTCATTTGAATTTCAAAGTAACTGCAGAAATATAGGGCAAATAGCTAATAGATAAAACTTTTTCCAAAAAAAAAACAACCGACTTCCGAAAAAACACTATAAAGTGAAAAATAACTTTAATTTCGGAAGGCGGTGACTTTGGATATGTATTTAAATTTTTTGTCACCGCCTTCCGAAATTAAAGTTATTTTTCACTTTATAGTGTTTTTTCGGAAGTCGGTTGTTTTTTTTGGAAAAAGTTTTTTTTTTTCACTTTTTAGTTATAGTACCTATCCCACTAATTCGAAATTTCATCATCCTTGGGGTCAAAACAATGCATATTTATGTGATAGCAGCAATAGCGGTTGATTTGCTGTTATTTTTGAAGAGTTCCGTTGTCTGTCTCCGAAACGCATCATCATATCTATATGAAATTGAAATGGGACCACACGGAAAGCACGAGCTTTCAAATAAAAAAGAATCATCAAAATCGGTTCACCCAGTCGAAAGTTATGAGGTAAAAAACATTAAAAAAAATATACAGTCGAATTGAGAACCTCCTCCTTTTTTTAAGTCGGTTAAAAAAAGTAGGGAAAATGAGAAAATCTTTTGTGTTTTACTGTCCATTGAGGGTTGAACGTGGATTAAAGACATTCAAAAATAAAAGTCCATGTTCAACCCCCCCAGGGGTTGAATATGGACAGCATTTAGGGGTTCAACATGGCCGGGGGTAAAAATTGTGGGGTTGAACATGGACTAAACCGATTTTTCACTTATATCACTTTTCACTGAAGGTACAGAATTATGTTTTAAAGATTTGACATATGTTTTGATCTACATGATAATTATGAAATTATAAAGATATCTGCTACATTTAGCACTGAATTCGCGCATTTATTGCTGCAATTGATAACCAATAAATGATAAATGATAAATGATTTTATTTCTGTAAGTAGGTTTGTACAAACACTTTTACACGTCAATCATATTTTGAAAACTAGATGAGGTCGGCGTTTCCTATCTGACTACTCTGAGAAGAAAGGCCGAAACAAACTCAGAGGTCACAGTCTCTTTTAAAGTCCAGACATAATCTTGGTCAGATCATGTGAAGACCATGTGGATTGGTGACTGAAATGGTCTTTTGAGAAAAGTACCACACAGATTGAGTGGACCTGTCCAATCAGTGCACGCACTATTATCGCTATATTTGTTTTTGATGACGACACCTCCATCTCGTATCGTAAAATCTACATTACATTACGCCTTATTTCTCGGAATGCTTAGAGGTATATCCAAAGTAGGTTCACCCACATTTTTCGCTAGTTATGTTTAAGTTCCATGTAAAAAACGGCAAGCCTATTGACATCAACGTAGCAAAAATCCTGACTCCGGGCTGCAACTGAGAAATTTCTAGTAGAAAACCCAATTACAATTTGCCCGACATGGGAATTGAACCTTGGACCTCACGCTTAACAGGTAGCGCTTGCGACCACAAAACCAACGAGACAGGCAGCTCTCCTACTTCGCACTAACAAAAAGAATTGACTGCGGTCATCAATTTTTCTTCACCATAAATGTTATATTAGTAATAACGTATCGGGAGTGTCATGAACGTCCATGAACGCATGATGATTTTTTTTTAATGTTCGCAACCGCCATTGTGGATTTTCATTTTGATCTTATCGTCGGCTGCAGCACCCATGAAAACCATCTCTCTCTCTTTCTCTCTCTCTCACTGTATGTGTGTCTTATAGGTATGAATTATAGTCCCATGGAGTTATTTATATCCATAACGTTTTTCTGTTCTGTGACGATTTCTACAAGTTTTATCCCACCGGAAGCTGCTTTAAAGAATTTCGTTAATGATAAATGATAAATGATTGTATTTCTGTAAGTAGGTTTGTACAAACACTTTTACACGTCAATACAAATGTTCCAAAAACAAACCGTTCAATCTTGTGTTACGTTTCAATACCTTCTGACTGATTATTCAATCATACTCTGTAGGATTTTTACGACAAATAAAACGTTTATCCAATACACTTTGTTTATGATCTGCTTAGTGGCTCTCCTTGCTGTACGTGTCCCGATTTAATTTTTTGAGATTTTGCTTCAACTACGGTATACTTTATAGATTACACAGAGGATTTAGAAAGTTTTCAGTTCATAGATGGGATTAGAGTGTGGGTGAGCTAGAGAGAATTATTTAATGTAATTTCCGTGATTATTTGTTTGAGGTCTCATTATTTCGGTTACAAGCTGGTAAGAGATGAATATTTTTCTAGGTTGGGAATTTTTACATATAATATGTTTACATACAAAATATAAGATGGACTCATTTTCCCGAAAAAAAAATAGTTGAGTACCTACTGTTAAAAACAATATGTATGCATCTGTCTGACTTAATATTACCATAGATTCAGTAGAGTAGGTACATGATTCAGAACCCAAGTGCATTGAAATTTTTCATAGGCTATTTAAAAAAAATATGTTCCATACATTTTCACCGCATAAGTAGCACTTTTCTATGACGCAGAAGATTTTTTTGGTTACAGACGAAAATTGTCTAGATCCCTTTAAAAATAAATTCTTTTTGCGGGTCTAGAACCATGTGCATGAATTAATGGTTAAAGTTTGCGCGTCGAACTCTCTACCACCCTGTATAATTAGATCTTAGGCGACATTGAGAAATGTAAAATATATTGAGCAATTAGAAGCAATTGTCCCGTAACAATTGCCGCATTTTATTGTTGTTACCATAAAGCTGCTCTTACACGGGCAATTTTTTGAGCAATCGTTACTCGGCAACACTATAAGATCAATCTGGATCAATTAAGTAGAGCAATCTGGAGCAACAACAATAAATTGCGGTTGTGTTTCGGGAATTTTGCTTCTGATTGCCCCATATATTTCATGAGTTTCCGAGTATCCAATCGGTTTAGATTTTTTTTGTTAATTTTCTTTCTATCTCCTTATTGCGAGAGGAACCGGCCGGCGGCGGAGGCAGCGGGGGCGTATTGCCTAGTTTTTAAGTTGCTCTATATTGCGTGATATTGTGTGGCCGTATCTCTGGCAACAGGTTGCTAAATGTTGCCATTGCCCTAAATTGCTGGATGTAGTCGTGAAGTCGTAGTTGACGAAAATTCACCAGGATGGAGCAATTTTAGTTGCTCGTTGGAAAGGGTATATATGTAAATACCAAGGGCACGGCTTCTTTGGATTATATCAAACTATATTGGAAGGGTTTTTGAATCCTATCTCTACATGATTGGAAGTTATGAGAATTTTTAATACATTGATACCAGAACAAATTGAAACAAAAACATCACACGGAAGAGCTTTATCGTGATATTGGCAAGTAACGTTGAAAGTTATTGACCTACGTAGTGCGGTGATACGTTTGTTATGATTTGAATTTAAGAAACGTATGACACCGAAAATTTGGCATCAATTCTTAGAGAATTTTATTTTGAGCTGAAACTATGTATAGTGATTCTATACCAGCTGTTATCTTTATTGCTTAAGGATAGCAATAGGGTTTCTGTTACACCCTGTATGTCTTAACCGTAGGTAAGAGAAACGTAACAAAAGATATATATTTTCGAATTGAATCTTCTTTCAAGTCAGTATAACGTTAAATCCGGTCTACGGACAGCTTAACAATGCTATCGCGATCTTCAACAATAGCCTATAGATTAATAGATTTATCGACAGTATCGATGGGCACTTATTTTATCGATAAAGTGCAGCATTAACGTCATTGGATATTCGATAATGATCTTAGAATCAGGCCTCGCGCAGATGGTGTTAAACTGTTTTGTAAAGATTGTACTTTCAGTAACTATGAATTGTTATGGAAAACTGAGTATCCTGGTATCCTACTAATAATATAAATGTGTCAATGCGTGAACAATCATTCGTTTCATAGAGTGATAGTCGGCCATTTAGTCAAACTGCGAAAAGCCTTACCTAGCTCAAAAGTGTCATTGTTCAGGGTTCACGTATCAAAAACAAAAGCGGCGTGTGCAATGTGCATGACCTATTCAGATTGCCAATGCCACTGAACCATGGTCGCGGCTAGCATATGCATTGATCACTAGCCAGTCGCATTTAAGTACCTTACTATTGATTTGCACTATCCCTATTATTTGGTCTCAATTATCAAATCTATAGCTATAAATAAAAGCGAAAGGTCACTCATGCATACGTTCGTTCACTCACTGATTAATCACGAAATCTCGAAAATGACTGGACGAAAATGAATTTAGCACAGAGGTAAATTATGTCTAGCAGACATCAGGTAAGAGAGAATTTTAGGAAACTCCCCCCGTAAAGGAGTGAATTAGGGGTTGGAAGTTTGTATCAAAATTTATTCCTTGGGCAATGCCAATAGGATATAGGATACTTTTCATCCCTGGAGACGGTTCCCTTTAGATAATTTTCAACATTGACGCGGGCAAAACAGTAGGTAGCAGCTAGTGAACAAATAAATTAGTTTATTTGCACCCTCAAGTAAAAAAAAATCGTTTATAATGTAGTATTCACTCCGATCCAGCCCGTCTCTTGCTGCTCTCTTCCAGCGATGTCCTAAGCCGAGGTATGTGTCCTACAGGGGTTGCCCTTAGCGTTTAATTGCTTACTTTTAAGTTTTTAACCGACTTCAAAAAAGGAGGAGGTTCTCAATTCGACTGTATTTTTTTTAAATTTTGTTACTTAAAGTAAAATAAGTAAAATTTCTGCGCTGGGGGGTCTAGAATGATATGCTGAATTCATGGTTATAGTTTGCGCACTGGATAAAACCTTACCCTTTATAGATAACATTTTAATAAAAGTATCGAGGTGTAGACAAAGTTTTCATTGATATTACAACGTCAGGGACATGTATATCAACACTTTAATAAATATAATTAAAAACCTAAGTTCCTGCTGTACACAGGCTTAGTTTGTAGAAACTTTTCCGTTCTAGATAATTATAGAACAGCGGACGAGTCCCAGAAGTACTGAAGCTACATAGATTCTACTTTGTTTACCTGCAAAATAAACTAGCGAACATTGTTCTCAATAGAGACGGAATGGAATCCACTTTCAGCTCACGTATGGAGGTCTGTTGATTTGATGTATTATGTGTTTATTTATATCTTATATATATTTATTATGTTCACGTTTTTGTCATTTGAGGTGAGTGGAGCGAGACAAATGCGGGTGAAAATATTGGTGGTGTTATAAAACTAGCTGTCGCTTCGGTCGACTACTAACTTCAATCCCTAGACAGGGAGAGAGTTCCGAAAAATCTTTTCCAAGAAGTACAACTGCGAAGTCTCTTACGAACATTGCTTCTTTTTATGTGTATGTTTGTATGTGTTTGCAGTGAGTAAGACTGTGCGGTGTATGTCGATTCAGTAAGTCAATTTGTCTCGAAACTACTTCATGTTTATATGTTTCCAGCGATTTCGCCCGCGTGGACGTCGAGAAATATCCCACGGGAAAGTATTACACGAATAAAAAGTATCCTATGTGTCAGGTTAAAAACTATCTGTGTGCCAAATTTCATCCCACACACACACACACACCCTCACACACGCACGCACACACATACACACACACCACGCATAACCATTCCTTGCTTTTATAAAATTTTAATAAGTGTTATGTACCTACATACGTTAAACTTAAGTTTTATACGTACCAAAACTCCTATCAAGTGAAGCAAATGATCAATGAACTGTAAGAGGAAGGCGCCTGTGTCTGTAACACAGTTTATACTAGCACAGACACAGACGTTCACTCTGTCTCAAATAATGCATAGTGCTTCATTTTTCTTTTTGTTTGATCGAGATGGACAAATTGTATTTGGCTTTTTGATAATAAACATTATTAAACATTAAACATCCAAATCCTTTCAGTCATTGTTTCGTGATTGAGTAACAAACATCTAAACATACGGTTTTGTGGGGCATAGTTCTTAAGTTAAGATTTTTTTTTTATAAACTTGTTTTTGATAAATAAATAATTAATAATACTAACATTCACATTTACAATATTAGTAGGATTAGTAGGAACTGTTTGCAGTGAGTAGAGCTGTGCGGTGTATGTCGTCTTAGTAAGTCAATTTATCTCGAAACGACTTGATATTTATAAGTAAATAATGTGTTACTACTTAATATTATCTAGTAGTTCTACAGGGTTATATTAAATTGGATAGTTTAACTCGGTAGCTAAACTAAATTATTGGTATCGATATATAAACACTGGTATCGAGAAAACACGATTAAGTAAAAAAAATATATTGATTTTGATGTTTTTTTGTGAGGTCATCGACCACTGTTAGTAGGAATTTTTAATTGAAGTTTGAATTGAGAAAAACTCGTTTTCTTAATGTTTCGATATTGATAATTATCACGTCAGTGAAGTTAACATATTTTTTTTTTTTTTTCTAAATGGCCCAAAAAATATTCATCAAATCAATTTATTATTTGCTTTCTCATGTTTAGCCATCGATATCCGTAGTGTGATTTGCGGTGAAAGCGCGAATTACCGCTAGTAAGATTTTATTGCGCACGGGATTTTAACTTTCGGTGTTGAACCTAGTATTGAAAGTAAAACAGAGTGCATCTCAACGCGTCGAAAAACACACTTTTCCATTTTGTACTCTTAACGCTAAGCAATTCGTTAAAGATCCAGTGCGCAAAAAAATCCTGCTGCGATATTTTTGCGTCTGTGCAAACGTGAACTAAGTGTGTTTAGCACTAAACGTATTTAAAACATCGTTCTGTTTCTTTCAATCATTTGAAGATGACCGAGATAAAACGATGTTTTAAATACAAGGTGAATTTTTAGTCACCGTTAATTTTTTTTTTTTTATAAAAAATAAATTGGACCTCCCATACAAAGTCGATCAGTTGACTATATTGATTTCTCATGAGAGGTCCGATTTCTTTTTTCATATTTCGGCCCAAATTCCTCGGAGAAAGTTGCTCAATTTCACGGGTACTATCACCCTGAAAAATTTAAAAGTTACTAAAAATTCACCTTGTTCCTATATTTAGAATTCCGGTAAAGTCACGTCTACCATTAATTTCTATATAACATTAGAAACAAATGCTACAAAATGTTGCTTAACTAAAACAATACAGAATCTACGAGTAATACATAAAAATAAACTTAGTCACATACGAGAACATGGCGTAATATATTGTACGTGGTTGAAACTGAAATAGAATTCCCTGTAGTTGAACTTTTTAATTCAATTATATGACTGTGAGCGGCCATGCTCGGAAATGTTTAAACACTCCTCGGTGTCGCATTTTGCTGACATTAAACTCATTCACCAGAAAATAGATTGTTTTATTATCAATCTATCAAGGTACACGAGGTGATTGATAGATTGAGCTTGCTTGATTGATTGCTTAGCTACTGATACGCTCAGGTAGGTGCCTTCTTCCAGGTTGCTTTCACCATACAATTAGTGTTTTATACCATCTTCGGGTCGTCGATCACTTTGATTTCCTGATCAGTGTTTCTCCAGAATTGGTCTGTACCTGACTCTAATGGTTATGATTATTAGATTAAGTTTATTAAATCTGCATTTTTCAATATCACAAAGATTACTAACATCATAATTTTTACGAAACTATATTAAAGTTTTATATTAAATCGTTTAGGCTCCTCTCTTATGACGCATTTACCTTCATATGTCGCAGCCGTGCCTCCATTATTTCATCCTAGACAGGCATCCTAAACCTTTTCTTTATTGTCTTCCTTCCTTTTTTTCGCAGACCGAACAAGATTTTCACTTAAATCACTGAGTTGTCCCGATAAACGAATATTTATGTAAATGCAGCGTTTCCCGGCGACCGCATAAAATTGTACGATATTCCACACGATCTCTGCACAATTTCTCATTGCAGAGTCGTTTATGTCAGGAAAAGGCGGCCGGGGTTCGATTCCCGTTGGACAATTTGTTTTGTCTTGTTAGCGCTTTGGGATACTTGTTTGATGTAATAAATTATCTGGGGACAAGGAAAAGAACCCGAAATAATTTTGCACTTGTATCCGTAGATACTAGTTACTTAGTGACGCGGAAAATTCTAAGAAGTTTTTATATAATGCATTTAATGGCGAATTTCACCAGTGAAATTGAACACGATCTGCACATCTACAACACTTTTAAGAAATGTCAGTGTCAATATTGCACAGGAATAATAATACCTACTGACAGCTCTTGAATGCAATTTAGAAGTGAAAAACGGTGCCCAACAGCTGTAAAAGTGTCAATATTCCACAATAGTAAAGACAATGTCAGCTCTTAAACGCAGTTAAGAAGTGACAAACGGTATCGAAAAGCTATAAGTGTAAATTTTCCATAATAATAAGACTATGACAGCTCTTGAACGCAGTTTAGAAGTGCGGATTACGTTAAAATCTGAGGTCATTGGTGAAATTCGTCCAAAAGCTTTTACAAAATTAGATCTTGATAGATGTAGTACTAACCAACACACGTAAACTGAAATAAAATTCGACAGCACATTAAGATACAAAATTCAAAGCATGCAAGCGAAAAATACGTAAATACACTCGCAACTCACCTTAACGTGAAACATTTTTGCGAAGTGCAATATTTCACACCTTAAGTAGCTGGATGCTATACGAAAGAAAACCGAGTTATTTTAAAGAGACTAGACATTAAGCTGGTTATCCAAAAGCGCTTAGCTTGAAGCACGGTAGAGGATTTTGTGAAACGGAATATACAAACTAAGTTTAATAATTCTGTTTAACAGACCACGTAAATTGTATAAGATTATTTTATTATGTATATTGTGTTATAGAGGTGTACTTAAAATTAATAATTTTAGAACGTAAACAATGTAGTAATTAAATTAAACTACTGACTAACTAAATATACAAAAAATCCTTTTGGTTTTTGGTCACTTAGGCGGTGTCATCGCTGTCATCCAGAACCGTGCCTAGAAAACTGGCAACAATACCATTTTTTAATTTGGATGACTTTGTATCTTGCCTTTGAACTTTTTGATTCCGTATGGTTAATTTCTTTTTATATACATATTAATATTTTAAGACCGGTAGTTTTTAAATTATGTAAATATCCATACAAATAAATTAGATAAATTTACTTTGTAACACATGTTAACGTGTTCGAAATCTTTAGTAGTCATCCGGAATTGGATGTTTTATCTTACAGAATGTGTGAGAATAAAAGAGGACTAATCGAATGTTTGCCTTTGATAAATAAAACGACCCCTTTCGATTGAACAGATCCGTGTTTTTATCTTTAACATAAACGAAATAGCTTTCTTATCATTATTGCAGCGTGTTCCAAAGCGACGGCTGCTTCGATTCTCAATTCCTCAGGTCTATCAAATTGCCAAGTAAATGGCTGTCTCCTAAAATTGGAACAATTGTCCTAAATTGGGACTTTGTCACTGTCAAAAGTTATAATTGCGTGCGAAAGTTTACGCCACCATTTGAAAATCGCGAAAAGCTCTTATACAGAATGTTGATTTACATTATTGCTAAGTAAAAAACATTGTTTAATTTAATTAGGGGTTATGCAATTGCAGAATCCCATCACTACCAGTAGAGGAAGCCAGTCAAATGTGTAGACGTCTCGAAAATAGGTAACGTTTGTAATTTAAGCGTATTGATTCTATTCCATCGTCGGCGCTACAAAAATGGTGAATCAAAATCAAATCAAAATCAAATCAAAAAGTCATTTATTCAAACTAGGCTGAGAGTCAGCACTTTTTGAACGTCAAAATTACATAAGACAGTCCCCCCAAAACGCCCGCCCTTCACCACTTCCTAGTGCTTTAGCTGGGAAGAAGAAGTGGCGCAACAAACTCCCCAGCAGCACAGCTGTCTGTTAAGTTAGAAGAACTTGATTCTATACAATAGTGGGTAATTAACATTACGAAACACAAACACATTAAATTTGCCATATCTCAGCTAGCACAGGCTTATATACCAACAAAACATTGAAAACATAGTACAGGCAAATAAAATAAACCAACACATGAACTAATATAATTATATAACCTGTCAGTAGTCAAGCTAATACTGGTGAAAGAACATGAACATTGTCTTGAGTTAATCACAGCGACCAACAATTATTATCGTTTAAGTAGTCGTTGACAGAATAGTAAGCCTTTGAACAGAGGGTGGATTTAACTTTAGCTTTAAACGCATTAAAATTCAAATCTAGCAAAGAAGAGGGGAGCTTGTTATAAAAAGTTATACCAAGACCAACAAAAGAGTTATGAACCTTATGAAGCCGGTGAAAGGGAACACGTAGTTTGTCCTTATTTCTAGTATTAATATTATGAATATCACTGTTTTTAGTATACAAGTGTATATTTTGCCTAATATATAAGATGTTGGCCAAGATGAATTGCGATGCGACCGTGAGAATCCCAATATCCTTAAAAAAATCTCTCAGAGAAACTCTAGCACCTAGTTGGTAAATGGCTCGAACAGCTCGTTTTTGAAGAACAAAAATATTTTGAATGTCAGCTGCTTTGCCCCACAGCAGAATGCCGTAGGACATAACACTATGAAAATAACTAAAATAAACTAACCGAGCTGTATCAACGTCAGTGTATTGTCTTACTTTTCTGACGGCGTAGGCAGCCGAACTGAGCCTTCCCGCTAGGCTTGATATATGTAATCCCCACTGAAGTTTGGCATCTACTGTTAAGCCCAGAAAAACTACCGAGTCTACAGTTTCAAGCACCTCATTTTCTAAGACGATGTTAGGTCCTAGATTCTTAACATTCGGTAAGGCGAACTTGATACATTTCGTTTTCTTGGCATTGAGAACTAGGTTATTTGTGGTAAACCAATCCGTAACCATTGAAAGTGCACTGTTTACGTCGTCAAAATCTTGTCTGTTCCTGTCTACTTTAAAGATAAGAGAGGTATCATCAGCAAACAGCACAACGTCACAGATACTCTTTAAATAGTATGGTAAGTCATTAATATACACTAAGAATAAGAATGGTTCTAGTATTGAGCCTTGAGGTACACCTAACTGAACTGGTAGCCCGGAAGATTTCACACCATTAACATCTACACATTGGTGCCTATTTTGCAAATAAGAACTTATTACATTGAGAGCTTCGTTTTGAACACCGTAATGACGTAGTTTACGCAATAGCGTGTCATGGTGCACGCAATCAAAAGCTTTGGAGAGATCACAGAAAACTCCAACAGCATTTTGCGAGTTTTCCCACGCGTTAAAAATGTGTTTCAGCAGAGCAACACCCGCATCTGTAGTCGAACGACCTTTTGTAAAGCCATATTGATCATCATGAAGTAGGCTATTTAAATTAAAATGTCTTAGCAACTGCTTGAGTATTAACTTTTCAAATATTTTACTAAATGCAGGTAAGATAGAAATAGGCCTGAAATTACCAACGTTATTTTTATTACCTGATTTAAATAATGGTATGACTTTACTACTCTTCATGAGGTCAGGAAAAGATCCTAGGTGACCTAGGTGAAAATGCATATCCACATCATACCTAGCATCTATTCTAAAATTACTCTCTTTGTTATTCCGTTCAATGCCTTCATTCACGGATGATTTCAAGCGATAATTAAATGTAAACCTGTTCACGAACCCCAAGTTCAATTTAGACATATAAGTTCAAGCCAATTTATTGTTTGATCCAACAGACTACCGTGTAATACCTACCGATAATGGGTTGTTAACAAGCTGATAACTTGTGATTAACAATCTGGGCACTACTCTAAATGGATTATAGACTAGGCTTCTAATCTCAGTTTAACTTAGAACAAATTTACTTTCAACTGAAATTGAAGCAGAACCTATTAGGCTGGAGCTTGGGCACGGTTTGATTCACCACTTTCAATTATTATCTACTAGCGTTTTGCTCAAGGATTCGCCCGGATTTCCGGATCTTAACATAAAGGGGTTTATTTACAAGCGTTGCGTAAAGTTAAGAGACACTTAAAAAACAAAAATGTGTGGTTAAACAGTCGCTAATCATTACTTAAGTTTAAGCAACGTTTATGAATTTATGTGGGAGACAAAGTTCAACAGCCTATTTCACCATTTCAGGGTTGTATTCTTTTGCTTTATTTAAGCCTGTGTCCTTCCTTGGGGCTCTAGTTAACCCTTTGTTCAATTTGATCGGATTCCGTGTCGTAAAACGTAACAAACATATTTACAAACACTTACATTTATTATAACGGATTAAAGGCCTTAAGACCACTTCAAAAGTTATTGAAACCACTTACTACCAAAACAAGTTAGTAGTAAGTTGAAGTCAAGTCTTCAAAACAGTATTTGCATGAGTATAGCTAAATAGTGAGTGGGAGGAGGGAGGATGTATGAGACGTGCAGAGGTTAAAAGTTTTCGCTTCCGTTTCACTGTTGACTCTGCCACGGAGATGGCTATGTGAGGAGATTGTAACTTTTGACGCACGCCTCATGTTTACTTTGAAAACAAATCTGGTGGGTACGTTTGTGTTGTCAGTTGCTATCTTCGTTTCAATAAATGCTGATGTAGGTAATGATTTTTTAGTATTGGTAAGAAATTTTATCCGAAAGTCTGACAACCAGTCTTACCCAGGGGTTTCGTTTTACGGAGAAACTGGGTTGTGGAGGTCGCGTAGGCATTCGCTCCATGTAAAATACTGATATTCAGCTGCATCCGGTAAGACTGGGAGCCGACTCAGACATAGTTGAAATGGATGTATCTGATAGTCTCTAATAGAGATGGATTGTCACGCTTGACTGAACCAACTTGATCAAACACAATTTATTAGTGCGTTGCGCTCAACGAACTAGTAGGTTATGTAGCTTTGGGTTGCATTCATAACGTAGAACGGTTGTAAGATGTTTTCTTCGGTTGAATATCTTCTAATATCTAGTCTGCATTATTTACAGTACTGAATTAAATAAGGAGCTGTCCATAAAAATGATAAAAAGCCCCAGCAAAGTCCAGTAAACCCAGCATCAAAAGCTTGCGTTTAAAGAAAGCTCCGCATTAACGTCAAATACTTCCCAATGAGATTGCAGAGAATCTCTTTATTTCACCACGAAACCGTGGTAGGTACTACTTACTAACGAAATTCAATTACTGACGACAAAGAGTAAAAATATTCTTTTCCTAGCCTGAGAGGGAATAAAATAAAATGGTGTCTAACTACGGGTTCTCGGGTAGGTATTCAATAGCGGATACGGCTGTCCGAGTCGCGACTCGTGACACGAATTGTAGAACATTTTTCCGATACGAGTATGAAAGTGAGTGCAATAGAATTTAATCTGGAATGAAGAGAATCATCCCGTTTATTTGACTATTGTTAGCATGTTTTATATGCATATAGAATGAGCTCACAAAAATTGGATTAGTATTCATTCGCGCGAATGTGGGATTTTATTTCGTATTTGTTTTCGTTAGGGTTTATTGTTTTTTTTTTTTCAATATTTTAGTAGAGTTTTTGAATTAAAATTTTATGACGCAGTGGGTAAAAAGTCCGTCCTCTAAACAGTACATTACTAAGGCTATAAATTGCGCCAAAATACTGCCTGCTAAATAAACAACCTTACAATCCTATTTATGATTCTATACAAGAGAATTCTTATTAAAATTTAGTCCCATAAAAAATGTACAACTAAACTCGCTTCCCTGCTTATCTTGCTACCCTTGAGCGGTAATTAGATACTAGCGAGGGTTCAAAAGGTACACATCTCAAAGTTCTGCGGAAAGCAACTAATTAGTGGCATTTCATGCTAGTCTGTCGTTACAAAAATGAGTTGCCAGTATCCTTGGAAAAATAGTGACATTAGTGCATAAAAACGAAGCGGTGGTACCAACATAACCTGGAGTATATTGCCTTGTTGGCAGCTTCAAAACGACTGCGATCTCGCAGCCATTTAACACCACTAAATTTTTAACCGACTTCAAAAAAAGGAGGAAGTTCTCAATGCGCTTGAATTTTTGTTTTTAACTTTGAAAGTACAGCAGACCGCACGTCAGTGCTTGCAAAACCAGTATATGCTGGGCTCTTATTCTTTTGAAAGACCGTCCAACGCTGGGCCAACTCAAGGTCAAAGTATTAGCATCGACGTTCGGTCGACTGTAGTCGTACTTTTAACACCGAACTGCAGTATAAATTACATAAATATTAGATTTAGTTTTTTAGTTGAAAACAGCAAGAAACTTAGCTACCCTACGTAAAACTCTCTAGAGAGCACTGAATTTATAGTACTCGTAATACTTTCTTTTGGTTTAAAATGCGACGTTTTACTAACGCAGGATAAGCAGCACATGAGTGGTAAAAAAATGCTACTAACATTACCTTTATGCCGTATCGTTAAGGGCGCTTTTCGTAGTAAAAGAGTCACCACTGATGCGCAGAAAAAATCCCTACTTCACTACATAGTATAAAACAAAGTCGCTTTCTCTGTCCCTATATCCCTATGTATGCTTAAATCTTTAAAACTACGCAACGGATTTTGATGCGGGTTTTTTCAATAGATAGAGTGTTTCAAGAGGAAGGTTTACATGTATAATACACCGACCTCCACGCGGCCGAAGCCGCTGGCAAAAGCTAGTAATATTATAAATACGAAAGTAACTCTGTCTGTCTGTTACGCTTTCACGTCTAAACCGCTGAACCGATCGTCATGAAATTTGGCAGAGACATAGCCTGGGATATGGAAAAGGACATAGACTACTTTTTCACGAGGGTGGAGCCGCGGGCAAAAGCTAGTTTCTAATAAAGCTCAATTTTGAGTAACCCAAACCGAAATATACATCTCAAAATCTCAAGAGCAGAAAAGCTTATAAAGACACGTTCGGATGTCTAGTATTCACAAATCTGAACCAACGTGTCTTGGTTTCCACGCGGCTGAGAACAAGACGGCGAAAATTTAAACAAGAAAGTCTTTAGAGATTTTAAAAGAAGCAGCTCCTAGTAAATGTTCTTGCTTAGTACATGTTCCTTTTAACATCATTAAAACAAAGCAAAACATAGGTGAGATGAGGAGGTTACCTAATGGGGACATCGTTAATGGAAGGTAAATATATTACGAAGGGCGTAAATCCTAATCCTAACTAACCCTACTATATAATATTATAAATGTGAAAGTTTGTGATTATGGATGGGTGGATGTTTGTTACTCTTTCACGCAAAAACTACTGAATGGATTTACTTTTCATCCTGGATGGCAGACAAAGTCGCGAGTAACAGTAATACCTAGTATGAAATAATATTATGAAGAACATATTTTACACGCTTTTTATTAGCTTCACATGCATGTTTTTATGTTTGTTTAAAAACGCAACTAAAAAGCAGAAAACAATTTTTTTAAAGTGGGTCAAAATCGCGCTCAAAGGAGGTTACAAACATACAAACAAACAGGTGAAGCTAATAAAAGCGTGTTAAAAAGCGTGTGGTGCTTGATAATTATAAAAATAGCTCAAAAAGCACACCACGCTTTTTTGAGATTATTTTCTGCTTTTTTAGTTGCGTTTTTAAAGCGAGTTTTTTAGATTATTTAATCTATTATTTGGTTTGATTGGCCTGATTCCGGTTCCGGTGTTTACTGATTCCGGTTCCGGTGTTTACTTACGTCAGTCACATTGCAAAACGCTCCTCAGTTTTAAATAAAAAGTCCACGGATTTATTAAGATCTACTTACAAAAGTGCCGCTGTGAAAGCTACTTGTGTAAAGGTGCATTGAATTACAACAGGAAATCAACCAAGATACGTCAATAAAGTGTACATGAAGCATTTATCATCTCGTTAAAGCTAAGTTGAGGTTATCTGTCAAAAGAGCGAACCAGAGACATCATAGAAGTAACTTCACTACCAACCTAATAATAAAAGGGTGCGTTCGGAAACACAATACAACAGCTCTGCGTTTTGTTACCGCAAGATGTCTACACAACTGTCAGTTGAGATGTCACTGCTTTTGGCAAAAATGTCAGAACAACTTAATGTTCAAACAATTACAATAACAGAAAATGTCACCGCAGCTTTATTGCAGAAGTTTGACGAAAAATTAAAACCGATTATAGAAGAAAATGCTAAACTGAAAAACGAAGTTGAGAAATTGAATAGAAAAATAGAAAACCTTGAGATGAATGGAAGGAGGAACAACGTTATACTACATGGAGTTCCAGAACAGAAGGACGAAAAGCATGAGGATTTGTTATACTTGGTAACATCTGCAATAACGGACATAGAGGTTCAACTCAACCTATGCGAAATCGATAGAGTCCAGAGACTAGGAAAAAAAGGGAACGAAGATGGTAAGACAAGACCAATTCTTCTTGCTACTACGACCCTAGGTTCAGATTCTGAAGAACAAAAAAAAAATGAAACCCAATACATATATCACGCATGATCTGCCCAAAGACGTATATATGAAGAATAAAGAAAAAAGAAACAAAGAGAGTAACGAAAACGAAAAGAGAAAAAGATCTGAAACTCCGAGCCCCAAGAACGAAAATGGTAGCCCAAAAAACGACCCAAAAATTAAGAAGCTCGATGCCTTTCAGTACTTACGAGGGAGATCCATCTCGTTCTCGGACAAGACTACAAACAGGAATTAGAGATCGAGCACCAGGAACCGGACAACCACAACAACATGAGAAACATACAATAGCAAAATGTCTCCCACCACGGCTGGTCCCCGCGGGAGAACTAGACCACCACCCTCTAACTAAAAGATGTGAAGTATTTAACATTGCAACACTGAACACGAGAACCCTCAGGACACCTGAAAGCCTAATGGAACTAAACAAGGCTGTAGAAGATATAAAATACGACATTCTGGGCATAAGTGAAATGAGAAGACTCGGTGAAAAGATTGAAGAATATGCAGATTATATCCTTTATCAAAAAGGTGAAACAGCCGGCCAGAGAGGAGTAGGGTTTTTGATTAAAACGTACCTTAAACCTCTTATACATGAATTTATTGGAATTTCAGATAGATTAGCAGTACTTAACATTAAACTGCCGGGCTATAAGAAACTCTGGTCAATCATACAAGTATATGCACCAACTGAGCAAGCTGAACTGTCAGTGTTGGAGTCGTTCTATGAAGAAATGTCTGTAGCGATAAAAAACAACTCAGATAAATTTATTATCCTAATGGGGGACTTTAATGCACAAGTAGGGACTAGAAAAAATAACGAAGAAAATGTTCTTGGGAAATTTGGTTATGGTAAGAGAAGTTGCAATGGCCAGAAACTTGTGGAATTTCTTATGGAACATAACCTAACTCTACTAAATTCAATTTTCAAGAAAAACAACAAAAACAAATGGACTTGGATTTCCCCAGATGGGTCCTACAAAAATGAAATCGACTATATAATAAGCAACCACCCTAGAGCATTCACAGATACTGCGGTTATAAGTAAGCTAAACTTTAACACAAACCACCGCATGATACGCAGCTCCTTAAGAAAGTGCCCCATAAGAACTTCCCGAAACTACATAAAAACTAACCGATTAGACCAACCCAAAGATCTGCAAAACACAAAGTACATAGAAGAAACAGAAAATATTACAACAAAGGATTCAATTGTGACACAAACATATGATATCCTAGACAAACAAATACAAAACCATCTAATCACAAACAGAAAAGAAAAAACTAACAAATATCAACTTAGTGACCAAACCTTGCAACTGATAAACGAAAGGAAAGAACTGATAAAGAACCAAATAAAAAAAGAAAACATAAGGTTGATAACAGAAATGAGTAAAAAACTAAAAGCAAGCATCAGAAGGGACCGTAAAATCAAAAGACTACAAACCCTAGAATACCATATACAAAGAACCGGTGGTGTCAAAAAAGCACTAAAAGAACTACGAGAAGCAGGAAAAGAATGGATACCAAAACTTAAAAGGAGGTCAAAGATCACTACAAAGAGGAAGAACATCAAAGAACTAGCAACAGACTTCTATCGTCATCTATATGCAAGACAAACATCAAGCGTAGCTAGAAAAAACCATACTGAACCAATATTTGAAGCAAATTTAGAAAACATCCCTTTAATTTTACCAGAAGAAGTAGAGAAAGCTATCAGAAGCCAAAAGGCAGGAAAATCTCCAGGACCAGATAGAATCACGAACGAGCTGCTGCAAGGATCGATGGAAGAACTGATACCCATTCTAACTGAAATATTTAATGAGATTCTGAGGAGCGGTGATATTCCTAAGAGATGGGCAAATTCTCACATCATCTTAATACACAAAAAAGGCGACAAAGAGGATATAGAGAATTACAGACCAATAAGCTTGATGTCAAATGTGTATAAGATATTTGCCAAGGTCATGCTGGATAGACTAAGCCCGATGTTGGATGAGCAACAGCCAGTTGAACAGGCAGGTTTTAGGAAAGGATTTTCGACTATTGACCATATCCATACGATCAAACAGGTCATCGAAAAATATAAAGAATATAACAAAATTATATATATTGCCTTCATTGATTACGCAAAGGCTTTCGATAGCTTAAGCCACGAATACATATGGGAAACTCTAAAGGAACAAGGGATACCAGCAGCATACATAAACACCATTCAAACCATTTATGCCAACAGCAAGGCTAGAATCCAGTTGGAATCCCTGGGAAACGAATTCCACATAGAAAGAGGTGTAAGGCAAGGTGACCCATTATCTCCAAAATTGTTCTCTGCCGTTTTAGAAAACATTTTTCGCACCTTGAACTGGGAAAAATATGGTCTAAACATAAATGGGCTGAAAATGAACCACCTAAGATTTGCCGACGACTTGGTATTATTCGAAGAAATACCAGAAAACTTGCAAGCCATGCTACAAAGTCTGAGCGAAGAAAGCGAAAAAATCGGTCTAAAAATTAATTACAGCAAGACAAAAATAATGACTAACTCAAAAAAAATAGATATTAAAATAAAGGAGGAAGCGTTAGCCTATGTAGAGGACTACGTATACCTTGGTCAAATCATCTCTACCAAAGACCAAATTAACCAAGAAATAAATATGAGAATTGCAATTGGTTGGAAGAAATACTGGTCCCTTAAGGAGATAATGAAGTCTAAAGACCTAGGTATGGCATTGAAAAGAAAGACTTTCAACTCATGTATACTCCCATGTTTAACTTATGGGTGTGAGACATGGGCACTAACGAAATCGCTCAGGGAAAAGCTTGCCAAATGTCAAAGAGCAATGGAAAGAAGCATGGTAGGTTCAAAGAGACGGGATAGAATAAGAAACACAGATCTCCGGTCCAAAACAAAAGTGACCGACATTCTAATAAGAATAGACCAACAAAAGTGGAGGTGGACTGGCCACATGATGCGAGACACCAAAGGAAAGTGGAGCAAAGTAGTGACAGAGTGGTATCCGAGGGATGGCAAAAGAAATCGGGGAAGACAGCCCACTCGATGGGAGGAAGAAATAAAGCTGACAGCAGGTCCAAACTGGAGGAGGGTATCTCGCGACAGACGACAGTGGAAATTGTTAGAGGAGGCCTATGCCTTGAGGCACACCGAAATACGAGACATTTTGTGATTTTGTTGTAACCATTATTGTAAATATTTTTTCGGAATAAAGGGCTTTATTATTATTATTATTAATCTATTATTTATTTTCTATTTTTAATGTTGTTAAATTGCCTAGAATTAACACTGCCAACAATAATCACATTAAATGTGAACTTTAATTTTTAAGTTGTATTTATCCTAATAATTTACATAGCTTTTACATAAAGTAAATGATTTTTTTTCTTCTATCCTTTGCCTTTCCGGAAAAAGAATTGAATGAATGTAGAAGATCTGGATCTGGATCTGGGAAGATCTATGACTGAAACACACTTCAGGGTTTTGTCAATAAAAAAAGAGTTTTCAGCTTTAATTGTTATACACACAGGCAACTGAAGGAACACGGGTGGGTTTTAGTCAGTAAAAGGCTGACACGCCCTTCCACTCCACTCAGGATGTGAGAAGTGATTTCATGATTTCCCACCCTCAAAACAAAAAATGGTTACACCAAGCAGCTACTCTATATATACTCTAGATATAGTCCTCGTATGACTTATTGATGTAGTGTGTCTCTATAAATACAAATATCTAATAAATATTTACACATCCAACTGTGCTGTAACTGACATCAGGCCCCTAACCGGTGTCTATTTCAAGATCAGGCAAATGCTGGCAAAATGTTAGTAGCAACCCCCGGGTGGGTTTGAATTGAATGGAGCACACTTACTGAAAAACCTAAGCTATGGATCGAAAGAGTAGGAAATCATTGGGAGAGGCTTTTGCCCAGCAATGGGATGTTGCGAACTACCAGTAACAGCAACTGGGAAATAGATACGTCGTATATACAGCATGTATTACAATGTTGTATTTAATTGGAAGGGTGGGTGGTACAGTCCATCAAACTGAACATCTTTTTCCGTTTTACTTTTGTTGATAAGCTGGCTTGTTCTTTATTGTAATAGGAACATATTTCTCAACTGTCCATTCAAAACATCAGTACTTACTGTACCCAAATGTATGGGACAGTTGTTATTTTTGTGGCGATTGATATGTTGGTCCCATGGAAAAATTTGTTTAGTTGGAGATGGTCTGTACCATCCCCTAAATATGACCAAATCATTTATTTATTTATTTATTAGGCTTTTAAATGAGTACACTGTTACTTCATAGTTTAAACATTACAGTCTTAAGTCTAAGCTCCTCATTATTTACAGAAAAGCACCGCATGCACTACATTATGTACATAATACACACAATTAAATAATAAAACAAGTAATACATAAATTGAAAAAATAAAAATTATACTACTTATAAATACTACTTATAAAAATAGCTAAATTGATAACAAAATATTAGGATTAAATTAAATAATGAATAAGTCAAATAATATGCATTAAATGAAGTAAAATTAGACTGTGTTAGGTATTTTATTAATATAGGTTATTTTTGATAATACATTTTAACATCTTTGGGAAACATGTTATACTTTAATGTTTCTAGTACTTCGTCCGCAACTTTGTCTGCCTGAAATTTTGGCCACCGACCCACAGCGTGGCATCGCATCGCATCCCATCGCCCCTCCCGCGCTATTATTCCGTTTTCACTTAGCGTTTTTTCCGACTTTTATCTCGGCCCCTTAGGGCCGTAACGTGATTTTAAATAAAGTAACCTGGTTTAAATAATGCTTTAAACTTCTTCAAGAATTGTGCTATGAAATGCTATTTTTTTTTAAATCCGACAGGTAGTTCCAGAGATACATACAACATTACAAACAAATTTTACTGCTTCAAAATACATATTATTAGTAGTACCTACCTATAGATGATGCAATAGAGTGAGATGTCCAATCAACTGCACTTATTTAGTTTAACGATGACAGCGCCTTTAATTTGTAATAGGAAGGTTTTTCGAGTTAATATAATACGTGCTTTTGACCGTACACCAACTCTGCCTATATCTCCAGGTTATAAAAACTTATTATTTTTCTAGTTACACTGCGTAATTTTGACCGTTCACTTTGCCTTGCAAAGAAGGAGGCGGCGCACGTGAGGGAGAGGCAGTACATGCGCCCTCACGGTCGTAGCCTTCGCAGGAGACGCCCTGGGCGTCGGAAATCCCAGGCTGATTCCCGGCCTCCGTAGGCGTAGGCTTGCAGACGGCGAGTAATGGGTAGCTCGCTGTCCGGTAATCACCAAGCCCGTGTCGACGGCGTGTTGTATTCCACGCGCGCCTCAAAGAGATGTCAGCAACAACTGATGGGGCCCGCAAGGGCCGATGCCTGCCAGAGGTGCGGGTTGTTAGAAAGAGATACCGTGGCCCCTAGCACGTAGGCAACTGAGGGAACACGGGTAGGTTTTAGTCAGTAAAAGTCTGACACGCCCTTCTGCTCCGCCCAGAGCGGGAGAAGTCATTTGATGATTTCCCACCCAAAAAAATAACAATATACTTTCCCTACCTCTTCAGGTTATAAAACCTTCATAAGAAACTTAAATATTAATAAATGCCCTCCCATTACAACAAAGAACAAGCCAGCTTATCAACAGAAGCAAAATAAACGAGCAAAAACGTGTTAAGTGTCTATCATAGCCCGCAAGACGACATTGAATAATTCTTGCTCCCTCGGGCAATCAATCACAGGATTATAGCCTAGGCAACTATAATGCTAAGGTTATTAATAAAACTGCTGGATTAGGCCCAAATTCATGATCGAGGATAAATGTGGCAAAATATTGGAAAATGTTTTAGTTTGTTTTATGTTCGGGGACATCTGTAGGTTAGAGGTGAGCTTTAAATCTGTTTTGAGGATTATGGGGGAATAGTCATAACTTATTTATTTAGGACATATGGGCTTCTCTATTCGACGTGTAACGGAAAGGGTATATACATACCAAGGGCACGGCATCTTTGGATGATATCAAACGATATAAGAAGGGTTTTTTAATCCTTAGAATTTTTAATACATTGATACCAGAAACCGAAGTTTTCAAATTGAAATAAACACAACACTCGGAAGAGATTATCGTGATATTGGCAAGTAATGAAAGTTATTGACCTACGTAGTGCGGTGACACGTTTGTTATGATTTAAATTTAAGAAAAATATGAAACCTAAAATTTGGTATCAATTCTTAGAGTATTTTATTTTGAGCTGAAACTATGTATAGTGATTCTATACCAGCTGTTATCTTTAGTGCTTAAGGATAGCAATAGGGTTTCTGTTACACCCTCTATACAGGATAAGTTTTATCCAGTACGCAAACTGTAACCATGAATTCAGCATATCATTCTAGACCCCCTAGCGCAGAAATTTTACGTCGGCTTTACAAAAAAAATCAGCTGTTCCATACATTTTCACCGCGTAATTATTGCACTTTTCTGTGAAACAGCTGACGCTGTAGTTAAATGTGATCGATTGAGCCGTGCGGTTGTTACTACTACGAGCCCTTCTGATTTTCCCCCAAGGTCTACTACTAAATCATAATTAGAAAGAAAAACTATATTTTCCTGTTTATAGGAAATGAGGAAAAACTCGAGAAAAATTGTATCGTGCTCCAGAAGTGATCTCCACTAGATGGACATAATATTACATGATTTTGATGATGTTTTTGGTTCTTAACATATCTGATATCACATATATACAAAGGTACTAAGAGGCCGCGGACCTATTTATATTATTAAACTAGAACGGACATAAGACTGAATAACTGGAAATCGGTGTCGAGCGTGGTGGAAGTGGTAATTGGTATGTTTTTTTTGTTACCCTATTATGTGTCTTTAGCGACGTCTTCAGTTGGTAGAAATAAAATAATGTTTGTTGTAAGAAGGAATGTATATAAATTTATTGATACACTAACTATGTACAAAATTACCTAAGCACAAACAGGAGCTTTACTTAAAAGGTAGTATTTATTAAACAGCCAATCAGAACACAGTTAAAATATTATTACAATAATCTGCGCGCGGTGCGCGCCCTCTGCCAACAGTCCAACTAACCATTTAAACGCTGAAGTTATAAATATAGGTGCCGGCGCTCGATCCTTTAGCTCAGTGTAGCAGCGCGCAGCGTCATGCGCACACGCGCTGCTACAGTGCTCCCCTTCAAGTGAAACGTACCGGTCGCCTTATGACACGGCCCGAGCGCGATGTACGCTCTGCTGTGATGTTTACAGGAGCAGTGTTCTTCGTAGCAGGACTGGAGCCCTGGTGAGTTATGTCACATGCATCATCAGTGCATGGAATGGAGAACGCAGGCTTGAGGCGGTCCACTGATATCACTGCTTGCCTTCCCGGTAGTTGAACAGTGAACGTTTTATCGCTTCGGCTAAGCACTGGATAGGGTCCGTTGTATGGTGGTTGCAGCGGTTTCTTGACTGCGTCAGTTCGCACGAATACTTCCTTGCAGGTTTTTAGACTTTGAGGTACGTATATGCCACTTCTGCTGCTGGTTCGTGACTGTGCTGACGCTTGGCGAAAAATGCTAATTGCTGATCGTAGTTTTTCAACGTAACTGTAGTCCATTGAATCTGGCTTCGATGCCACGAAAAAATCTCCTGGCAGTGTGAGAGCGTGACCGTAGGTAAGCTGTGCAGCACTGACTCCACTGTCACTTCGCGTTGCGGCTCGCAGTCCTAGCAACACTGTAGGCAGCTCCTCAATCCAACTGCTCGTGCTCAGACGTGCTATTAATGCAGATTTCATGCAGCGGTGCCACCTTTCAATCATTCCATTGCTTTGTGGATGGTACGGTGTAGGGTGAATGCGCTTGATTCCAAGTAGTCTTGTTAATGCGTTGAATAAGCTGCTTTCAAACTGTCGGCCTTGGTCAGTCGTCATTCGAGCTGGACATCCGAACCTTGCGATCCATCCTTCATACACAATCTTAGCGACAGTATCAGCTGTTATTGCTGTCTTCTCTATGTCTTCTTCACGAACTGGTAGTTGTGAATATGCTCTGTTCAGGTCCAGGGTAGAGAAAACTTGCTTGCCCGCAAGCTGATATGTGAAGTCCTTTATTCGTGGGATGGGATAACGGTCAGGCTTGGTAATGGCATTGAGTCGCCTGTAATCACCACATACTCGTATATCTCCATTTTTCTTCGGTACAACGTGGAGTGGACTGGACCACGGACTCTTGCTAGGTCGGCAGAGGCCTTGGCTCATCATATTCTCGAACTCCTTCTTCACCTTTTCGTAGCGATGCGGGGGTATAGGTCGAGCTCGGGCATGGATAGGTGGTCCGGTTGTTTCAATGTAGTGCTCGACTTTGTGCTTCGGGTTGAGTTTCATTGATGACAAACGAGTGACGTTTGGAAATTCAGCCAGTATGTCATGGAACGTTTGTTGAAGATCAATACTGCGTATTGTAGGTAAGCTGGTATATCGCCCCGGTGCCTTAGTTGAGAGTTTGGTTGTGTTGTCGATGAGACGTTCATTCCTTAGGTCGACCAGTAGATTGTGGTAGCCTAGGAAATCTGCTCCGAGTATTGGCTTGCTTACGGCAGCAACAATAAACTTCCATTTGTAGGGACGTCGTAGACCCAAGTTGATATCTATGGTTTTCTCTCCATATGTGGGTATCTCTGAATTATTGGCGGCGTATAACTTGTACGGCAGTGGGGTAGATCGAGTTCCTTTTCGCTTTGGTATCACAGATATATTTGCGCCAGTATCGACCAAGAAAGTTGTGTTGGTTTCCTTATCAGTGATGAAAAGGCGATATGATTTGCTGTCGACATTAGGTTCCGCCACTGCTAATGTCTGTCTTAGTTTTCCGTATTATTGTCCTTGTTAAAACTGCATGGTGTTGTGCAGTGTCTTGCTTTTGCACCGAATTTTCTGTGATAATAACAGTGAGGCGATGGAGTAGATGAGCGAGATCTGAAGTTTCTTGAGTGCGAGCGAGACGGCGTTCTTGAACGGTCGCGGCGATAATTACGTCTATATTGATAATGCGACGGCGGCGATGTGTGTTTGCACCGACAGTTATCTTTCTTGATCTCGGCGATTTCTAGGTGTAACTTGCGTATTTCTTCCGCTATGAGCTGTATGTTACCCTGAGCTTGAGAGTTGTCAACTGATGCTACGACGGGCACTTCGGACGTCTGCTCCATCATCTTGTCTGCCATCTTAGCTAACTCGTCCAACGCAGTGTTTTTGCTGATGGTGTCACTGACAACCAGTACGGATCTCACTTGTTGGGGTAGTAGGTTCATCCACATCAATCTGAGCGTATCGTCTGGGAGTTTTTTATGCGCTAGGTTACGCATGCGACGTAATAACTGGCTTGGCTTTTGGTCGCCCAGCTCCATATCCGATAAAAGCTTTTGCAGCTGTCTTCCATCTGATTCTTCATACACAGATATAAGCCGTTCCTTGATTGCGTTGTAGGGTCGTTCCGATGGCGGGTTTTCAAGTAGGTCACAGATTTGCTCGATGTCTTCCTTCGTTAATTGCGCTATAACCATCTGTGCTTTTTGAGCGTCGCTTTTCTTGAGATCGCTGACGGCGGCTTCAAATGTGATAAACCATAGTCGTGGTTTGTCTCGCCAAAACGGTGGAACACGCAGAGAAAGTGAAATTCCGGCGATTTCTTGTTGATATTTCGCTGCTTCTTCCATTGTTGAGTTTCGCCGATATTGAGCGTTCTTGAAATACCGGCAGGCTTTATTCGAACGTCGGGTACTTCGCTTTATTCGATCGTCGGGATCACGTCGGGGTCACCACTTTAGCGACGTCTTCAGTTGGTAGAAATAAAATAATGTTTGTTGTAAGAAGGAATGTATATAAATTTATTGATACACTAACTATGTACAAAATTACCTAAGCACAAACAGGAGCTTTACTTAAAAGGTAGTATTTATTAAACAGCCAATCAGAACACAGTTAAAATATTATTACAATAATCTGCGCGCGGTGCGCGCCCTCTGCCAACAGTCCAACTAACCATTTAAACGCTGAAGTTATAAATATAGGTGCCGGCGCTCGATCCTTTACCTCTCCGACCCTGATGACCCCATCACTCTTCTTCAAGAAAGCAGTAGGGCCACCAGCACAGCACACAAAAACAGACCGTGTTTCCGACCTCGCCGCCGAGGTCCTCGCGCCTCGCGAAGACCCCGAGTAAACGAATCCTCCCCCAACCGTCCCTTGCCCGCAGAAGTGCCAGCCCGCGCCGAAGCTGAGCAAGTAGAGTTAAAATCCCCATGATTAATAATAAAGAAATTATTGATCCAGCCTGTCCCCACTTGCTGCCCTCCCTGAAAGTGACTCCCTGAGCCGAGGCTCGTACCCCGCAGGGGGTGCCCTCAGTGCGCAGTTGCTGTAGGTTTTTAATTTTAGTTTGTAAGCCCTGGCTGGAGGCTCTTAGCCTAAAAACTATTAGTCCCCACAGGAAAGCCCGGTTAAGTAGTTACGGCCTCTCAAGGTCAACTACGAGATGCCCTTCCCAAAAAAAAAAAAAAAAAAAAAAAAAATCGATCCTTTAGCTCAGTGTAGCAGCGCGCAGCGTCATGCGCACACGCGCTGCTACATGTCCGACTGTTAGGCAAAGGTATCGCCTTTTCCTTCTAAACCTCCCTGTCTTGTGTTTTCTCAGGCCACGTTGGCCCCACAAGCCTTATCAGATCTTCACAGCACCTTCGCCGTGGTCTACCTCCACGGCGATATCTTTCCTCAGGTGTCCAGTGAGTAACGATCTATACCCATCTCTCCAGGTGCATTCGCGCGACGTATCCAGCCCACTCCCACTTCGGCCTGGCAATTGTTTGATAAATATTTGTGATCTAAGTTATCGGTGTTATAATATTGAAGACGTTGCATGGACTGAGAAACTGTAGTATACAGTGAGGTTTAGATTACAACAATTAATCATGTTGGGAACACAATACCGTCCGCATTGCTGATTAATTAATATTAAGTACTTCGACGAACCTCTTGCAGATATTGATAGGTTTAGAGCGACGGATTCTGAAGAAAGTCATGAACCACACTGTTTTTTTTTTTTAGTGTGGGAATTACTCGTCCACAAGACTGCGCCTACGTTGGCCGGGAATCAGCCTGGGATTCCCGACGCCCAGGGCGTCTCCTGCGGCGACTAGGGCTGTGAGGGCGCTTATACTGCCTCTCCCTCACGTGCGCTGCCTCCTTCTTTGCGAGCATTACTGCTTCGCAGAAGGAGGTGGTGGCTACCCATGCACTCTCTCTCCGTACGATGGCCCGGGCCAGGGCCGGATGCGAGAGATCGCCGCTGCCTATCGCCTCTACAAGGGCACGGCGGTGCTCTGCCCAAGCCGGGCAGACCTCCACTGTATGCTCCACCGTGTCCTCAGGGCGATCGACGCAGTGGAAACACCCGGGCGTTTCCTCCCGCCTTATACGAACCTCCCGAAACAACCGTGTCCGGTGAGGACCTGCGTTAGGCGGAAGGTGAGGACGCCGTGGCGCCTCTCAATCCACTCCTCAAAGAGGGGACTTACCGCCGCAATCGTGGCGTACCCATGAACCACATTGGTTTATGTGCCTTAATATGCCCGGCCATCAATAGCATAAAAGTCCCACGTTGAAACTTTTGATACGGAAGCAATTTTATTATTATCAAATATTCTCGTTTAATATCCATAAACTGTAACAAACTCTGTAAGCCGAACCTGATAACCAGAAACTTAATTTAACTAGCTACAATAAAGTTGAGTATATTTCTCAAAGTTATCATATTAATTTCACGAGCGATTAGATATTAAAGCCGGGCTTTATTCGGACCTGGCTACAGGTGGGGCAATAAATTATTCCCAAGTCCTTTTACCCTCCCCGTTAATGGGAAAACACACATTCACTTTGTATATATTTTTTACAAATAAATTGTATACTTACGACAGTGGGATTCCGGTCCCTTTACCGGTTTTGCCCGCGGCTTTGTTTACGTGTAACTTAATCTATTTTTTTATACGGAAGATATAATTTTCTTTCTTTCCAACGAAAATATAGTTTTATTTTTCCAAGGAAACGGAGCTAAGAGAGAATAAACCTAAATCGTAAATCTTTTGACGTAATATTTTTTGCGACAGTTGGTGGAGTGGAATAAATTCGGTTTGATGCTCATAATATGCTCCGCTATCAAATTATAGTGACCGATTGTCGCACAAAAAATCTGCAGACTCTTATAAGAAGGTTGAATATGTGATTTGATCCTAATATCCTAATCCTAACTAATATTATAAATGTGAAAGTACCTGAGTTGGTTTGTTACGCTTTCACGATAAAACGAGTCGAATGGATTAGGAATTTTGGCACATACATATGCCATGACATGAATAAGAACATAGGTTGCTTTTCATCCTAGATTATAGACGAATTCGCAAACAACAGCTAGTAAGAAATAAAGTTTAGTAAATAATTAAGTTTTACGTAAGTGACTTTAGAAAACTTGCCGTTAGCCCTGAATCCTTATTAAAAATCCAACCTTGAAGTTTATAACTTATTAGTTTGTCCATTTAATAGCATTGATCGGCTATCGGAAAGTTAGGCCTGATTCGTATCCTAATTAAATTGCCCATTTACCCATTAAATACTACAGAGTAACGACACCTTTGCCAAAGTAATCAAATGAAGAGTCACAAAGTACGTCAAGGCCTTTCCTTTATTTCGTATAAAAAAGTTATTGGTATCTTCAGTAAACAGGCTCGTATGAATAGCTGAATAAATCGAAGTTGCCCTCCGCAAGTAAATGAGTTTCCACGTCCTTCGTCTTATCGCGAGGAGACACAAATGAAGGTCATATGGGTAGCACTATCATCTTGAAACTTCGAATAGAATACGCGTTTCAACGAAATAGAGGTTTAGAGCTTAGAACTTAAGTTCCTAGAAGTGTATGTTAACTATTTTGTGTATAACTACCGCCCTGCCCGCAGCCTTTGTTTAAGTTTCCCACTGTTAGTTGTTGATCAAGGAAAGAACTTCTGATAACCTTCACCTAACGTTTTAACCGCATTTAAATATTCATTTGTATTTGTAATATTTGAACCGTTACAAAAATACATTTATTGGAAATCATTTACGTAAGTAAATTGGATAGTCATTCACAAAATGCGCATTTTTTGGGACGTCCGATTCCATTTCAAATTCGATTTTTTTTGTACCAATTAACATCCTGTATCGAGATAAATCGAATGACGCGTCATTTGGCCGAATTGGTTTTGCAGCCTTTGCGCGAATTTCCAAATAAAAATATGCTTGTACTGGTTAAACATGTGCTTCCCAAGTTATTTACGGGAAAAACATAACCTTTTAATTTCGTGAAACCTGATAAATTATTATTTATTGTGCCGGTATTTATTTGCGCCGGAAACTGTGGTGTTGTATCCAAAACAAACATTAATGTAGCTCTATCTTTTCGCAAAAATAATGGAAAGCACTTTTGTACATAAAAGTTTTATTTAAAGCCAAGTCAACATGCTTTAAATTAAAATTAATAAACTGCATAGGTACTTGATTTATGACTAAAGTCACGTTTAATTTCTCAAACACAATTTCATATTTAAAAATTTAATATAAAATTTAATAAAAGTATAAATTTTTTACAAAAGGTCAGCTCTTTGGCTGTAAGCTGCTGGTCTGCTGAATACAGGTTTCCGAGAAATAGAGCTACAAAAGACGTAATTAAAATACTATTGATTGACGTGCTTTGTAGGGAAAATGAAAGATGCAGCCATGGCGCAGCAACACCGGAATACTCTAGTGGAGTACTTATTTCAGAAGACACGAACCTACCTATAAGTTAGTGTTTTGATTTTGAAAGGGCTCATTTTGCTCAGAATAAATCGGACAGTTTGATATATTTTGTACACAAAACCTGTCAAACCGACACATTTATTCCTCAGATAAAAATTATCTGACTATTGAAAATTCAGCCCTTAATAATATATCGCACACCTAGATCTAAAGGGAGCTAAGTCAAAAATTGGGAGTTTTGACTTGTGCTTACCATTGTATTCCTTAACTCATTACCTATCGACCAATAAAACAGGTTTAAAACTATTTTCCTAGCAGAACTTGCAAAGCAAAAATGTAAACAAATAACTTCTCCAGTGCACAGGAACACGGTAAACAGTTTTTGACGTATTCTGAAAAAAGTGCTATTTTGAGTTAACCATGTTTCTAGGTGTGCGATATATTAATAGTAAAATGCTGTAAGATTCAATGTTATTAGTTACTCGACTAACCTATAGGTTGAAACTTACACTGCATACAGCACAAAATTCACATACATCCAGCCAGCAGATAGATTTTTCACTTTTTCACAGTTAGCCCGAAACTAAAATATAACACAACATAACATCACGCCTTATTACCGCAAAGGGTAGGGCAGAGATGTACCTAAAACATACCCACATTTCGACAATTATGTTTAAGTCTATAGTAAAAGTCTTACATATTCCAGGTTTTGATAGATAGACAATTGACTGTTAAGTTTATTTTTAATAAAATAACAAGACTCCTCTAATAACTGAAGACAAGTTAAAACACTGTTGTCTTCAGAATATTTCATATCCGCACAGTCGCTGAAAGTCACTGAATACGTTACACATGCGGACATGCGAACCCTCAACCTGACCCATCTGAAAGTGGGTTAAACAATCCTCAACCTTTCAAAAAGGTAATATAAAACACGAAAATCAAACAGTAAAAACCTCAAAGGTAGGTTTTTTTTTTTTAAAGATATCATGTTGCTGCTTCCGAAGTTCAATATATTATTCTCTGTGTGTTATGTTCGAATAATCGTAAGTAATATTTTAAGTACGAAAGTAAGTTTCTTCGTTACCCCTCTTTCAGTACGCTAAAATGGCTATACGGATTTGGATGAAATTTGGCACACAGCTCTCTGTGGGCCAAATTTCACCCAAAGACGTTTAGCCGTAAACTATTTCTTTACCCAGGTCATGTTCTCCACCATGCCTTGGGTAAAGACATACACACATCAAACAAGTCTAAGCAACATGTACAGTTTTGAACTTTTGAACGATTTTTACTATTGTAATATATTTCTTTTAAGCATTTTTTGATGCATTAGTGACTAAAACAACAAAATCCTTCATTCAATCCCAATAATTAACAATATGTGTACCGTAACATACGTAGTATTAAATAAAGTTAAAACAAAATTAAACGTTTCATGTTTTAGAAAATTAAATACGTTTTTTTTTTTTAATTTGGTAATTCAATACAAAGTATGACCGCCTCTGTTGTTTAAACTTATCGGCAACGATTTTTCGTTGAATTTATAAAATTGTTTATCTGATCCTGCGGCAGTCGCTCCCAATTGAATTTTAACAAGTCTTTCAGTTGTTGGGTTGTCGACACTCTGTCCAAGTTCTCTAGAACACGTCTCTGGAGCATGTCCCATGCGTGCTCGGTGGAATTGAGGTCTGGCGATTGTGCGGATGTTTTCCATTGCCAAGTACTCTCTTGTCCTCCGAGCTGTGTGCGAACGCGCATTGTCATACATCAGCGTGCAATCTGAGCCAAGATTTTGTTCAAATAGGTGAACATAAGGCCCGAGGACATCTTCAACGTAACTTTTAGCGTTCGTATTGCCATCTACTAAAAGAAGCTCAGTTCGTCTGTTCTTCATAATGCCCGCCCATACCATTACTGCGGAGCTACTGTAAGGGTGCACTTCCTGGACGCATCTCAGCCGTTCAGCATTTCGGGGACGCCCATATACACTCTTACCCTTCTCAAATCAGGCCTTAATTTAAACCGGGACTCATCGCAACATAAAATTTTATCCCATTGCTCCTGGGTCCATGTCTACTGTTCGTTACACCATTAGTTTCGATGGGCGCAATTCCTATGGCATATAGGTGGGCACCTAATTGGGCGTCATAGAGATTGATGCTCGTAGACTGTGTTTTTGCAGCCTATTTCTCACGGTTTGGTGGCTAACAACAAAACCGCTTGAGAATTGTACCTTTAAACCTATCTCCCGGGCGGTTAACATCCGCTGACGTCTTGCAATCAGTTGCATGTATCGGTCCTGTCAAGCAGTTGTTCTCCTTCCACATCCTGGGCGCTGCTCAGCAGGATCCTCTTTATTAACGTATAGAGGTATGACGAACAGGGTGTAAAGTTCACTCATACTTTATTGGTAAAGGAGGATTCTCCGACCTGACGGTGATGTGTCTGGTGGGCAACTGCGACGATTGATGTCGGGATGTTTGTTTATATGCAGATCGCACGGTAAACTCTGCTTGCGAGATGTAGCTGATGTAGTTGCGGTGTGACGTCAAGTCTTGAGTAGTTCGCATATAGCATTGTAGATGTCCGCCACAAACGTAACGCTTCCAAACATGACAAATCACGCTCCTATTGACACCAACTTGCCGAGATACCTGGGACTGATTTATTTCCGTTTGTAGCAGTCCTACAGTTCTCTGCATTTGATCAGCAGTCAAATGGCGTCGCTCCATGATATAAAAAATGACTCACCACTCATTTTTTTTTAAACTGTTTATCTCAAAATGATAAAAGTGAGATAAATATCAAATTTATCAAGCCACAAAAACACATGAAATCGGGAAAATATAATTAGCTTTTATTTTCATGAAGACAAAACACAATCGAAAAATTTATATTTTAAAATCAGCCAGTATATATTTCAAAAATCAAAAAGATTGTATACCAATCTACTTTGTTAAGAAAAATATAAAGTACAAAAAAATAAAAATTTAAATTATGCGTGTTGCTTAGACTGTTTTGATGTGTGAAGTTTACTTTTTATCCTGTATCGCAGACGAAGTCGTGTGCAATAGCTAGTATATAATAAATTAATTCAAACTTGACTTTCTTATTAACAAAAAACATAAAGAATTGGAAGACAAACATTGTACACCTATAAGCAAAAACGCAAAATAAAATACAAACATTCCTGTGCCTTTTTATACTATCCTAACATAGAATACTCCACAACAACTGACAGAATAAAACGTCTGGCAAAGGTAAAAACTACATCTTAGTACAATTCACTTGTTCTCTCTACTGAACAAAACAGGTGTGTTGGTGTTTTAACTTTCACATTCTACAAAAATGCGGTGTGATGTGCCACACTTGTTAAAAAGTTAGCAGTCTTTAAGTATTCAGGTGAACTGTTTTTTTTTCTCAACTTTATAGCTTTCACTTAGACCACGAAAGACTTAATAGATAACTTTAAGGGGTGTGGTACTCATGAAAATATACAACTTTTAATATGGTGTCCCCAAATAACAAAGATAAAATCAGCTGTCCCTATTTTCTCCAGTTATGCAAACACAAATGTATAGACCGGCCGGTTTTATTTTCGCGATTTCAGTGTTGGTCCTTTAGTAAAATTTTTTCACTTTCATGAGCACTACTCTTCCTTCCTATTTAAACAATTAAATGTTTTTTCAACTTGCATTTTCGATCTAATGTTTGTGACAATCCGGCGAAATTATCAAAATCACCAAATCGATATCGAGCAATCGATTCAACATAGTCGACAACTCTATGATCGATCGTTTATCTGCTATCGTGGTTTGGAAAGGTTTGTTTTCAGAATGACAATCGATGATTAATGCTGAGACGAAATTGATACCAAATAAAGTCAGTGCGTCTTTATATTGGCGTAAACCAAAGTATGAATACGCTGTCAATTGAGTGGGTCGTCAGCAGTTAAGTTGCAGGCTTTTCCTAACTCTATTTGAGTTTGCTTCTAGTCTAATTGGATGCAGCTATGGGACCTCCACAACTCAGTTACTGGATAACACGATACCCCTATGTAAGACTGGTTTACAAATTTTCTGGCTTCTGATTACCTGTAACGACTATCAAAGATCTACGAATGCCAACCGGCATCAACGGCTTAGCGTGCTTTCCGAGGCACTGAGGGGTCTCGATATGTAGGTAACGGATGGTCATCCATCTACGAACCGACCGCGGCAACTTAACCTTGAAGAAGAAGAGACGAACAAGCGTCGAGCCTAACTGGAGTTACTATAAATAAATATTTTCCTTAAACAATACACTGTATAGAAAGGTACTTACGTAACTATCGTTGCAATTCACATAAATATGTACGCAAATCGAGCGTGCATCTTGTATGCTCAGTCAAGACGTTTAATATGTTAAAAAAATTCCTGTTTTGAAACCAATGCGATTATGTCAGAATCAATATTGCACTAAGCACATAAAGACAACATGTCTTTGTCCTTAAATCTTTAATCTACTCATCGGTATTATGAAATCGTAGCGAGGTCAAGACTGTACAGACGCCAGCACATCAAGCTACCCCAATCTGTCAAATTTTTTTGATTGATTTTCAACTTTATTCCATAAGCATAAGGTTCATGTTTATTTGGTAAAATTTGACAGTTTGGGGTAGCTTAATGTGCTGGCGTCAGTACATTGAATGGTTTTGAAAAAAAGGAATTGCTACGAGATCTCGAAACGATTGTGATGCCGAAAGTATACAAATATTGCAAAACAATACGGATTTAACCTCTGAAATAAATATAATCTCGCTATATCTAGCTATGAGGGCAATCAGGATATGTATAAAAACGGCTATTTTAGTCAAATTGTCAGCGAAGTAAAAACCTTATGAGTTCCACGACCTAGGTTCAATCCCCAAAAGATTACCTGATTTTGTGATTGTTAATAATTTTAAAAAATTGTGCTTTAGGTGCACTTACATATGATAATAATAATAAATAAATATTGAGCCATCCGCATTGAAAAGCTGTAGCCGGTGGCGATCGCCCTTGGCCAGCTTTTTCCACTCAAAATTATTTTAAATGGTTGTTTATTTATTATGTTTGTGTCAACATTAAAACACAGTTCTTTTAAAATATTGTGGCGTCTTCAGACATCCACCCAAACGAAATCGCGCGCAGAAGTTAGTATTCATTAATCCGATTAATTCAATACCTACAAGTGATTAGTTATTTTCCTTTGATGTAAATTTTTTAATAAAAATATATAGGTATGTATCGAAAGGATCGTAGCGAGTGGCGTTCTATAGTTTCTACCATGGGAGTACCCATGGGAAGAAGCTTTGAGTTTTTAATCGATAGTTAGGTAGGTACTATAAAGTATCTGGAAGTCGAATTTTAAGTTGTTTTGAGGGTTGTTTGACCTCGAGCCACCATAATGAACCCAGCATTAACATTTTTCAAAAGGCTTCATGAAAGCTCATATCCAAAAGTCATATAACCCAATTTTATAAACAAAAATATTTTCATATCATACTTTTCGATGTCGAGCGGTTTTCGAGTCCAACTTCGCGCTTGAGGGTTGTATTTTAAAACTCATTACTTTCTTCACTTTGCCGTATGTGTTTTGGTTTCAATATGCACCAATGCATCTCACTTTGAGGTCTTCCTAGCATATTTTGAATGTATATACAAAATAAAACGTACAATCAAAAATTTTCGAGGGTTATTTTTTTACTGCTATTTAAGAAATTGTTGAAACTGGCAGTCATTTTGTTTAAAAAATTCTAATAAAATCTTTTCTATTTTTAATTACGAGTGTATGAGGTACCTTATTAATTGTAAAGTAAACCAGTAGGTAAATTAATAATTGAGTTTTTTTAGGAACAAGTTCATTAACGTGGCTTGCGGTAAGAGCTGGTAAAAATCGTTACCTACCCAAGAAACGTTATGCCCATACATACGATGAGACGGGAGATAGTTTTCATGGTTTTCGAGGGCTCTAAAGTCGATAGTAAGATCAAAATGAAAACCCAAGATGGCGGCTGCGAAAACCTTATATTTTATTTTGGGTGTTGTTTTCATGGTTTTCGAGGGTGCCAAAGCTAATAGTGAGGCCAAAATGAAAATCAAAGATGGCTCCGTATTAAAAACTCACTCAACTCACTACTCTGTCTGTACAGATTAAGTGTGAATTCAATACGTATTTACGTTTTTAATACGGAGCTATGAATCACTATTTTTGATTTTAAACGAGTAAAACGAGAGAGATAAACGAGCGTGTTTTTCATTTCCTTTCATTCGTGTTTGCATGCGAGTATCGCGTAAGGAACTTCGTTCTTGACCCCGACCCCGACCGTAGACGCATTTTTTAAAATATTTAACTGGACACAGAAGGTAGACGCCAGTTTGATAACTAGTATGTCATTAAAACACAACGCGGTTTAAAACCACTGTTTAAATTCATAATTAATTCTAAGAGTAAACTAATTAGAACATTAATAACAGTTTCCATTAAACAATGCACGTTCGAATTGAATGCGAGCGTGTTTGCGACATGTGTTTCCCATTTAGAACTGTGTGACGTTGGAGCCACAAAATAGAAAGGTACAGAAAGTCAACACCATACAGCAAGCGAAAACGCTCACACACATAGACACAGGTTGCGTAAAGGGAGTGTTAGCGTACGCAGGACTAGCATTCATTTGGAGCAGCGGTTAAATTTGAATGACGTAAAACAATTAGTAAGTCATTGCAATGTAGCTCTTATCTCATAGTTATCCTAACTATGAATGCAGAAGTACGTTTATTTGTTTGTTACTCAATTTCACAAAAACGGCTAAATGTCCATAAACTGAGTAAGGACATAAACTACTTTTTTATCGTAGATCGCAGACGAAGTCGCGGGCAACGCATCTTCCACAGCAGGTTCATCTTCCGCAGCAGGCATTGCAGGCAGCGTCCCACGGTGAGCTCTTGTCCAACAGTTGTGGCAGAGGTATTCCTCATTATTGAATGTTATCTGGAACCAATAAAAAATGACAAACAAATAACCCACGGCATAACATGAATCCGAAGTATAGTCGAATTATATTGTATACTCGAACCGGGCAGGTCTATGTGTGTGTCTATTTCTGCTTGCGCTCGTTGCACGGAACCGGCCTTCTGTAAGTACCTGTCTATTTTGTGTGTGTGACGTCAGAGCTATTTATTACCCCTCCTCCACCATGTTTGAAGGCCGATGTTCACCCCAAATGCTTTCATGTCCTACTGATATTCGCGTGACCAACTCATTAATAAGATAACCACTAACCACCATACCTCAAAAACTGCCATAACTGTGTTAGTTTGGCCTTGTAACTCTATTAGATATTTACCAGGTTAATATTTCATTTGACTGCGTCGTTGGTGGTCACTAGCGTGAATGGGTTTTTTTTTTTTGTTTTTTTTGGGTGGGAAATCATCAAATAACTTCTCCCGCTCTGGGCGGAGCGGGAGGGCGTGTCAGACTTTTACTGACTAAAACCCACCCGTGTTCCCTCGGTTGCCTGTGTGCCAGGGGCCGCGGTATCTCTTTCGAACAACCCGCACCCCTGGCAGGCATCGGCCCTTGCGGGCCCCATCAGTTGCTGCTGACATCTCTTTGAGGCGCGCGTGGAACACAACGCGCCGTCGACCCGGGCTTTAGCGTGAATGGGTTGGATCATAGTTTCGAACTCCGGATCTGGAGGGTTGGGTCCTGGTTTCGAACTGAGGGTTGGGTACCAGTTTTGAACTACGGATAGGGAGGGTCGGGTCCTAGTTTCGAGCTCTGGATAGGGATAATTGGTTTTTCGATAGAAAAGTCAGACCAGCCTGGGTTTTTTACACCTCTACCTCTTCGGGTAATACAAACTGGGTGTTTTTTTTTAATAGCCTACACAGTCCCACTGCTAATCAAAGGCCGCCATCAAATCTTGCCAGGCCTCCTTCCGGGGCCACCTCGATCAAATCCTTGCGGTACGCGTCTATAGGTCGTCTCGCCACCTATCCCTGGGCCAATCTCGGCGGTGCCGTCCATCCTAGTCAGGCACCCACCGTGTGGAGACCGTTGCTCAGCGGTGTTGTGCATGCAGCTGACGTGAGCCACCCAGTCCCATTTCAGCCTGGCTACTTTTTTGCCTACATCTAGGATCCCCGTTTTGGAGCGCGACGTGATGTATTGTATTCTGTCAGTTTAACGCCTAAAATGCTACGCTCCATTGCTCTTTGGCTTGATTGTATATTATTTAATTTAATTTAAAACGTCATTGTTAGACAAGAAGGGGAACCTGTGCGGTACATTTCAAAATCTATTGAATTTGAGCCCTCTCAAGACGTTAAATAACATTTTGAATTTCTTTAGTATGTGTTTCTTGTCTCAATGAAACAAAAGATAACAAACTAACGTTAAAGGGGAACTCACGTCACGCAAAACTAAGGCTTCTTTTTATCCCCAATAGATACGGATTCCCGTGAAGTGTGTCGTGAAGAAATTATACCTCTCTCTGGTACACCTGCGTGAAGAAATGTTTTTTGTTTGTTTGTTACACCTTCACGCTAAAACGGCGTTGCGGATTTGGATGAAATTTGTCACACAGATAGACCATGACCTGGATAAAGACATAGGCTACTTTTTTATCCTGGATCGCATACGAAGTCGAAAGCAAAAAAAATACGATTGGTCATTTTGCTTTAGACCCGCTCTTCAGTTCTAAATAAAAGTCAGTGAGTACATAGGCAGATTATGATGTAAGTAAAAAATAAAGCAAGAGCAGTGGTGGCCCAGTGCTAACGGCCACAACGTAGAAGTAGCAGGTCGTAGGTTTGAACTCAGTCTGGCACTTTACTTTCTGTAAACAATTTTGTTCACCTCTGTTCTCAAAACGGTAAAGCAAAACATTGTGAGAAAACCAAACCGGCATGTCCCCGAACCAAAAATTGACGGACATGTGACGTCTACCAACGAGCACAAGGCCCGCGTATTGGATTACAGCCCACTCCCTCTAGAACAGAGGAGGCTTATGTCCCAGCAGTGGGAACATTTATGCAAGTAAACGTCGGTTTGTTTAACCTATACTGAATATTCATGTATAGTCGACTATTTGCTGAGTAAACCAAACCCTCTTGATCGTCAACTCCCTTTGTGCCACAATGCGAATCTAACTGCAGTTTAGACAGAATCGCGAAATTATTGAAGCATATAACCCGAAATAATAATATGGCAATGTGCACGTGAATCAAACTATAAGCCTAGCCTTGGTCCATCTATTTTGGGGTCAGCTTCCAGTCTAACCGGAAATAGCTGAGTACCAGTATATTACATGAAGTGACTGCCTATGTGACATCCACAACCCAGTTAATGGGTAATACGATACCCCTTGATAAGACTAGTGATCAGACTTTCGGGCTGGTGATGACCCGTAACGACTGTCAAAACCTACGAATAACACCCGGGATCAACGGCGTAACCTGCTTTCTGAAGCACGGAAGGGTACCAACCGCGTAGCTTAACCTGAAAAATCGACCTGTGCATGCGTAATTAATAACTACTTAATCCCAAGCCCCTCTGAATCAAATTATAAGCATCCATAAAGTCGAAAGTCAAAGTCAAAGCATTTATTTCAAATATGCACTTAAAAGGCACTTTTGAACGTCAACATTTACATTAAAATAGAATTGATTCTAGTCGCCCCTTCCAAAATGTAGTTTCGTATGGAAAAGAGTGGGCAAGAAACGCCACCGTTACTCTTTTAAAATGTTTTAAGTACAATATTTAACATTCATTCATTATACGCACCGTGACATTTTAGTCGTCTTACATCGGCAGCCCGCTTCACGCATCCAATGACTACTAATCATTGGATTTTTTTTTAAACATAATTATGCATAATTAAAAAAATTAAAATTTCATTCACTAAGACGCATGACATAGTTTGAAACACCCTGTTATGGATATGGATTAAATTATGGAACGTAATGGTAGGTAGGTAGATATCTTCTACTGTTTGATACATAAACATTATTAACAGGGTGTTTCATAATTCTAAGGCATTATTTATTTTTCTTTGTACCTATTATATTAATTAATTGTAATAATGTTTTAATTGCGCCTAGAGGCATTTTATGATGGATACATTGAGTTACCTTTGTAAGATGACCAAAATGTCATGGTGTATTATGTGTGAAAACGATGCACCCAGAATAAAATTACCATACCAAAATAGGTAGGCATGCCTACTTAAACTCAAAGCATTTATTTCAATTAAACCATTAACAGGCACTTTTGAATTGTCAAAAAGTCGATCAGTTCGAAAGTTGAAGCTAGTTGCCCATTCCAAAACGTAGATCTCTTTGGAGAAGAACGGGCAAGAAACTCCACGGACACTCTTTTAAAATCAAGTTGAAATATTACAAAATCTTGGGAACATTATTCTTGTTGCTTCTGTATGTGAGAACAATGTAAAAAATGTAATTATAAACAATTCTAAATACAAGATAAAAATAAGCCCTGGAAGTTAGGAGATGACCAGTCTCAACCGACAGCGCCCGTTCACGAACTTGACGCGTGGATCAGCACCATCCAGCTCAACCATTTTGTAGGGAACCGAATGATCCAACACACGCGCCACCATCAGTGAGACATTTATGTGAACATGACATACTCTCAACTGCCATGCTTTTTCAAGTCAACGTACATCATAACAACACAATAAACGGATGCATGGTACTCACATTTACAAAATTTAAACAAAATGCTTCTAAATTATACAAAACTATAGTTTGCAATCTATTTGAAATATTAATAAAATTTGATTTCCTAAAAGAAAGAAAAAACATTTAATATATATTGGTGTATATAAAGTAAGTAACACTTGGTTCAGCAAAAATAAAACATTCGTAATGTCACAAAAATTATAATATTATGAACAAAAATGTTCGTAATGTCAGAAAAAATAAAAAAGGAAAGCTTCTCTTTCAAATATTAAAATTTTAACTAGTATGCCCAGGTGGCTGTGGAGCAGGACCAGCATTAAGCCAAGCATTTTTATCTATGATATAATCATCTAACTTATAATATGCTTGTCTACATAGTGTGCGTTTAATGCATGATTTAAATTTCTTTTCATTTAGTTCAAGAATATCGACTGGAATTTTATTATAACATTTTACACAGTACCCCATAAAAGAAGTGTGTACTTTAGACAATCTGAAACGTGATTGATCTAATTTGTTCCTATTTCTAGTGTTAAAATTGTGCCTATCACTTATCTTACTAAAAAGATGTAGATTTTTCCGAACATACATAATGTTTTCATAGATATATTGACAAGGTACCGTCATGATGTTAATTGTTTTGAACAGTTCCCTTAGAGATTCGCGTCTGCGAAGTCCTACTAATATCGTTAAAGCGAAAGTAACGCGTGTCTGTCTATCTGTATCTTTTACACGCTTACACTCCATAACCGATCATTCTGAGAGGCAGGTAGTCTGAGACCTAGAGAAAGACATACAAATTTTACTTTCATCCTCGATGTTTGTATTAACAATGATGAAATAAAAAAAATACTGCACAAAATACAAACACATACATATTTTTTAAAGAGGCAATAAGTTATTACAACATCATCAACACACACTAAGTGGAAAAATACGTATTATTAAAGTTGTGTGTAAATAAATCCCAAAAACCACTAATCAGAACTTGACCAAATGTATATGAAACCACTCTATAAGTTATACCTTTCAAACAAAATAAGAATTTTTCAAATCGGTTGATGAACGACGGAGGTCTCACATAATAAATATATTTTAAAAAATACAACCGAATTGAGAACCATTTCATTTTTGGTGTCAAGTCGGATTAAAAATACACGCAGAGGAAGTCGCGGACAACAGCTAGTGTTGTACAAATATACATTTCAGAAAAATACCGTCAGTAAAAAAAAAACCAGTCGTCAATTCATAACGTGACAATAGTATGACCCTCTTCGCAATAAAAGCCTCTTGTAGTATTTTGTGTAGTTTATTTTCGTACACCATATTATTATGTTTGCATTTCGCTACGACCTCTTTATTTACCCTCAGTATATAAATTAAGGACCATCGAGCGTTTATTATGTACGTCGGTTTCCTCATACCTACGCAATGAATAACAAACAACGACCTGAATATTTTCAGGACGAAAATAGACATAAATACGCAAAGAAATTGGTAAAAGATTCATAATTCTGTGCTTTGAATAAGTTACTCTGTTTTCAGAGATAACTTTACCTAGATACTAAGCTGAGGGCGATATTCTAGAAATAAATTGATTGAAAATCTCGATTTGAAACGAATTTAAACTATTTTCGTCTCAATATAAATGGGCCTATAAATAAATGGACCTTATTACAAGACTGAAAGTCGCCCAAAGGGCCATTGAGAGGACTATGCTTGGTGTTCCCCTACGAGATAGAATCAGAAATGAAGAGGTCCACAGGAGAATCAAAGTAACCGACACAGCCCGTAGAATTGCCAGTGCAATGGGCAGGGCACATTTCTCGCAGAACGGATAGTCGATGGGGCCGAAAGGTTCTTCTACACAATGTGGGCCGGTGACCTTGCGAAGGCCGCAGGAATCTGCTGAATGCGGGTCGCACAGAACAGGTAGAACTTGAGCTTTAGGGATGCATATATCCAGCAATGGACGTCTTTCGGCCGAAATGACAATGATGATTACTTTAACCAAGACCAATGTTTGTGCATCGTTTTGGAATCAGGGCTTAAGATATTTCTCTCATTATAAATTGGGCTGTTACAAGGTTAGCTTGAGTCTGTCTGAAATTACAAATCTGCTCCATATTAATAAAAGTTGAACAAACAGCCAAAAGCAACCAAGGAGCTAACACAAAATCCTCTTTTAATAAAACATTAGTATGATAACATTACTAATTTGGTAGTAGAAACACGCCATAATACGCACCCGAAACGCGGGGCGTGCAAATTTCCTGTCTAGTATAATGGTTCCACCTTAATTCATGACCTCGGGTTGCTACAGACCGCAAGCGTGACATAATGAATATTGCGTCGCCTATGAAAGCCTTTTAAAGACATTTTGTCATGGTTACCGCGAGCTGTCATGTGATCAGGCAAAATAAAATAAATGAGACGAAACGCCACTAAAACGGTTGAACGTTATTTTTGGATGAAAAGGTCGTGCAAAGTTTTTATTTTCGAGATTTGAAATGACGGGGATTTCAGAATACGTTCTTTTAATCTTATAAATAATAATAATCATAATAATCATTTTAAAATGATTATTATTATTATTAATCTTATAAATGTCGAATTAATTCAGAATAAGCAGCTGTTATTTAAACTAAAGGATTGTAATGTAGGAAAAATTACAAACACTACAATATGTTAGGCAAATTTATATTTTTTTAAATTAACCGATAAGAAGTGACGGGTAACTTGAACTGCCTAGTTAGTTTTTTCTCGACATAGTAGCCATAAACTCTAATATTAATAGTACTTTACTAAGACGATTAGATTTGCTGTAGGATTTCAAGAAATTTCATTCAGTCAATTAAGTACCAAGATCTTGAAATGTTTGCCTATTCTGAAGTGTGTCCCTAAATAACTTTAGTATCGCCGTAGCGAATTGTGGACATAGTCTAAAAGGAAATTGAAAGAAATAAGATTGCGAACAATATAATTATATTTATAAAATAAAAGAATCCCAAGCTTTAAACCAGACTTCTCAGTGTCAAAGCCTATTTTAATACGAAAAGTAATCTTATTACACGGAACTTTTAGACTCAGATTAATAAATTACTTTCAGTTAAGTTCTCTCATTAAGTGTCGTTTTAAAACTGACATGTTTTTAAGTTGTCAAATATACCTACATAATATAATATCATTTATTATACGTCATCGTTTTGACAACTTTTCAGTAAGTTCTTCCATTAAAACGGTCTATTAAAAGCCTAATTAACAGCCTGCTTACATTCTCTTCATCATGATCATCATTTCAGTCGAAAGACGTCCACTGCTGGACATAGGCTTCCGGTTCTGTGCTTCTCACATCCAGCGGATTCCTGCGGTCTCCACCAGGTCATCGCTCCATGTTGTGGGAGGCCTTCCAACGCTATGTCTTCCAATACGCAGTCGCCACTCACTTCATTCTTAAAATTATTAATTTAATGCATGCGACATTATTCTGTGATTTAGTTCCCACAAAATCGTAGCTTTACGTTCTATTTAGGTGTATATCACTTCCATTTGTCTTACGAAGAAAGCACTTAGCTTTAAACAATATTAATGCCTGGTCAGCTGAAAGTGCTGCAAGACAAATATCTTCACCAATATAGACCATACTTAAGATTGCAGGAATACACAGTTTAATTCTGGTCTGAAGGCGTTGAGCAACATAAATCTGAACTACTATTTATGTTCTAACTAGCTTTTGCCAGCGGATTCGCCCGCATAGAGTTCGGAAATACGAAAACTTACGGGATAAAATGTAATCTATGTGTTAATCTAGGTTATAAACTATTTGTGTTAAATTTTATCTAAATCCGTTCAGGCGTTTTAGCGTGATTGAAAAAGAAACATAATTGTGACTTATAACATCACCTTGGAGAAATGTGTTATGCTGTTCTAAATGTAATTTAAATAAATAATAAATAAATAATTATGAACTTTCAGAACAGTTGCTTAAATCGCTTTTCACAGCAGATTTGTGAAATAAAATTCAACCTTTGTATTCATTATTAATTTATAAATGGATTCCTCCTTCTCACTTTCTTGACCCGAAAACAACAAGATTTGGTAAAAATATGAATGTGGCGGGCATAATTTTGATAACTGCTTGAATTAATTAGATAGCAGGTAATAAACTTAATTTCGTATTCTAGACATAACGAAAATGGGCCTTTCATCTTCAAGATTATGAAAGCTTCCACCATTAGAAAAGATCGTTAGTTTTACATCAAGGTCTTGATGAATTTGTAATGTTACTTCAAAAACTTGGAGACGCGGAGGAGCTGCGTCATTGTTTTCTTGAGAAACATTAAGAAATTCTGATTGTATCTTCGCAAGGATTTCAAAAACTTAATCGAAACAATTTCTACTAAAGCCTTAATGAATCCGTTTCAGTATCGCGATGTATTTCACGATACGTTTGTTCGTATTTGTAGCGACATGGATTAAAGGATTTCCGAATATTACCAGTTACTGGGTCTGGGCAAGATTAATTGGGATATAATGTACTTAACAGTTTACGTATGTCTTTTTGGGACCAAACGTTAGTAATTACAATAAATTAATCTAATTTAGAATTCATTTTAGAAAGGACTAAGTGCTTTTAGCGAATGTTTTAACGTACTAAGTAATTTTTGCTTATATTGCTTTGGTACGATTTTCGTCGTTACAAGAAGGTTCATGTAGACGTTTCCAGTAGCCAAGGAAAATAGTTACTGCATTAGTTATCAGCAAACGTGTTGCACGTGACTCCATGTCCAGCATACGTGGTTCAATGGTCTGGCAGCTTGTAAGTACTGATATTCTTCGACCTAACTCATGAAGACAGTTCTGTACCTATTTGTTATTTTTATGTCAGATGAGATTAATCCCGGCTTTGCCAACGTCCATAGCGTAATGTCCTTTATTTTCATCGGATTTGTACAGACTTATAGTAAATACCCTCTTTGACTCCAACTCTTTAACATTATTAGCATTCAGATTACTGAGCGTGATGGTAACTTTAGGTACCTGGCAGGGAAATCAGCAGACTTTTCTTTTTCCTTTTCAAAATTATATGAGCATATTTCTTCTGTTTATCCAACTGAGCAGTGTTTAGTTACCTCTACTAACAATATATCATTACAGTGGTCCCCGTATTATGACAGGTCTTTCGTTATTGTTACTTCCATAATTGAGCAACGACCGGTACCGGGCAGTATTTGTCTCTGAGAGTACATAATCAATTCTCGCCACGTTACCATTCGTAGATATCATTGATAATTAATGCTATTTCAGTGCCAAATTCTACAACAAAGGCTTGGCAAGGACGCGACAGGCACAAAAAATAAGGTTAAGTGAATTTATCATCGTAAACGTTGTTAGTGTGATTCTGACTTTAATTGTCTGTGAGCGTGAAGGGTCCTTCGGTACCTACTTCTAGGTTATGAAAAAGTACCGTACATACAGTAATACTAGTAAGATAACTGTTCAAACACGATTATTTGCTGCGTATAATAGTTCAAAATATAGGTCACAAGGCTTCGGTTCGGACTAATATATTTGCACCCAATTTTCATGGACTGTTTCTTGGCGAGACATAACGTCGCCACTGTGACCCCCAGACTTGGCTTCAACTCAGTATTTATTCTCATTGATATAGTAGGTACTTATCCAACAAACTTAAAATCTGTTGAAATGGGTTCTGTGCCCTGATTTTTTGCTGACAAGATTCGTGTGGAAGGCTTTAATGGTAAAGTTATAAAGTTGAATCTCATCATCATTATCTTCATCATTTCAGCCGATAGACGTCCACTGCTGGATATAGGCCTCCCCCCAAAAAAAGAATGGGGGGTTTGCCATAATCGCCACGCTTGGCAGGCGGGTTGGCGATCGCAAGAAGGTGGTAAAATGCATAGAGAACGCTGCCGCCCATTCTCTAGTAAGTCCCTTAGTCGCCTTCTACGACACCCACGGGAAGATGGGTATGACTATGGTAATGGCTTTAAGTTGAATATATTCTTCTTATTTTCGTGTTAATGGAATTTATGTTGGTACATGGATATTATATGGATCGAATTAAATGCCCATTAGGAATTAGCATCTCTCTAAAATCATTTAAAGCACTTTTTTGTTTAGGTTTCATATACCTACCAAAACCTTTTTGCCCATAGAAACTACAAATTCTCAAGACCTACGATTCTTCAATACAATTTTTGCATTCACTTTTTGCATATTTTTTTATTAATTCGTGTGCGTACATTCAAACATCTGAACAGACACGTCTTTAGAATCAATATTAAATTAATTTGGCATTGGACACTCAGTGCCAAATAAAATGGCCCAATTTAAAGCACTTCGAATGCAAACGATTCCTAGTTAATGTATTAGTCTGTGTTTCGTAGACTAGACTATTAGTACAAGCCAACATAGCTGTTCTTGCCTAGTTATTTGGATGTAACAAACGGTACATATAACATTGTATTAGATAGAATTTTGTCGCACAAATGGGAACAAAAAATAAGCTTGTACTGGTTGTTGTTTTGTCCTGTTGGCTTGTTACTGTTATTTGTTTTGTTTCCAAAGGTATTTTTACACAGACTGGTTTTTAAGTATATATGTCATAAAATACTAACGAAATCAAAACTGTACATTGAATATTTTTGGAAAAAAGTAAATACAAAGTATTATACCGAAAATATACCTAGGTTTTAGAAATTTTGCTCGTTTTTCTGGATGTAAATATGTTCCAGATTGGCGCAAAAACGACTGAATTGATTTGGATGAAATTTGGCACACAGATATTTTAAATCCTGAATGAACATAAATGTAACTTTCCGGTAGTACGTTTCTGTGGTATATTTACTGAAATTCTCGCAGGCGAAGCTAAAGATAGTCTTATTATAAAAAAGGTTGTTTTTATTTGAACTTCAACCAATGTCACTTTATGATCAGTCGTTAGTTCATTGATTTAAATGAACACAAACGTAGTCACACCTATTTTAGTCTATTTTTTCTGCTCCTCCTAATGATCTTGAATTTGTAATGAAACAATCAGCTTGTTTGTCGAGACTTAGTGACCTCACTAATTACAGAAATGACCATGACAAAAATACATAGGTATACCTTATTGCTGCTTATTCAGACAATTTAACCCCTTTGCCAATGCTTACGTCACCCTCGCAAAATTGGGGTTACCCGTTCTGTTCAAACACAGTGTTACAACAGAATAAAAGGCAAAAACAACATAAATTTTTGGTTCCAGTACCTAAGCTTATTACCAACGAGTTTCAGTTTTAGTTTTAATGCTTTGCTTAACTTAAACTACGTTTTGTTAGGTAACAGGAGCCCGTATCGGCGATACATAAAACAATTTGTTGGCAAGCAATAAAGCCCACACATTGGTCTAAAAGCCGAGCTTTGTAAACAGCCGGGCTTTGATTTATGATCGAAGAAATCGGGTTTATGAGTTATTTTCGGATCTATCTGTATTAATAAAAATATAGTAAAGATTTTTATGAGTTATCCTGCGTTATTGGTTGGCGTTATATAAGTCGTAACCTTACAGTTATGAACGGTATTTCCTAATGATCGTATTTTGTTATCGTATTACGTTTAATTTTGGGGTATTTTGATTATGTTTTGTCGCGGAATTTGACAAAGATGTCTCACTAATTAGTTCCTAGCTAAGATTAAATATATCAAGATTGGGAATCATTCGGTTTACTGTTCGAAAATCCAAAAACATCCGTTATAATTTCCTAAAAACAAATTGTAACTTTTAGGTTACGTGTATGTCGAAATATAAGCAGGTTTCGTTTAAAGTTTTTTGACATTGTTTCATGAATAAAAAAAAGCGGCCAAGTGTGAGTCGGACTCGCCCATGAAGGGTTCCGTAGCATCAAGTAACGCGCGAATTATAATTATTATTTACTTAGGCACCTATTACAGATTTATTATTAGAAAATAATGGTTCACGGTTTATGCTTATGGTTTATGTTTATGAAATTAAATGTTTAAAAAAAAATTATATTTGAGTTGATTGAATGAAAGGTAAATTGCGGTTTACGATTTATGACGTATTAAAAAAAAACTACTGACTAGATCTCGTTCAAACCAATTTTCGGTGGAAGTTTACATGGTAATTTACATCATATATTTTTTTTAGTTTTATCATTCTCTTATTTTAGACGTTACAGGGGGGGACAGACATTTTACCAATTTGGAAGTGTCTCTCGCGTTTAGAAAAAAAATATTTCAGAAACCCCTATATCATTTTTGAAAACCTATCCATAGATACCTACCCCACACGTATGAGTTTGATGAAAAAAAAATTTTGAGTTCAGTTCTAAGTATGGGGAACCCCCAAAATTTATTGTTTTTTTGAAACTCTTGATGTTATATTGAATAAAAATATACAATTTGTGAAAATCTTAATGCGGTTCACAGAATACATCTACTTACCAAGTTTCAACAGCAAAGTTCTTATAGTTTCGGAAAAAAGTGGCTGTGACATACGGATGGACAGACAGACAGACATGACGAATCCATAAGGGTTCCATTTTTTGCCATTTGGCTACAGAACCCTAAAAAGCTCTACCCACTGAAAAGTTCAAAGGCCATCATGTCACTTTCACAGCTCAACAATAACAAAATTCATTGACCCTTTTAGTGCGGAACTTAGATATGGAGGCGCGTATGTCAACCTTTTTAGTACTTACGGAAGTATGGAATTCCTGATAAGGTGCTTTGTGCATGATATCTTGATATTGGTACTTTATGCTTGAAGGCGTAAATAAAATTTGAAGGTGAATACGATGAATGATGAGGGTAGGCAAGATATTTTATTTTCTGCCGCGTCAACTGTTGTTATAGTTTATCTTCTATAGAGGGTAGTATCCCGGCATCGACGCACAAACTGTAAACGTGAATTCAGCACATGATTCAAGACCCCTTAGCGTAGAAATATTAAGTCGGTTATAAAAAGATGCAGTCGCTACGCGGTCAAAATGTTCGGAACAGCCGATTTTTTATAATAACCGACGACAAAATTCAACGCCCGTTAGATTTTTTCCTCAATTATTATATAAAATCCAGGTCCAGAGTCATGTACCTACCTACTGAAACCGTGGTAACATGTTTTTCGTCGACCATGCCACCACAATGTTGTTTGTTGGTGAACGCATCACTTGAGAACTTCTGGACCGTAATGGGTTTTTTTTTTATGTTCGTAAAAGTCTGAATTAGGTTTTTATTTTGCAAAGAAAACTTGGAAAAGTCTTTTGTTTTCTCAAACGTGTAAGGTCTTTTTTCCATGAAGTTTTCTGTTTGAATTATTGAGGTAAGACAACGCCGCTGTCTTATAAGCAATTTCATAATATTATTCTAGAATTCTAGATGCATCACAAAACTGTTTGGTGTATCTTGTCTGAGAACTGTGGACGTGGTTCCTTTCATTTTCTTGATATTCTTTATATACGATATACTAAAACTTTTATGAGGTCTTTAGGTGGAGAACTAAAGATAAATCACGAGCAAACTGCGGAGCCAAGGACTTGATATAGATGCAATTTTTCTTACGTTTACCACGAAAAATAAAACATTAATATTATATACTAGCTTTTGCTAGCGGCTTCGCCCGCGTCGAGGTCGGAAATTATCCCACGGGAACATACTACCGCTATAAAAGTATCCTGTGTTAATCTAGGTTATGAGCTATTTGTGTGTAGGATAAAAGAAGTATATGTCCTTACTCAGTTTATGGTCTATCTGTGTGCCAAATTTCATCTAAATCCGTTCAGCCGTTTTTGCGTGATTGAGTAACAAATATTTTAATAATTCCTCATTTAGATCTGACATAAATTATGGTATTAATTCATATGTGATTATTTCATTTATTTTCTAACTTAGTACTCACTATAAATATTATGCATGATTTTCAAACATTTTTAGTAAAATTTTATTTCATCTAGATTACCATAGACACCATATTTGTACACCTCCTGGCATAACATAGCGCTCTGTTCATCAAACATAACATCTACATTTTTTTTACCTATGTCAACAAATAAATAAATAAAAAAGCATCTAAACATCCAAACATAGAAACTTTCACATATTTATAATATTATAACTAGATGTCGCCAGTAGTCGAAATTCGACCTTGTTTTTTAAATTTATTTAACGTTTTTCTAATGCATTATTATGTAAAAATATTAGCTTTCTGCACTCTTCCTCCATATACTCTACCTGTGCCAAATTTCATACTCCTCCGTTCGCATAATTTCCGTACAAAGGGGTATAAAGTTTTTTTTTACGTATTGTTAATATATAGATATAAACATGGGTGTAGAGAAAATAGGAATTAAAATCCTGACAGAAAAACAGAATGTGTATTACCTACACCAAATATTGAAAAACACAGCTACATGAATCAAGCATTTCAATACCAGTTCAAGCATCGTATTAATCATTACCGACTCACCTATCCGAAGAATTGAGATTACAAGCCCACCTGGGCATTGATATATTACTTTTAGGAACTAATTAAAACATTTCGAGTGTACCACTCATCCGTATTGGACGCTGTGCGGAAGGATCAAAATTTATATCGGGTTAAAACAATTTGCGGTATGTTTTGGTCCTGTGAACTGACAGTTTGGACCACAGAGGTTTTCATCCTTTCCAAAGGCACTGGACGAAACTTTTGACCAGTTTTCGTTCCCTTTTTTTGTTTATTTGACCGTTTCAGTGGATTTATTGCACTCTGTGTAATACAATTTCCTTTTATGCCACGATCCAAAGATTTACCTTGCAGTAATTGGAATTTGTATTAAATTCTTTTCACGTATAGGAGCAAGTTATACAAGAATTGCTTATGAGGGGTAAACAGCAAGGTTTGAGTTGGAACTCGGGGTCTTCGGAATTTACTTTACAGAAAAGAATGACAAACCTCTATTTGTTCGATGCATTTTTATACACGTATTGGTAGTGGATTTTTGGTTTAAAAATATGACATAATACATAGGTACAAGTGCCGAATAACAAATCCTAAAATCTAACAATAGTAACGGAATACTTCGGAACGGAAAATTACCTACTTGAATGACAAATTTGAAGGCAACTGGAAAATGGAAATTTAAATCCTATTTATTAAAAAAAAGTTAAGGTTAACGTAAATAGTTACCTAAGTAATTCAAATTACGCTTTTACTTACTTACATTGTTATTCACAGGGGGTTAGGACCATTTTTTTTAAAATTTGTTCTTATAGTAGGTACCTGTTTACATACCTAATCAGTTTATAATGTTCCCACTGCTGAGACACAGGCCTCCGATGACAGCGAGTGGGCCGTAATCTACCACGCGGGCCCAGTGATGGTTGGTAGATGTCACGTGTCTTCGACTTTTTGGCTCTAGGACATGCCGGTTTCCTCACGATGTTTTCCTTCACCGTTTTGAGAGCAATGGTGTGACATTATTATTATAACTAAAACTGAGATAGCGAACCCCTATAATAATGATGATGTGAACAACTGGTCAAAATATCCTATGCGGCGTTACTTTGTAGGTTGATAAAGAACTTTATGCTCTATAAAATAAATTCTAAAACACACCAGCGGCCAGCGGGAGTATGTGACAATAAATACATTCCAACATTCTGCTCAGGTGGCGAGCACTTGTTTTATTATTCGAAGCCTTCCGGGATAGCTCACGTTTCAGTTTGGTGATTCCATTATGAAATACGGAGAGGATAGTGTGAGAAGTAATTTGAATGTAAGTTGTAGATAAAGGACCATTTATTGGATATAGAATCTATGTAGGTACGCTGCATTGATTTGTTTCCCTTCGTCTAATGTATTTTGCACCTAATTTGTATGCGAGAAGGGTACAAAATTAATTCAGGTGTTTGTACTTCACCCGTATATTTGATGGATGTTACATGCCCTTTAGCTGCCCATACGCTCCCGGGGTAACGTAACAATAGATTATTGGTTGTGTCTCATTAGTCAAGGCTTTGCAAGTTAAATAGAAATAAAATGTACCTTACGGACCTGAATTCTGTCCAGATTTATAGCCTGTCTGTTCAGAAGTTAAGTCTCCCACAGACCTGCCAGACGTGATAGCGCAAGGCGACTGTGGTAGATGAATTTCCATAAAGTTTTCATAGAAATCGTTCTGTTAGAGTCGCGTTGAGCCTTTAAAATCGACGACAGAACGCACCAGTTTTGCTGCTTTCGCTTTGCTTATCAAGCTTAGAAAAGGTCTAGTAACGATTTTATTTTTCCCAATACTTATATCCTGAGCAGTATACATGTATCGCGAGTTTATTGGCTACTTTTAGGCAACCATCGTCGACCGTATCATTACTGACCGTCAAATGAGGTAGTGACCAAACGTTTCAAATGTAATCTTGAACATAATGAATCATTCTAGTGGTCGCCCTGTGGTCGAAATTCAACCATGATTCATTTAAATCTTAAAGTATTTCTAATGCATTATTATATAAAAAAATATTAGCTTTCTGCACTCCTTCGTCATATAAACATGAATGGTGCCAAATTTCATACTCCTCCGTCCACGTATCGTAAAAAGTGGTACAAAGTTTTTGCTTATATAGATTAATTATCATTTCAATCAAAAACTTAGCTTGTCTTTTAATGAAAAGCTACCGGTCGAAAAGGGCACTTATCAATTTGCCTTTCTGAATTGTTAGTATTTAAAAGTTAGGCAGTAGGTACTACCTATAAGCGGATTTAACTACGTTCATTTAAAGTCACTACGTTTAGCAGTTTCTCGGAATTCAGGTTACTCCTGTTTGTTTAATACATAACCAGTGTAGCATAGTCGTAAGCTTTAGGGCTGCTACCTTCGGTTTCTTCTATAAAAACTGCTCAACTCTTCATTATTGATCGAGTATTTTCAAAGAAGAGACCTAAGCCACGATTCCTAAATGCTTTCATAAAGGGTTCACACTTCCTGATAACCTAATCAACATCTTATGTTTCTAGAAGATTCGAAGCGATTAGCCATAATGAGGTTCTAATGATACCTTTCCACAGATTAATCTAATCTGTCTCAGATCTTACAACCCTGCACAATTCTGGCATTCACGTGAACTATCCAGAATCCAGCACGTATTCTGACCACGTCTGTTAATCAAGTGGGTATTTTAGGGACGGGCCTGTGCATACTTAATGAAATAATTTGCATAATCTTCGTTTGTTACCCGGGATTGGTTAGCGGGGCCGTTCAGTACACTTTGTTATACGAAAACAATGTTTAATTGTTGTTTCTGTCTTTTTATCTCGTTCGTTTCGTGTGCTGTCGCGAAATAACGGGCGGATCTTAATTTGGTTTTATTCTGGAGGTATTATTGCTATTGTTGGAACAGTGATTGTCCTGTTCTGAGAGTTAATGGAATGGTGCACTGATTTAATCGGAATTTCTTTGTTTCTTTTTGTGATTTTTTAAAGAATGTGTGCGGATAATAATTATGTTGAAACTATCATATGTCTGATGGCCACAACCAATTAGGTATCAAGTTGCAATGCAATTTAAATTAAGTAAGCCAGTTTTTCATAGTCTACTTCGTCACCGAGTTCTTTTAATGTCATACAAACTCGATGTAAGTACCTATAGGTATGATGACGTTAATCTTAATTAAACGATTGATGAGCGCTTAACCGAAAATTTTGCTGCTCGCGCTGATTTTTGACTGGATATCGCTGTGACATGGATATCAATCAGTCTTTGTCTTTGTGTACATTTTATGTCTATTTTTTATAATGTGCGTTTTGTTTGTGCTGAATAAACAATTTTTCTTTCTTTCTTTCTTTTATTTTTTCTTTCTTTCTTTTCTTTCTTTCTTTTAAAATGGTTAGGTGTGAATCTTACTGTGGGTTTTTAATTTTCTTATTCTTAGCGTATCGATGGCTAAAATTATCTTAGGCCAAAAATTCAAATGCTTGTTGAACTCCGCTCACTGACGCAGTCATAAGATCATGAAATGCACACGTGACAGGGCTTGCAGGGCAGGATGCAAGTTGGGCCATTGTCTGTGGGGAGGTGCCGCATATATAGAGATCTGAGCCGTTCGTGAACCCCTGTGGAGATTGTCTTTGCTCCGACCGACGTAGGTTCGACTGTATACACCGTGACTCTTTAGTCGTCTTACAACGGCAGCCCACTTCATGTATCCAATAACTACTAATCATTTATTAAAAAAAGATATTATTGAACATTTGCATAGTTAAAAAATGAAAATATCATTCACTAAGACGCATAACGTAGTTTAAAACACACTGTTATGGAGATGAAATTAATGATAAAATGTAATGGTAGGTAGGTAGATATCTTCTACCGCTTGATACGTAAACATTATTAACAGGGCGGGTGTTTAGTAATTCTAAAGCATTATTTATTTTTCTTTGTACCTATCTGTTATCTATTAATGGTAAAAATGTTTTAATCGCGCCTAGAGGTATTTTATGACGGATACATTGAGTGGACCACCTTTGTAAGACGAATGAAATGTCACGGTGTAAAATATGATAAGAGATTTCCAAGTCGGGCATGGTAACGCGTGCCCAGGCGGAAGGCTCTCCGATGGTTCAATAAAATTGTCAGGGAGTTTCACACAAATCCCGTCATAGATTACATAAAGAAAGAAAGAAAATAAAGAAAGAAAAATTATTTATTGGTTTTTCTTGCTGTGGAGGTGTTTTGACTAGCTGGACCCTGGTTTATTAAGGAGTGCCTTGGTGCTCGTGACAAGCAGTATGATCGTTACCGAAGTAAACGTTCTGTAGTTTTTAACTAATCTCATAAGGTGTGTGATCTTGTTCAGTATGCTAACTACTAATTTGCTAATACTAGCTGTTACTGGTGATCAATTAATGGCTAAAACACTTTGTATAACTAACATAAAATGTCGATAATCACAAATAGCCATCGGAACAACATACCAAACATCCCAGAGGTACACAGAACATAAACAGGTATAAATCCATTTGCAGTCACATTGCTGCTCGCAACGGGTGCAACATCAAACACAGGGGGCTGACGCAGCAATGAATGTCGTACGTAAATTACACAAGCCGTCAGATATGTGGCACTGTGCTGCTGGTCAAACTAAGTAATGGCTTTTAAGCGCAATACCCGTAGATTTTACGGACATTGGGCAAGCTAATTAGTTTGGGAAGCAAATTTTCAATTAGAAACTGTGTTTCTGCGAATATTAATATGCGAGTGTGAAGTAATGAGTTGAGGTATAATGACAGCCTGTCATGGCTATAAGCACCGTGGTATGGATACCTCCAGTCGACACTGTCAACTGTGTCTGTCTGTCTGTTAACTCTTTAGGCCTTAATTGATGAACGGATTTGGATCAAATTCGGACCACGGAAAGATCACGAACTGAATTAAAATAAAAGATTTCGACTTTTTCTTGACTTTTGTCCTGGTATAAGGATCATTTGCGACCACCACGCGGGACAAACCGCGAAAATACGCTGTTGTCACATTTATTTTATACATAACAGAAAACGCGATAATTGATAACCATTTTTACACACAAAAGCCTACGTTAGTCCATTACACCAGCAACTGGTAATTAAGGACCTCCCCTCTTAAAGCATCACAAACAGTAAAACCGCGCCCGACCGATGGCCAACCGTAACTGACGCAAAAACTTCAGGAACAAATGAGACATTAACTATTCAAGCTTCTGTCTCTTATTCTTTAATTTATGTCATAATATCAGCCGAAAGACGTCCACTGCTGGACATAAGCCTCCCCTAAAAGGGGGGAATTTGCACTAATCGCCACGCTTGGCAGGCGGGTTGGCGATCGCAGTATGGTGGTCAAATGCATAGAGAACGCTGTTGCTCTGGTAAGTTCCTTAGTCGCCTTCTACATCACTCACGGGAAGAAATGGGATGGAGCTATTCTTTTACGTCCGGCACCACACGGAACATCATTCGTCTACCACGCCTGAAATCAGTCACAGTTCAGGAAATTAATTGTGAAGCTAATTGACACCCTACGGCAAATTACCGTGTTATAATCATGTCATACAGCTGTCAGAGAATGACAGTTGTTATTTTATTATACGGGCAATTTAATTTAGTAGTATACTTCCTTTCCCTTTCATTATACCTCTGAGTTAATTCAAACCACAATGTTAACAGGTTATATGACATTAAAGTATTATTGCTGTCCAGAAATACTAAAATAGTTACTAGACCCAAATAGTGATGTCGTAAAAAAATTGATTCCTCATAACCCGAGATACTCGAAAAGGACAATTAAAAAAATCCCATGTAAGTTCCACGATTCTGGATAGTATTCGAGTTAAGTATCATATTTTTTTTAATTCAGTGAAAACTTTGAGAACCGCATTAAAAAAATCTTCATTGTATACACGGCTTTTTCAGTCTGTTTTTGAAATTTTCACTACTTTGTAATATTATTTCAGACATAAAATAATTGGATATCTTCCTATCATTCATTTAATATTGATTGAAAAGAAGGAATTTAGTTTCGAATGATACAGAGAGTCGAAACGAATTCGTCTGAACTTATTATGACACCTAATATAATTAACAATACTCTATAAAAAAACCAACAAATTATATATTTAATAAAATTTGTTCGTTTTTACTATAGGTAGGGAAAAAATAACTTCACATGCATTTTAGTAGTGATTTATATCCATTAACGACCCAACTAACTAGTCAAAGCAGTGGCGAAAATTTTAATCATAAATATCATTCGCAAAACAACAAGTTTCACCAAATTGTCTATAACATTACACATTAGTACATAAACAACGGGCTTGTTCCAAACTATTCGCAGCCACTGAACAACGGATAGTTTTTGAGTTTCCTACTAAAACGTAAAAACAATTTCTAAATGGATTTCGCGTTTGTTCGTTTTGGTACATTTGAACTGTTCCGCGCAAGATAGGTAGGTACATCCCTATCAGTATGAAGAAGTACGTACGTATCACACACCTGAAAAATGATTTATAATTTCAACCCGTGAATAGGTACCTTAGCAATTGTAGCCTCCTTTTAAACAAATAAGCCTGTGTTAGTAGATTCCCCTATTCCATATCTTAAGAGGCCGTATACGAAATTTTGACATACTCTTACAGTTAAAATACTACATTTCCATTAGTCATTTAACGGCGTCTTAAATAAGTATCTATTATTTACGTCATGTTTTTTTGGAGATTACACACCCCACAGATTCGGTGAGCTTTATCAGAAATTAGGATGTAGGCATAAATAAGTCTAAATTTCTGAAAAAACGTACCTCGCCTGTTGTTCTGGAAACTCTATGGGATCTATAAACCAGTATTATCAATCGACGCAGCCACAGTAACACACACAGCAATGAACCATAAAAACCACTTAAAAGTCCTTGACCGATGGCACAGCACCCCACACAACAACACAACATTCTAGACGCTAAAGAATTTAATACTTCACCCACAAAATAAAACACGACGAAGCCATATTGATAAGACCGCCACATTACTACGATGTAAATATTAATATTGGCTCGGCTGCCTTGTTGTTGCTGCAAGCTTGAATGCTGAGTAAGGAGTTTGATACCCAGGGTGGAAAAAATGGCCATATTATCATCAGTATCGGCAAACGTAGTGTGGGACGCCCCCCAACTAGATGGACCGACTACCTTAAAAAGGTGGGTGGAGCAGACTGGATGCGGAAAGTGGAAGATAGTGTTGTGGCGCAGCCTGGGAGGGCCTGGGTGGACTGCGTAAGGCTGATTTGATTGATCATCAGTAGAGGTTAATTGTAATGAGACTCAAAAGTATCATGTTTGTAATCTATACTAACATTATTAAGAAGTAAAATTTGTGAGTTCGTATCGGTCGATTTCCCTAGCCTTATCCCAACTATGTCGGGGTCGGGTTCCAGCCCAACCTGACCTCCACAAACCAGAGGCAACACGGTACCCCTTGGCAAGACCAGTTGCTAGACTTTGAGGCGTCCGACTACCTATAACGACTGTCAAAGATTTACTAATGACAGCATGGACAAACGGCTTAACGTGCTTTCCGAGGCACGGAGGAGTCTCGATATGTAATGAAAGGTCACATCACGAACTGACCGCGGCCAGTGATACTTAAGCTTCGATTGACCCATGTAGCTGTTATTATGTAACCACGATCCCTCTGAGTTCGTATACAGGGGGTAATCTTCGATCCAATTCCAAAAATACTTTCATTAAAATGGGAAGCTACAGTATTGTTTGCTATAATATATTTTACGCGGACAAAAGCTAGTTATAATATAACTAACTTTTGCCAGCGGCTTCGCCCGCGTTGAGGTCGGAAACTATCCCGCGGGAACGTACTATCGGGATAAAAAGTATCCTACATGTTATTCCAGGTTACAAACTATCTGTGTGCCAAATATCATCCAAATCCGTTAGGCCGTTTTTGCGTGAAAGAGTAACAAACATCCATACATCCATACATACATACTATCGCGTCACTCGTCAATCTCTTCAATCCTACTATCCTACATAATATTATAAATGTGAAAGTTTGTACGTTTAGGTGTTTGGATATTTAAATGTTTGTTACTGAATCACGCAAAAACGGCTGAGCGGATTTGGAAGAAAAATGGCACACAGATAGTTTGTAACCTGTAATAACACATAGGATATTTTTTATCCCGATAGTACGTTACCGTGGGATAATTTTCGACCTCCACGCGTGGGAAGCCGCTGGGAAAAGCTAGTAAGAAATATTTAACGCGGACAGAAGCTAGTAATAATGAAATTACAATCATAGGACTTAAACATAACTTACATAGGCATTTACTTACTCACTACACAACTTACCCGCAGAATACAGGCATGATGTACAAAAAATTTTTTTTTTTTTTTGTAAACAGAAGTCCAGGATTTAAGCTGAAAACCAACGCTTAGCAACCCGTAAGGGACCTAAGCATAATTCTGACGCTTAAACCTTTTTGTTTCCGGTATTATAGTTTTGTGTATAAGTGTACTACTACTAGCTGTAATTCTGGATACAATAAACGTTATTCTATTCTTCTATTTTCTCCTAAGCATAGTTTAGTATGCTCATAGGTAGGAGGTCCTATATTTTCAGATAACTTGTAACATCTTACAAGTAGGGAGGATGTAGGAGCCTGATTAATAGCCCAAGTTCAAGAAGTATTCAAGTGCAATGTAAAACGGCTTGATTTATACCTATGTCTGACTTTGGACACCTTTGTATAAACGATCACGTTAAATAATGTACATATAAAGTATGTTCGTATGTGAATATTCCTAGTACGTGTTTACTGATAGGTTTATATTAGATTTAACGATACAGTAGTTTGACGGCACGGTTGGCGCAGCGGTTAAGCGATTGACTGCTGCGCTGCGTGTCGCGGGTTCGATTCCCGCACGGAACAAATATTGGTATGACCTACAAATAGTTGTTCCGGGTCTGGCTGATTGTGTATGTAAGTTTAAATGTTTGTAAACGCACCCACAATATAGCAACGTTTTAAAAAAATAAGTATGTACCTTATTTTTAAGAACGCATCATCTGCCTAGTCTTTTCCCAACTATGTTAGGGTCAGCTTCCAGTCTGACCGGATGCAGCTGAATACCAGTATTTTACATGGAGCGACTGCCTAAGAACTACTTTATGATATAAATAATTAATCATGCCGGAAACTGTAGGTACAGAGAAAAAATATCCGTTGGTTTCCTCGTTCACCAATAAACCTATACACATAAAAATCCGCTGCAAGTAAATAGGGATGACCGGTGTATAGATATTTTGACGAGGCTTTCATAATGGCTTCGTTAAATATTTCGATGCAATTACGGCTTAAAAACGCTGATCAAAACTATTACGAGTATATACATAAATTCCGCTAATAAAAAACGAAAGCTCATTTATTCAAACTAGGCTAAGAATCACCACTTCTTGAACGTCAAAATGACATAAGACAGTCCTCTAAAATGGCCGCCCTTCACCACTTCCTAGTGCTTTAGCTGAGAAAAAGTGGCGCAACAAACGCCGTAGCAACACAGCTGTCTAATCAGTTAGAAGAACTTGACTCTATGCAGTAATGAAACATGAACGGGACAATTATATTTCGGTTTTCAGATGGTTTTCTTTTTTGGTGGGAAATCAACAAAATAAGTTCTCCCGCTCTGGGTGGAGTAGGAGGGTGTTTCAGACTTTTACTGACTAAAACCCACCCGTGTTCCTTCAGTTGCCTGTGTGCCAGGGGCGACGGTATTTCTTTCGATCAACCCGCACCCCTGGCAGGCATCGGCCCTTGCGGACCCCACCAGTTGGTGCTAACATCTCTTTGAGGCGCGCGTGGAACACAACGCGCCGTTACCGGACAGCGAGCTACCCATTACTCGCTATCCGCAAGCCCGTTTTCAGATGGTTAGACAACACTTAACATCACGCCTGTATTCCCAATAAGGTAAGGCAGAGGTGCACCTTTAGTAAACCCACAGTTCACCAGTTAAGTTTAACTCCCTTGTAATAAGGGGCGAAGCATGTTGACATCAACCGGTCACAAAACCAGACTCCAGGCGGCTACTGAGAAATTCCAGATAGAAAAACTGTAAAACCAGTCAGTAAATATTTTCTTCGAAATAAAAGTATGTTCCATCCATTTAAGGACAAACAGAAATTCTTAGAATCTGTGGCTTCCAATCCGTTTTTATTGTTGACCGCAAGCCCGCAATAAGCTTTATTTACTTAAGGGTCTGTTTTGTGACCGTTTGTTCCAATTAAGGCAATTTCATGGCTACAGGACTTACTGCGATGTTAGGAGCTTAAGCATAAATGACAAACTTTCCGAAGTACATTCATTTCTTGTTTTATCGTAATGTTTTGTTTTAAACAAAATTTTTCAAGGACATGTGAAAAGCACCTATATGATGAATGAAATGCGCTACGTAACTTAAACTGACAATTTCTCAAAGGAATTACTAACGGTGTTATTATTTTATGAACTGTACTGCAAAGTAAATTTAGCTTGCCAAAACGTGCAGGTTGCAATGAATTCGTGGAACTAATAATGACTATAATTATGCCGTTTAGTTAACAAGGAGACCCAATCCTTTCCTAGAATGTTCAGTAAAATTTTCTTATGAAAATAAGCTTATTTGGGGCTTTTATTGTTTTTTCATGCGCATGCAAAAACAAAAACAAGGTCAAGGGCTCATGGCTAGATCAAAGCAAGTGCACAGGTAGATCGAAGGTAAAGCTACGGTTGAAGCGGTCGGTTTGTCAATGGGTGACCATCCATTACAAACCGAGACCGCTCCGGTCTCAGAAAGCACGTTTAGCCGTTCATCTCGGCTCTTATTCATAAATTTTTGACAGTCGGTACGGGTAGTCAGAACCCCAAATGGCCTACTCTCTAACTCCGTCAAAGAAGATACGGCCCCGTCCGAAAGTAGTTCGAAACGCCTTAGTGAATCCTACAGCATTGGCTGTAGGATTCACTAAGGCGTTTCTAATTGTAACTAACTTTTTTTGACGAGCAAAAACATATCGGGAGTAGAGACAGCAGTCAAATCGTATTGTCATTCATTCTTAGTTCGGACTCCAAACTAATATTCTGTCCGTAAGTGATACGAACTTGGAAACGCCCGTTACTTCGACCGAAACGACGGCCTTCGTGCTTAGGGAGTAGGCCCCCTATTGCCAAGCTTTCTTAGCAATGAGTATGGTGTTACCGAATCATTGGGTTGCGAAAGACACATAGGCAGTCGCTCCATGCAAAATACTCCGGTAAGACTAGGAGCTGATCCCAATAGTTGGGAAAAAAACTAGATAGATGGAAAGGCAGAGAAGAGAACACTTTCAGAAGACTTCTGAAACAAATGAGTGAAGAAACTGGAATGTCCTAGAACCAAAAATTTGAAGTCATGTGACATGTAACAACTCGTACTGAGCCCGCGTGGTGGATTACGGCCCACCCCATCTGACAGAGATGATTGGTAGCACTATAGGCTGATTATGAATAGATACAGGGTCATATTATCAGTCAGTTTTGTATATTCCCGTATACTATCCTATCCTACTATATATAATACTAGCTTCCGCCAGCGGCTTGGCCCGCGTGGAATTCGAAAATGATCCCTCGGGAAGGTACTACCGGGATAAAAAGCATCCTATGTGTTAATCCAGGTTATTATTTTTAGTTTTTGTGTGAAAGAGTAATAAATATCCATACATACAAACTTTCGCGTTTATAATATTAGTAAGGATTATAAATGTGAAAGTTTGCATGTTTGTTACTAAATCACGTAGAAACAGCAAAACGGATTTAGATGAAATTTGGCACACATACAGTTTATAACCTGGATTAATTTAGAGAATACTTTTACTTTACTTTTTATCCCGGTAGTACGTTCTCGTGGGATAATATCCGAACTCCACGCGGGCGAAGCCGCGGGCAAAAGCTAGTAATTTGTAAATTTTTCTTATGATACTTAAAACATGTTTTACTCTTACAATTAATTGATTTTTGTTGTTGTTTCAGTCAATACAAATATTGATAATACATTTTTAACATCATGTTTCATGGATTTCCATATAATTATGTTAATAATTAACATCGAACTTCCTGTTATTGTTTATTACCATAATATTACTTTCTCGCAGGTGAATAAACAGGTAAACTTTAAACACAATCAATTTTGAACATAAAAATGTCATATTAAAACATTAATGACATTTTATTAAAGTATTATGTTTTTGTAACTAGATCGATACACTTTTACGCGACAATCATAGTCAAAAACAATATTAGTTTTTTTTTTTTTGGGTAGAGCGAGACGGCGTGTCAGACTATTACTGACTAAAACCCACCCGTGTTCCTTCAGTTGCTTGTGTGCCAGGGGCCACGGTATCTCTTTCGAACAACCCGCACCCCTAGCAGGCATCGGCCCGTGCAGACCCCATCAGTTAGTGCTGATGTCTTTGAGACGCGCGTGGAACACAACGCACCGTCGTCGACCTGGACTTGGTCCTTACCGGAGAGCGAGCTACCCATTACTCGCCATACATAAGCCCGTGCCTACGGTGGCCGGGAATCAGCCTGGGATTTCCGACGCCCAGGGCGTCTCCCACGGCGACTAGAGCCGCGAAGGCGCATAATACTGCCTCTCCCTCACGTGCGCCGCCTCCCTCTTTCGCGAGCATTACTGCTTCGCTGAAGGAGGTGACGGCTACCCATGCACTCTCACTCCGAACCATGGCCTGAACCAGGGCCGGACGCGAGAGACGCCGCCGTCGATCGCCTCCACGAGGACACGGTGGTGCTCCGCCCAAGCCGGGCAGACCTCCACCGTATGCTCCACCGTGTTCTCAGGGCGATCTACGCAGTGGAAACACCTGGGCGTTTCCTCCAGCCTTATGCGAAATAATATGAACAGATCAACCTGCCTAGTCTTTTTTTTCCAACTGTTGGGTTAGCTTCCAGTTTACCGGATGCAGCTGAATACCAGTATATTATATGAAGTGACTGTCTATCTGACCTCCACAATCAGTTACTCGGTAACACGATACCCCTAGGTAAGACTGAGTATGAGCAGATGTTATGCTTTATACTGAAACCTGATAAAGGGGCAAGTAAACCATATTTACGAGAAATCGAAATTGAGTTTCGCGAATAGAGCAAACAAGGCATGTAGAAACAGCATTGTTCCCTACTTGATCTTATATACAACTAGAATCTAGAATACTAGTTTTACCGTATAATATCTGCATGAATATAATTCCTACAATTTTTTTTTACTATGATTATGACATTTTAATTATGTAGATAATCAACAGCAGAGTGCTTCCATGTGAGATATGCGAACACTCAAGACCATTATGATACGTGGACGTCAAAAGGATTTTGATTAAACATCAAGGCTTAGACCATTGATGGACACTGTAGTCTTGGCGAAGGAACAATGGCACAAAATATAACATACTTGATGTCGCCCTTATAGAGAACGAAGTCCAAGCCTAAACCATCGAGCCCTTCGGTATTGTATTTTGAACGTTTTTCCGAACTAGGAAAAGTTTTAAATGCAAAATTGACAATTTAGACTCGGCTTAAACATCAGTTTGAGTAATTATAACTTTACCTTTGCCGAAATTATGTTCGAAAAAAAAATTGCTTGATGGTTTAAAGCTGTGTATAAAGATACCTTAATGGTTGAAACCTTAACTTTGGAATAAGACCGATCTAGTTTCGGCGTAAGATGACAGATGACAGAATTTGCGCGCAATCGCGCATGACCGGCGACACTGTAATGGGCCAAGTTAATTGAATCGGCTTATTTATATCCTTCTGTTAGCAGTAAAGGTGTTAAAAACAACTAATTAGTCGGCCACTGCCTACATTCAATACCCATGCGGTAATTAATTAATTCCCAAAGGAATCGTAAGGGCAAACAAACCACTAAAACTCTTGGCCGATTTATTACGTTGACACTATACGTATTTTATGCATTTTGTGTACGTAGGCGAGTTAATAGGCAGCTAAGTACTACATAGCAACAAATGCTGGCCATTTAGGCCGTGTTGAATAATTAAATCGACCTTCAAACTATTTTACACGCACATTATAGTCATAAACTTGGTTCTTATAAACTTTTTTTATAAACCAACATATACATTTAATTAGACATATGTATATGTGTCAATATTATTTTACTCGGCACTGGAATAAATGCTTCTTCAAACAGGCGTGACGCGACATCGCAACGCGAAAAGGAGCCTTTATGGGTAGGTACTAAAATTTAATTTAAAATAAACTAATAACTTTGAAGTGTGAACTATTTGATGTGTAAAAGAATTAGTACAACTTACTTACAGAAATATAATCACATATCATTTAACTATTTGTAGAAAGCTTAAAGCAATCATTATCATCATCTACTTGTCCTTGTCTCATGTGTAACACGTTTTCTTCGTCCATTCTCTAGAGAGAATGACATTTTAAATGTTTGCAAAATATCAACCGTCACGCTATCATTCACTATCTTCTCTTTAATATCATTCCTCACACAATCCCTCCATCTTCAATCCTCCTTCCCCTAATCCATCAAGATTCATACTCATCACTCTTTGAGTTACATGCGTTTGCCCCGTCCATACCACCAGAAGCCAAACTATTTCCTATCAACTTTTCTGTCACCACAAACTTCCCCTGATTTACTGACTAATTTCTTTCTTTGTCCATGTCACTATACACATCGTCATCGTCGCTGCATTGAATCTTTTTTCAGTCTTATTCATGGCTTAGGCAGCATTCTTCTTCATGTATACAGGGAGGTAATCGTAACGTAGGTATAACGTAAATTATAGTGTTTTAGATCATCCCATGGATATTCAGTACTTACTCAAATCTGCACGTCACAGCGGAAATGAACTGTGACAGACTCCATAATTGTTATCGTTTCCGTCATTTTGGTACGAAAGACAAATTACAGTTATACTAACTAACATATGTATACACACTTACTGGTTTACCCGAAATATCGTCGCAAATCCGCTTTTCGCAGGAAATTTCGATTTCATTCCGTTTCACAACAGGCTTTGTAATTGTGCTATAGAGCTTAAGTTTCGGTAACTGACCGGTCCACAATACCGTTGAGGCCATCGATCTGGGGTTGACATAGCAACAGGGGAGTCAGGAACCACCAGAGCAGATTTCCGTGGCAAAATAAAACCAACATTAAAATATTACCAGTTTTTGTACTTAAGGCTGAATGATTGACTCAAAAGTAACTCAATTTTAAGGCCCTGTTAAGTCTCATGCTTTCTCTGGTGAATTATAGAAACAAGGAATTTTTTAAAGCGTTTTGCAATTGATGTGAATGTTGATGGAAATATGATTTTCAACCATAACAAATATGGTTGACAGAATTATAATCATTCAAATCATCAATACAGCCATCTAAGTTCATTTAATCCCATTGAATGACTTAATCATTGAAAAAAAATTCAAGGTTTAAATCAAATTAGAGATATGTATAGATCTACGAATTATTATAATTCTGTAAATACATAATTTCGCCGGCTACCGGGGGCGCTTCCACCTTAAACTCAAACAATGTGTTAGAAACGAATTTATAAATCTCTATCACACCCAAGCATATCATAATTATGATAATGAGGTATGATAATACATATATGAGGTACGGAATTTGGAAGTAACGGGAATATCTACTAGTATTGTAGTAGGTAAGTTTATTCTTCTTATAAACGTCATTGTTAAAATTTCGTCCATTCTTCACGACTTCCTGAACCAAATACCCACTTGGTCCACTTACCACACAGCTTACACCGCAAGCCAAGCGAGCGTGAAGGCAACGAGCTCTCTGAAAGTCTATACCTACGTAAACTAAATCAGACCGCATAAATAAGATCGCTGACGTTCGAGATCCGGCTGAAGTGGTCACGTTTGGTTTACAGGGGGTAACGAAGGCAAATATTCTGAAGCGAAATGCAAAGCGTCGTCGGTTTGTAGAAGAATATCTTACAACGATCGTGATTGATAAGTTTTTGAGTTAAAACTGCTAAGTTTTAAAGGTAATTAAAGTTTTTTAATGTTCGCACTAAATATGTCCACTGTTGGACATAGACTTCTTCCGAGCTGCGCACAACACCTCAAACATAAAGTCTGTCCCAGCCAACCTTTTTTTTTTGGCTGGGAAATCATCAAATTACTTCTCCCACTCTGGGTAGAGCAGGAGGGCGTGTCAGAATTTTACTGACTAAAACCCACCCGTGTTCCCTCAGTTGCCTGTGTGCCAGGGGACGCGGTATCTCTTTCGAACAACCCGTACCCCTGGAAGATCCCAGCCCTTCCAAATCAAAATATTTTATTTCACTTATGTAACGTCTAAAGCTAGGTGTACGGTTCCAATTGGTCGTTTCCTAAGCAGAAGAGCTTCCATAAACACCGTTCCTTTCCTGTTCCATAACCTCCACAAGTTAAACGCACGTCCATCATTGGTACTCTGGGCAGTCAGTAGCAAACCACCATGCTGTCAGGTCAATATTTTTATCACCATATGAGCTATTCTCAAATGCTGGCATAATGTTTCGAAACGCGCGGCAAGAAACTAAGTAGGTAGTTCTAAAATTATTTCTAAACCATATTATAAACATATTAGATTTTTGTATGTTTGTTTGTTTGTTACGTTCTTTCCTCAAAGGACCATTTCAGATACCAATCTACATGGTCTTCACATGATCCGACCAAGATTATCTCTGGACTTTAAACCTCTGCGTTTGTTTCGGCCTTTCTTCTTAGAGTTATCATATAGGAAACGCCGACCTCATCTAGTTTTTAAAATATGATTGACGAGTAAAAGTGTTAGTAATAAACTAATCTTCACTTATATTTATAATTAATATTATTATCTATACTTATAATACTTTTATAATAATAATATATAATATTATAAAGCTGAAGAGTTTGTTTGTTTGTTTGGTTGAACGCGCTTATCTCAGGAACTACTGGTTCGAATTGAAATATTCTTTTAGAATTGGATAGCCCATTTATCGAAGAAGGCTACAAGCAACTTATACATATATAACAACAAATATAATACATAAAATCACGCTAAGACCGTTAGGAGCCGAGCAAAGAAAAAAAGAGTCACGAACACGAAATACTCGCACGAGCAGGCGATTCAAAGCGACGGGGTGGGTCGGAGAGCAAGAAATTTGACTCGAACGAAGTCGCGGGCAGAAGCTAGCTAGAGAAATAAAAATCATCATTTATTTATCGCTTCCACGCTAAAACAGCTATACGGATTTGGATGAAATTTGGCACATGCGTAGACCATAACCTGGATTAGGACATAAAACTTTTTATCCCGATATTCCAATGGGATCGAAACTTATGCGGGTGTAAAAGTCAGTATAGCTGTCAAGATGATGATGAGGACGATATACCTAACCTCTTTGAGGCGAGCGTGAAACCGCGCAAATAACTTCTCCCGCTCCACCCAGAGCGGGAGAAGTTATTTGATGATTTCCCACCCAAAAAAAAAAAAAAACTGACCTTATACTTGTACCTATCTATTGAAGTAGTTACAGTCAGTAGGTAACTTAAAACTATCATAATTCAGTACCTCCTTGTTACCGGTCTGTACCAAAACAATGTAATCATTACCATCATTATCACCAATCAGTTCCCTTATATAAACGCAATATTGTGTTTGCATATTTCCCTTAATTATATGCCATTGTTTCGAATCACACATTCAACGCCAAAATTGAGTTATGCATACAGCTGATATTCTATACATTTAATTAAACTTCCACCGTACAATTCCGGAATCGACGTAGAATGACAAAATCTTTAGAAACATGGTTTCTACCATGTTGGTTCATTCAGTATCAAGAAGATTGTACGACTAATAAACTTGTAATAAAAACATATTTTCATTGTGTGAACGTACGTACTTCTAGAAATAAAGAAAATAAGCAGTAAGGAAACATCGTTAAAATCAACGTGGCAGATCCAAATTTTAATTCCAAGTTATTGTTCTACATAATAATATATGTAGAACAATAACGTGGAATTTAAATTATTATTTTCATTAATTTCTTAATTTAAAAAAATACATATAAATTACATTTTTAAATATTAGAACATAAAATATATTTTTTTTAAATCTATAAAAAAATGGTAGCCCACCGGTATCGGGAACAAGGTTCAAGCTACCGGCGGCGGTCAGGGATCCAGAGAGAGGAACCTCCTAACAATGCGAGCCGTGTCCATGAGTACCGTTTTCTGGATCAAACCCTTGATCCAGCTGCCCAACGAGAGCCTCCTTAGGTGTTGGTCGAGGCTCTTTGCTATCAAACCATTGGCTGTTATGATTATCGGTACAATGATCGCTGAGTCCACATCCCACATGTCAACAACCTCGCGAGCCAAGATCTTGTCTTGGTTTGTTTATCTTTCTCGGCTTTGACGAGGTTCCCGTCATGCGGGACCGTTATGTCAACGATCATTGCACGCCGCTCGAGTCGATTCACCACCACAATATCAGGCTTATTGGCGACGATAGTCCTGCCAGTGATGATGGATCGATCCCAGTACAGTATGATATGTCCATTTTAGAGAACTGGGTCGGGCACATACCTATAGTACGGCCCTTCCGATTCCACAAGGCTGTATTTCAGAGCAAGTTGCTGGTGGATAATCCTATCTACAAGGTTGTGCCTAGGCAAGTACTCTTCGTTAGCTAGACGAGAACACCCGGAGATTGTGTCTGATTGATTCTCCCGGACGGTGGCATGCCCGACAGATGTCAACCGTACCATTTTTACAATAATTCTCCGGTAGTTATTCGTCATCATAACTTCGTCCATAATTGCACAGAAAAAACCTTCGGTTTCCCCAAAAAGGTCACCGACACGCAGCCAGGCTACGGACGCTATAGAAGGTTTACATCGGGTCCACGTATGGCCCTGAAAAAGCGTCCGTTAAGTTCCTTACTCTGGCATACCTTCATGCGCTCATTAGTGTCAAGCACTACAAGCTTATTATAATCATTATTACAAGGAGCCTGCATATCTATAAAGGTAGGCAGGCTCCTTGTACTATGCATAACACTGACGTCACGCAAAATTTTGCATCGCACAACCAGAGTTTACCGCTCCGCTATGTAGCTTACAACTAGTGATGGATAAATTAGCATTCGCATTCATTGTTAGTATGTGAATGCTCATTTAGCATTTAGCAAATGAAATGTAGTTGCGAAATTCTGTGAAGTGTGAATTTTCATCGCTTCGTACTTCATAGCTATCATACGCGTCGACGCACGCAGCGGCAGTGTGCGCTCTTCGTCGCACCCGCGGGAAGGCGGGAACACTAAACTAAACTATTTGTTTCACGTGACCCTGACGTTGTTCGTAAGTGAAATTATTAGCAATTTAGCAGATGTTGCGAAGAATGAGATTAAGTAATTATTATCTTATTGTCTTTGATTAGCTCGTACTTAGGGTCGTATATTAAATGAATGCATGTGATTGTTTATTTTATATTATTAGCAGGGTGGTGCTAAGAATGAGGTCAAGCAATTATTTTCTTATAATCTTTTATTAGCTCGTACTTAGGAACGTATATTGAATGAATGTGTGTGTTTGTTAACTTAATAATAATTTGTGCGGCACGCGCGTGGTGCGCTTCGTTTATTGTCAAATAAGTCAAAGTTCATTACGTTTGGGCATGTGATGGTAAGAGTTTAGTTTACATATAAACAATAATTATATTTTTTCGTCTTACGCCTAGTTAATATTGTACTTAAAATAGATAATACCTAAGGTAAAACTGAGAACTCATTACCTGTAAATAATAGGAGGTAGTCAAAAGTAGAGAGAACTGGCTGTGTATAAAAGTGTACATGTGTAAAATACAAAACTAAATCATGTAAATACGATCAAATGAACTTATAAATACGCCCGTTTAGATCATTTTACTGCCAGTCCTAAGCCTGGATAAAGTATGAAGGAAATTTCAGACAATCTTAAACAATAAAAGGTTTTAAATTTAAAATGAATATAAAAAAAACGCTCGCTAGGAGACGTCCTAAGGCGACCTAACTCTTTAAATCGCATATTAACAAAATTCATATTATCGTCATATTAGCAAATAGCATAGCAATAGCATTTAGCATGCTAAGACTCATGAATTCGCATGCTAATGAAATTTATGCGAAATCGCATTAATTGCCATCACTACTTACAACGTCCCGATATCATTAGTCGGGCAGTTGCCCACCAGGCGCAACACCCGTCTGGTCGGAGGATCCTCCCTTTTCTATGGAGGTTGAGTGAAGTTTACCTGTTCCTCATGCCTCTATATCCTTTTATTCGTTTAGGCCCGATCAGTTCTACTGAAATGCAATGCACATTTCACATATAAATCCCAAAATGAAAATTTTAAAATATATAGGTAGGTACATAACCTGACTGGCGTTAACGTCAAGAAAATACATATTAAATAAGTACTGTTTCATCTCAAGCAAGAGGGCATTATTTTAATTAAATCATATTTAAGTTACATTGTCTTTTACACAAAGTGACTCTTCTGCTATTTTCTGTGGTAGACTATAGACAGAGGGTCATAAACGTCTGTATGTTGCGGACGTCCGCCATTTTGCCGCACATTTTAATGGAAAAACTTTATTTATTAAAAGCCTTCATTCAAATAGTGCTGCGAGAAACAATGGCTGCATGGCTCATAACTGCAACGTTTTTACATGAAAGGTTATTTTATGAACTAAGAGTTAAGTGTATTACTATGCAGTTTCGTGAGGAAATCCTTATAAGGCGTGTTAATGGTGTGTGTTTCATGCTCAGTGAGGCGTTTAGGCTTATCGCAATATACACCTAAGTACAATGAACTGAAGACCCTTTTTGCATGACAGCAGTTGCATGGCGATTATGGTAATATTCTTACACAACCTTTTATCAATAGACCACATTCTTCTTCTTTCTTCTTTCTTTCTTCTTTAAAAAAAACACAGTATTCGATTTTAAATTCTCGGCACTAAGCAGTACGTTGAAAATCCAGTGTGAGAAAAATCTCGCCGCGATATTAGGTCCTACAAAAAAACGTTCATTGATACAATCCTACTATCCTACTTACAAATGTGAAAGTTTGGATGTTTGTATATTTAGATGTTTGGAATTTTGTTACTCAATCACGCAAAAACGGCTGCACGGATTTGGATGAAATTTGGCACACAGATATTTATAATCTGGATTAACATATATGATACTTTTTATCCCGGTAGTACGTTCCCGTGGGATCATTTTAAACCTCAGGGAGCGAATGCACTGGCGAAACTTGTCTTATGCAAAGGTATGCTCATTAAAGACACTGTAGTGCATACTGTGAAATACACAAGTTGCTAAAATGTCAAAATTCTTTAATTGGCTTCATACAATTTCATATTTCATGCATCCGATGTACTTATAAGGGCTCTCTTAAACAGGCACGATGCGACTGCATGAGCCCTTAAACACAAGCAAATATGAACCATGACCAGATATGATAAAAACATATAATTGTAACTTTCTTTGTATTCGTTACAAAATTCTGTTGCATCCCACTGGAGCATGCTAGAGCTCCGAAGCTCTTCATTTTGTGTGAATCCTGTATACTTAACTGTCAACTGAAAATCTTCTTAATTCTGTCCGTGCAGGCGCTGTCAGTAAACACAAAAGTCAACAATTTGTGAATTCAAATTCAGTGCATTTAAATTGAGTTCCCTACTTGGCCTACACCTCCACTCTGTGCTGTCCCTCTAGTCGTTTATTGTGACATTTGGGCTTTATGAAGCTTAAATACGATTAACTTCATTATGACAACCACTAAGTCCGTCGCCGAAGGAAGGCTTGCTTATGAACTTATATTATTAAAACTTTGTTATTACAGAAAGACATAATAAATATACTAAAGTTGGGATGTAAAAGCAAGAGAAAATTTGTATGAATATCCATACACAATCCTAAATGAAAAGTATATGAAAGTATGTTCGTTTCGGTTTATTAATAAAAGATTTGACAGCGGCTTCGCCCGTGTGGAGTTCGAAAACTGTTCCACTGGAACGTACTACCGGGATATAAAATATCCTATGTGTTAATCCATGTTATTAACGATCTGTGTACCAAATGTTATCTAAATCCGTTACGTAGTTTTTGCATGATTAAGTAACAAAAATCTAAATAACTAAACTTTTACATTTATAATATTAGCATAGTATATAGTATAAAATAATAGAATCTTCAGACAGATTTCAGACTTGAAACAGACTGCCAGATTATACATTGGGAAATGTATATTTTCCGAGATAAAAATGTATATACCTCTTTTATCTAGATGGCGAGAAAACGTAATATTATCTTTTGGCTCGGAGTTTTTGTTTCGGACATAATAAATGCGAAGACAAAACATTTCCTTGCTGTTATAGTAATAAAAATAAAAAGCAGAATCTGTGTCTGAACTGGGACGGGTCCACAATGATGATTTAATTAACCTAGTTGCAAGATACAACTTAATCTGCCGTTAGATGACAGTGTTGTTTAAGCCTTGTGTATTACTTTTGATTCCACGGGACGACACAAAAAGTCTTCATGATATTAAGAGTAATCTAATCTATGTCCACCTATCGAAGTGTTTATAATCAATCACAAATGCTAATAACTAATGTTTTTTTTTAAATATAATACCACAATATGATACTTTTTTCACATTAAAATGTAGTCTATTAGCTAATAAGTAATTTAAATAAATATATAACTTAAACTGCTAAATTACTATAAAACTAAGAAATAGTCCAATAACGTCTTTCTTATTCACTGTAAGTTAAGGGGTAGATTCACGTGTTCTTTATTAAAAGCAGCACTTGCACTACAGTTTACGTTCACTTACGCTGCACTAAACTGACTCAAAATGATTTACCCTTTTTAGTCTTCGCACTAATTTAGTGTTGCTAAGGAGTTGGATCGCCTCGACATTCACGTGATGATGAAGTCTGTGTTCATGAGCTTCTGCATATTTTTGTATAACTATGTTTACGACATCCACCTTGAGGACTAATGAATAAACAAAAAATAACAAAATTATATTCGAAACTAAAAAAAGAAGTATTCACAAATTAAAAAACATATTTATACATTGTTTACAACAAAGTAAGTTTGAGTGTCTGTCTGTGTGACTATTTAGATCTCCTAAACTACGCTTTGGACTTTGATACGGTTTCCACCTTCATTTAAGTACCTATACCAGTTATGCAGAAAGGTTCATGTGTAAAAATATTTAAAAAACCAACCAACCAACTTCCAAAAAAATCACGATAAAGTAAAAAATAACTGTAATTCACAAGTCGGCGGCAATGTAAGAAAAAAAAATGACTGAAAAATCACGCTTTTGTAGTTTTAATCTATTATTTATTGAAATCGCTTTTAAAGAGATTTCGATGAAACATAATTTTCGATGTTTTGAATTTCACCATTACAGCCATGCGAGTCGCTAATACATGATCGCTATTATAGGGAAATAAAATAAACTGAACGTGGCGAAAAAAAAATCTACTATACTCAGAGTAATTTAAAGTATGCTAGGCACTTAAAATTCGCGTTACAACGCCTACAACAAGTCCCGATTATTTAATTATACGTGACGCAACGCCGGTATCCTTGGTATGCAGGGGCAGTCAACACTGAGGCCGCAGCTAGAACTCATTAGCGATAGAGCAAAGGTCAGGGGCGAGAACTGACACGTTTGATACATAAACTAACCCACTTCATGAGGAGTTTCAACTGCAGTCGGGTTAGGTAAATAGTGGCTGTGTTAGCAAACACAGTATTAGACTCAAGTGAAAGTGGGACCAGCGGGCCTTGTGAACTCGTTTGAATGGGCAAGAGTTGGCTTTTATTCATGCTGAAATAGCATTGTATACTGTCATTCGAGGATAGAAAAGCTAATACGGTGAATATCAGAAGAATGCAGCGAAATGTCAGAATGACCAAAAGTTCTTGATCTCTATGTGAAAAAACTGTGGCTGTTAACGGATAATCCTCTTATCTCAGGGAGCAGAATTCTGCAGTAGGAAACATGTTTTTCTACCTCATTAATGTAGATTAATTAATATGTTTTGTTCATAATCCTAAGTGAATTCAAAGCACCTGTATGAAACTAACTATATTTACTGTTAGAACCTGAGGTTCTCCGTACCGGGATCGAATAAAATAACACTCTTGTACAGATCACAGCACGTAAGTTGAACCAAAATGTCGTATTTTGTTTCAACTTACCTGCCACGATCTGTAATTTATTTCCAAACTTCAGTACATGTTACAACAGTAACTATGCTAGAAGGTGACCTCATTCTTTTTCAATGCTAGGCAACGAGTGCACGCGGTCTTTCGGTTGCTTGGTCTGACCAAAGACCGTGTGCACTCGTTCAACTCGTTTTGGTTCAACTTACGTGCCGCGATCTACAGGATAAAAATTTTAACCAGTGCGCAAACTGTAACCATAAATTCAGCTTATGATTCTAAACCACCTCGGGTTGAAATTTTTCATCGGTTATTGAAAAAAAATCGGCTCTTTCATAGAAAAGTGCAATACCTACTCGGACAGCCAATTTTTTGTTTGTTAACAGACGAAAAATTTCTACGCCCAGGGGACTAGAATCACAGGCTGAATTCATGGTTACAGTTTGCGCACTGGTAAAAATTTTACCCTGTACCTTTAAATGGATACTTCGTTTATTCCACGCTTTCGTGTTTGCAGCACAGCGCATACCATGCAAGTCTGTCTTTCTGAAACAAAAAACCTATGCTAATATGTTTGAAGGCTTATTCGAAATCAGCTTGACAATTCAAATAAGTTTCTTTTTTTTTTTTTGAAGGTGTGAAATCATCAAATAACTTCTCCCGCTCGGAGTGGAGCAGGGTCGTGTCAGACTTTTACTTACTAAAACCCACCCGTGTTCCCTCAGGTCGTCTTCAGCAGACAACCTTTACATCTTCCACCCACCTTCTTTTGAGATCTTTCTGTGCGAGTCACAATAAATACTTTTCTTTCTTTCCTTTTCTTAAATAAAACAATGACGTCATAGAAACAGTGGTTGTATTCTCTCGCGGCTTAGAAAAGTCAATAGAGTGTCAATCATTTCGACTGGTGCATTATCATCAATCATTCGGATCGGAATGAATTTCCTGTCCGCGTGTAGTAGCATAACATAACTTCACGCCTGTAATCTCCGAAAGGTTAGTCAGAGGTGTACCTATACAGAGGTACACCCACATTTCGCCAGCTATTTTTAAATCCCATGTAATAGGAGGCAAGCCTATGGCCAGCTCCTAAGCACTAATCCAGACTTCAAGCTGCTATTGAGAAATCCCTGACGGAAAAAGCTCAGGGAATTCTCAATAGCGACCACTAGACCAACGCCTCTAGTTCAATCTCCAATAACATGTAGGTAGGTACTCCACTACAATGTACCACAGACTGTGATCAAGGCTTCTTCAAACAGCCGCGACGCGACAGCGCGACGCGACACTTGTAGAACAATTTCCATTAAGTTTTCATAGAAATTGTTCTACGAGTGTCGCGACGCGACCGTCGCGTCGCGCTAGTCTACACGAGCCTTGACTCTTTATCTACCCACTTACTACATATTTTAATATGACTTAGTTTTGCCTCCACAAACGACAGTCGGCGGCGTTAAGTCTGTCGCCCGTCTCATTAACGTCACAACCAAAATGGTGTAATAATCTTTGCCCTTTTACTTCATTGACATGAAAATGACAAAGCGACGTGCCAAGTGATTATAAATTTGAAGATTTTGTAAATGAGAGAGTTACTGAAGACCAAAAGTAGGTAGGTATTACGCACTGCAACGAACAGCGACGAAGGGCTTATTAGTTTCCTCGAACAAATTAACTTGCCCGAATCAGGTGAATCGTCGAAACATGCCAATTGACTAAAACATATTTTTGGAATTGTCGATTCGCCCAAATTAACTTCGTGCGAGTCACCTGTAGAAAATATTAGATTATTTAAAAGTGACGATTCTATATTTTTATAAGCCCAACAAAGCAGAGCAGCAGAAAATCGAAATGTACGAAAAAGTGGCATTTAATGAGACCACACGTGTTGTTCATCCAGCGAAGACAATTCTACTTGAACAAATAACAGTCACTTAAACGAATTAATACAAGGAAACAATACATACGAATGGTTATTAATGGCAACAGTGAGCCGGAAGAGACGCTGTGTAGGTACTAACAACGGATGTTACAACGTCGAACGATCATACATAGATACCTAAGTAACTTACCAAGTAAGTGTGTAAGTATTTATTGTAAATGTAAATGGTGCACCAGTGAGCAGTGGTGGCTCAATGGTAACGGCTGCGACTTATGAGTTGTAGGTCGTAGGTTCGAACCCAGATAGGAGCTTTACTTTGTGTAAATTATCTCATTACCACTGCTCTCAAAACGGTGAAGGAAAACATCTTGACGAAATCGGCATTTCTTAGAACCAAAAAAGCGAAAACAAATGAGATGTCACATTTGAGATGTGACTCGCACGAAGTTAATTGTGGGCTAATCGACAATTCCAAAATCAAAGCATTTATTTCAAATAGGCACTTAAAAGGCACTTTTGAACGTCAACATTAACATTAAAATAGAATTGATTCTAGTCGCCCCTTCCAAAATGTAGTTTCGTATGGAGAAGAATGGGCAAGAAACTCCACCGTTCCAGAAATACCTTTAAGTCAATTGGCACGTTTCGACGATTTGCACGATTCAGGCAAGTTAATTTGTGCGAGGAAACTAATAAGCCCTTCGTTGCTGTTCGTTGCAGCGCATAATACCTACCTACTTTTGGTCTTCAGTAACTCTCTCATTTACAAAATCTTCTGATTTATAATCACTTGGCACGTCCAACCATGTACCAACCCGCACTGGGCTCGTGTGATAATATGCCCCACTCCCTGTCATCGAGAGGAGGCCTGTGTCCCAGCAATGGGAACATTATAGACTAGTACACCAGTGACCTGCAGCATTATCTCTACTTGTCTCTTTAACACATCCAAAGGTTGTCTGTAAAAGAAGACCATTGTGTCACCCCATGTAAAATTTATACATTTACTAGCTTTTGCGGGGCGCGGAGGTCGAATATTATCCGACGAGAACGTATTACCGCGTTAAAAACCCTATCCAATGTGTTAATCCAGGGCATAATCTATATGTGTGTCAAATTTAATCAAAATCCAGCCATTTTTGCATGATTGTGTAAAAACAAGAACATTTACAATATTATATAGTAGGAAATCTGTTATTTTTATGGTGTCCATAATAAAGAGTATTCCATCTGTATAACAAGGCTTAAAGCTGATGGTACTGATGTACTTGTTCTAAGAAAGATCTTCAGAACCTCTACTTACTTTCTTCTTCATTTTTAACAGCACCATATGATTTAATACAGTGTACCAGGGACATGGACGCTCTACCTGGCACCATTGATTTAACAAATTATTCTGAAATCGCCTGCATTGAAACCATCCTTCAATTATTTAAACCGCCTTTTGACCGCGAGGGCATTGCACTTTTCTGTGAAACAGCTGATTTTTCTTGGTCGTTTGACGTTTTGTATTTTTCATCGTAAACGATGAAAAATTTCTACGCTACTTGTCCGGTCTAGAATCATGTACCGAATTCATGAGTACAGTTTGCGCGTCGATGTGTGTGTGCGTGTGTGTGGAAGATTCTAAACTTCTTCTTTTAAAACACGGAATGAGAAAACTGTTACAAAATATTATAGAAAAATTAACAAGCAGAATAAAAATTGGGATGGATTTATACAGGCTATGAACTTCTGACCGTGACTTGATGAAAACTTATGAAAACCATTTACCGGGACAAAAGGTATACTTTATATCAATCTAGATTATAAACTATCTATTTGCTAAGTTTTATCGACATCTGTTCAACCGTTTTTGTATGATAGAGTAACAAACATCCAAACATACAATTTTTACCATTCAAATGCACATAAAACACTACAATATTTTTTAGACATCTCAACTGTCTGAAATTTCTTGCAATATTACCATCAAAAACGTCCCAAGCCAAAAATACAACTTTAAAATCAAAAATCGTAGAATACAGTCAACTAACAACGTCATTGTGCGGCCCGAGCGAACGTTCAAGTTATTGAATGAAAATAAAAAAGCAGACACCTAAATTGAAAGGCGCTCTTCGCAGCAAATAGCGAAGTAATCAGTACGATGCCAAAGTCGAGGATGTTAAATAGAACAACAACTTTACAATAAAGTGCACAGTACACGATGGAGTCTAAAAATAAGCTTCGGAACTTGATCGTAACTAATTTCTGCTCGTGATATTGTCTACCTTGTGTTTAGTTTTCCGTATATGGGTTTTTGCTTAATTAATGCTGATGTTATGTAGGTAGCGGTAATTTTAGATGTGATAAGGTAGTGTGGGTTTATGTTATACACAATACATTGAGAACACAATATTAATAAACTCGAATTTGTTTTTATGTAGGACTGAAGAATTGAAGGGACTCAAATAAAATAAGACCACACTTTTATTTACAAACTAGCTTTAGACACCGCCCGCGTGTGATTCGAAAATTATACCACAGGAATGTACTACCAGGATAGAAAGTATTATATGTGTTATTCCAGGCTACAAACCATGTGTGTGCCAAATTTCATCCAAATCTGTTTAGTCGTTTTTGCATGATTGAGTAACAAACATCCAAACATGTAAATATCTAAACATCTAAACATACAAACTTTCACAATTATAATATTAAATATACTAGGATTAGTAGAATTGTGACCATTTAAAGTCCAGAAACGTAAAAATAGACAACTACATAACGGACATGCTATGATATTGTTTAAAAGAGTGCTACATTTTATTGCTCATAGACCAGCGGGTAATCCTCTTCCTACTGAGACCCCAAGTGAACCCCGCAGGAGGCCCAAGAAATGCTTGCAGGAAATCGTAAAAGCCGACCAAAGTGCTAATAAACTCAACATGAAGGCCGGACAAGATTGTGCGAAATTGAGAAGACTTAGTAGCAACGAGATGGTATAAAGCTAGGAAGAAGGTAGGTAATAATTGTGTTTGGTACAACATGTTTTTATGGCCAGTGAGGTCAAGAAATTACTTTGGGACATAACCATATGGAAGTATTTCGAGGGTAGAAGATAACTACAGAGATCCCGAAACAAGTATGGATAGAAAATCAATATACATATCATAACATCACGTGTTGTTTCCCCGTAGGGTTGGCAAAAATTGTACCTATAAGAACGTCCACATTTTGCCAGTTCAGTTTAAGTCCCATGTAATAGTGGGCGAGCCTATTGTCATCAGCCGGGCTAAAAACTAGACCCCGAGCTGCTACTGAAAAATCCTAAAATCAATAAAATATATAGAAAAAGCTTTCATCATTGATTAATATCGATACATAAATATGATACAGTATCTGAAAGATATCCTTTTCTTAGATTGTATTAATAAGTTTCCTAATAAACCCTAACTTTATTGTGGCAAGTCGTAATTGAGACGAATTCAAAAAGTTTTTGTGGTCTCTGCGGGTGCTGCCTTATTTACTTTTGTTGTAATGAAGCAATTTAGCGATATAATAGGAAGCTCCGATGTTTTTCGGCTGCGGGGAGAGGATGATAAGTTTCCTTCATCCTCTCAGGTTTTACGAAGTAATTATTATACCGTTTCATTCGTATTATTCTTGTGTTTTCTCAGTGGCTTTGTAAGCCTTAACAGTATGTATTCTACATGTTTTAGTCGGTGAACATAATGTTTTATATTTTATTTGGTATAATATTTCCTGTAAAAGATACGTAGAAAAATCGTGTTTAATCAAGTAACAAGTAAAAATAACCACGTAGATATATTCCAGCCAAATGAAATTAAGAATCATTGCCTAGGAACAGTCCTCATTTACGCAGAAATACGAATCCAGCTCGCTAAAACCAATATTACTTATGCAAAGAATTCCAACAGTCTTTAGACGTAAGCTTAGCACAAAGAAACGCTCGAAGCAAAAACACAGAAAAAATGCTTTTTATTCCATTACGAGACTGAAGAGAGCGTGATACGATTACAAAAAGATACAGAGGAACATAGAGAGAATTTAGAGAGGCAAACTGGTTAACATAATGCTCGTTTAATAAATTTAATGGATTCAGGAGTGGGTATAGGCGTTTATGGAGGCCTTTGATAAATAGCCGATGAGTTGCGTGTTTCTGGAGGGCAGCCCATCATGTTTATAGACTTTGTATTATGCTTAGTGGGGAACATTGAATGATGGGTGTTGTTGATTTAGCGGTTTTGTTTTGAGTGCTGATTGGAACTTGGTTTTGTGAGCAACACTGGCTCCTAAAAAGATGAAGCAAATATTTAATAGAATAAATGATGAAGATGATCGAAACAAAAAACGATTTGTTAGTAAAATTATTCGTTCCAGTAGGTACAAAAATAAATGAATGTGCTTAACAATACATTAGTTCAGACAAAAATGATGACCCAACTATTACAAATCCAATAACTTTAAGTAATGAAGCGAGTCGTAAAGTAAATAAATTCACTTCAATACAGTACTTATATCTAGAAGTAAAGTAATAAGAAAAAAAGAAATAAATAACAACTAGAACTATTACGAAAAGACCTTACGATCACAAAAAGGCGGAGGATAAGGTAATAAACGACATAAATAAAGAAAACATAAAGTAACTTAACGTTTCTTGTATATTGGTTGATATTGATTATAACGTTGTCTGGCTAAAGTACTAGGCTGACATTGAATCTAGATGTAACCAAGTGTCTAACTGGAGGGTACCTGATCAAAGTCAAAGTTTCCATTTTCCAAGCGCTGTCAAACATGAGGAAACCATTACATTAAGGCTCTGGTGACTATTAAAATTGGTTCATACAATACTCCACTCTGCTTGTACCCCACAAGCAGAGTGGAGTATTGTATGAACCAATTTGTGACGAAATAAAACGTTAATTACGTACCTAAATACTTTGGTGGCATTAAAAAAGCTTTACTTTTCCTGAGGGATTTTTAGAATTACATCATGATGTAAGTTTACTCTTTCAACCTCAGGCATGACAGCGCACTAAGATCACTTGCTAACTTGCACATTTGCACAGTTAGGTTTCGGGAAGACCGCGTTACAGTCTCGTCAGGGATGTGCCCTATCAGGCGCACAGGGCAGATTTCATCCAAGTGTAGATGGTGACCAGCGAGGTGGTTTTAGAGAGGACAAAATGCCTAAATCCCCAGCCTTATCCCCAAAGCCCTCGGGCGCTTCTTGAAAGTTTCCTCCAGGTCCAGTAACAATAGCAGGTTCAAATATTATCATTTTGTCATCGCAATAGTTAGTTTCCAGAAAAGTTTTGGGTGATTGCCCTATGTGCAATATCTAACAGAACCAACAAGGTAAAAGGAAAAACGTATGCGAGTCTATTAGTGAAATCTGAGCTTGGCCGATGTATGGGCCGATGTGAAGGAGGTCCAGAATGTAATTTCACGTGTCTAACAAGAGTTTTCTTTAACAGAATTACTTGAAATTCTCCTTACACTGCTCAGCTTCGATGGCTTAGTTTAATTCTTGTTTCCCAAACTACGCAAGCTGCTTAATCTTTTAGCTCTTCCACTTTAGCAACTATTTTACATAATAATAGAATTGTTAGCTGTTCTATTCGATGTAAACAAACATTCCAAACAAGCTGTTTTAGTTTGCAGAAAACGTGAGTCTGTGAAGTGATGGTTTACCTACTTAACAGTAAAAGAAAATTGTGGAAAAAGAATAATCTAGAAACCAAATAATGTTAAAAAACATTTGCCTGGAATTGAATTCTCTTTATCACAATATTAAATCTAACGACTTTTGGTTTGCCTCTTTGGATAGTTGATTATTTTTTTCATATTAATCTATGAACCTTTTTGCCTTCGAGTAGGTACTTGATTACTTTAAGTAAAGGAATAATCGAAAAAAATCATTATAATTGTAGGAATTTCGGTACTCTAAATAGTTATTTTTTACAAGCCACCGCTGTCCCACTCCTGGGCAAAGATCTCCTTCTACTTCTTCCATCTTTCACGAACCCGCGCGTCCTCCTTAAAATGATGACGGGTCCTAACCAGCTCGTCCCGCCATCTCCTACATGGTCAGCCTCGACCCCCACCTCACTGTCGCAATTGAATATTACCAACCTAAACAATATTTGTATTAAAATTACGTACACAGACACACATAACATAAATATATATGAGACCGGGACCAATAATCTTATAAATATTAATAAATGAAAGTCTGACAACCAGTCTTATTAAGGGGTATCATAATTATGACCCAGTTACTGGTTGTGGAGGCCAGATATTCAGCTGCATCCGGTTAGACAGGAAGCTGACCCCAACGTAGTTGGGAAAAGGCTGAGCAAATGCTGAAATATTAATAAATGAATAAACACTCAAATAATTACTACTAAAATAAAACAATTCCCTGCTAAAATAACAGCACAAGAATTGAATGCTCAAACTACTTCTGCGATTAACTATTACTCAGGTCGCTAACGATACTACGGTTGGGCCATGAAATAAGCGGCTCAGGGGTAATTAAAATCTACTATAACCCGCTTGAAAAGTTTCTTCGAGTTGTACTGAGATATTAATGATACTACGTTTTAATTTAATCTCAATTTAAGCGGCTTTGCTTTATATAAGTCTGCGAATGTAGTAAATATAGAACAAGAAATGTTTTATTTATTATGTTTGGAATAACTAAGCTCGTTTGAGATTGTTTTATAATTATGATTTACTCTTGTTTTATTTATATGAGGTGGTTTTATTTATTTAGGTCCCTTAACAATAATTATTTTAATAGATATTTATAATATATTGCCTATTTAGTATTAAAAAAATATAAATCTTTTTTAACATCGACTTTACAAAATAACATATCAAATAAAAAAAAAAATAGTTTAAAAAAACTAAAAAAACACGCTGTAAAACCCAAACTAAAAAGTAGAAAATAATTTAATTCTATTAAAAAGCGTGGGGTGCTTGATATTAATTGATTATAAAAATACCTCAAAAAGTACCCCACGCTTTTTAATAGAATTAAATTATTTTCTACTTTTAGTTTGGTTTTTTAGCGTGTTTTTTTAGTTTTTTTAAACTATTATTTATTTTCTATTTTTTACTTTTGCTAACTAGAAAAGCGTGTTTTTTTATATATATTTTTTTAATTATTGAATTGTCATAGGTCCTCGATAAGTCTACAAAGTTTAAATGAAATCTGACCGTTTAAAGTCGGTCAAAATAGCGTCCAAAGGAGTCAGTTACATACAAACATACAAATAAACAAACATACAAGTGAAGCTAATATAAAGCGTGTAAAAACAAGTAGATGCTTATTGTGATAATATTTAGAAAAAAACTAATACTGTCAATGTCTCACAATGCATGTCCATAATCCTAAATGAATGGAAAGACGGATATAATCAAAGTTAATTTATAAAGACAGCGACCTTTCACGATCTTTTCACGAAAATTTAAACGTTATTGAAAAGTTCTTGGCACATCCCTATTAAAAGCCTTTGGCGCCTGTCAAGCTTTTATTTCGTAATCGTTCTTCTTATTTGTCTCCACTGTACTTTACAAATTGATTTTTTTATTAATATTAAGATTCGATTAAAATAATATTTTCAAATTGGCGAGGATTAAAAAAAATCATCCACGTTTTATATTAATTGGTTTTAAATTACTTACGTATCATTTTATATTTCGTTAATATTAATTTACATTGGGTTTTTAAGTAATGCACTGTTGAATTATGTAATGAATTTAATACACTAGCATAATTTATAATATTTTAATTGAATGTAACAATTTAATAATGAAAATTTAAAATCGATGTGTGGGAGTTCCTAAAAATGATAAAGTAAGAATTGTTACGTTACGTTCCGTGTGTTGCCGGACGTAAAAAAATAGCACCATCCCATTTCTTTAAGTGGGTGTCGTAAAAGGTGACCAAGGGATTAACTAGAGAATGGGCAGCAGCGTTCTCTATGCATTTTACCACCATACTGCGATTATGGCAAAACCCCCCCTTTTGGGGGAGGCCTATGTCCAGCAGTGGACGTCTTTCGGCTGAAGTGATGTGTGGCGTGATGAAGAAATGTTATGGGGTGGTTTGAAAGTGGAGCCAGTGACAGAAAATTTGAAAGGAAATCGTTTGGCTTAGTATGTCATGAGGAGGGAAGAAATACATGTACAATAAAAGAGTAAAGAATTTAAATGTTGCTGCATGGAGAGGGATAGAAAGGCCAAAGAGAAGATGAATGGATTGTGTGATGATATAAAAGAGAAGGTGAATAATAACATGACGGTTCACATAGGAGAATGGAAGAAGAAAACGTCTTTCGCCGACCCCGAGTAATATGGGATAGTGGCAAGATAATGATGATGATAAGGGTATACTACAGGTACCATACCATCCATGAAACTAACAAATAACCCGTCCCATATATTTAGGGCGAGTAGGTATTAAAGTTTTGTATGGGACAATAATTGTCCCAATGTGTTTTGTTAGTCCCATGAAGAAAGTCGTTCAGTCTGATAGTCTGTACCATACCCTTAAATTTAACCACACCTTGCTCTGATACACGCTGTATACTATATTGAAACATCTACATTTAAATTAATTCTGCTCCCGTGCTCAGAACTGATTGCTTGGCTTAAACGACGGAACTAATATAGCGAGGAAGTTTATTAGCAGCGCTATAACTAGGTAATGAACATATAAATTAGAGCTCTTAAATAAGTTTACTTACAGATTATTAAAATTAAGAAAATAAATCGCTTGGAAATATGCTGTCTCGTTTTCGTGTCCTTTTCTATACCTCTTATTGAGGTGGGTCAATCTTTCGACCACAAACAAAGAGGTTGCATTTTATCTTTCGTGACACCATTCCAAAGAAAACGTACTTTTTACTGGACCATAGGTACGTGGGAAACTCCTGGCTACGGAGATATTGTAAGTCTTACTTTTCAACAAAAACAAGTAAATCATAATCATCATCATTTCAGCCGAAAGACGTCCACTGCTGGACATAAGCCTCTCCCAAGCTCCACCATGTCGACCAGTTCTGTGCTTCCCACATCTAGCGGATTCTTGCGACCTTCACCTCACATTGTGATAGAAACACACACCTACAAGGAAGCCCATCCTGCATAATTTTATACAGCAGTAATTGCACAAAACAAAATTGTACTGATGGCCGCTAATTTAAGAGCCCCAATCAATATCTTTACACCACCATACTTCATTAACAAGCTGTCCCCTAGCACGCCACTCCCATCCGCGTAATACATAGTTAAAGGAGCATCAATTTGTGGCTAATCGACGCCAACTGCCTAGAGATCAATAAGTAATTAAGGTACACATTACTTCTAAAGGGAACTAACTACATGTATGGACATGTGCCCTTTATGCTCTGAATAGAGTTCCGGACCTTATGGATTAATCACATCGGAGCACTCTTCAAGGAAGGCCGTGTCTATTTTTGGACGTGTATAAAAGAAAAATTATTTTTGGGATAAAAACGTAAGCATCGACTTTATAATTATTATCTCTTCTGCACCCTAATTTCGTAACGCATAGTGTGTTAATGTTGTTAATCAGAATCTGAATCATTTTGAAGATTATTGTTAATCCATTCTTTCATATATTCGAAAAAAATGTCTGCTTAGCAACGTAAAAAACGCCATGAATGTTGTGGAACTATCAAAATGAAAGCGATTCCTACTGATAGTGTATTAAGCAATAACTTCCTTTTTTTTGGCTGGGAAATCATCAAATGACTTCTCCCGCTCTGGGCGGAGCGGGAGAGCGTGTCAGACTTTTACTGACGAAAACCCACCCGTGTTCCTTCACTTGCCTGTGCCAGGGACACGGTAACTCTGTCGAACAAATCCGCGACCCTGGCAGGCATCGGCCCTAGCGGACCCCATCAGTTATTGCTGACATCTCTTTGAGGCGTGTGTGGAACACAACGCGCCGTCGACCCTGGCCCTTGCCGGACGGCGAGCTACCCTTTGCTCGCCGTCCACAAGCTCGCGCCTACGGTGGCCGGGAGTCCGCTATGGACTCCAGACACCCAAGGCAAGCAATTACTAGTCAGGCCCTATTTTATATGCAAAATATAAAACTCAACTCAAACTCAAACCCCCTTATTTATAAACGTTGCTTAAAGTTAAGAGATGTTTAAACGTCAAAAATCGATGGTTAAACAGACGCTAATCATTACTTAAATTTAAGTAGCGTTTATAAATATGTCAAAGAGTTAGTCAGAAAGTTGAAGCTAGTTGCCCTTTCCATGACGTAAATCTCTTTGGAAAACAACGGGTAAGAAACTCCAAGGACACTCGTTTTTATTCAAGTTATTACAAAATCCTAATTATCCTAATAATATTATAAATGTTTAGATGTTTGGATGCCTGTTACTCAATCACGCTAAAACGGGTGAACGGATTTAGAAGAAATTTGGCACACATAGTTTATAACCTGGATTAATATAAAGGATACTTCTTATCCTGGTAGTACGGTCCCGTGCGATAATTTCCGACCTACACGGGGGCGAAGCCACTGGCAAAAACGACTTCTGTATTTTTGTGTAAATTTCTGTTAATTTCATCTCAATCTATTCAGTCGTTTTTGCGTGTTTGAGTAACAAAAATCCAAATGTCAAAACATACCAACTTTCACATATTATATTTAAAGGCTGGTAAAATTCTTCTAATCTTTCAAAAGTCAATTTTGTTAGTCTGTATTATTATTTCGGCGATGAGATATCTCAAATTTCATAAATCTGCAGCAAATGTTTATTAACAAAATATGTTTGATGGTCTAAAAACCACTTAATCTTAGTTTTGAACTTTTGATTGCTTTTCGATTGATGAAAGTGATTTTAAATTACAAATTGAAGGTTTTAAAGTTAATTAAGTAAATAATTCCTTGAAAATTATTGTGGATATTGCGTTCTTTGGGATGAGTGGGTATTGGTACACTGGTATTTTCATCTCATCTAGCTGCTACGTCATCTGTCCAAGCAATAAAAGTCCGTCTAAGACATTATACTAGAAAGGTATGCGGGCTTCTTACTCGTAAAATGGGCCATTAAGGGTAGTTAAGGATAAAGGAAACTAATTTATAATATTGGAAGTGTTTTCCATATACGGTCAAAATATTCAAAGAGAAGACGCCTGTGTCCCAGCAGTGACAACATTATAGGCAGTTTAAGTGTTTATACTAAACACAATCCCCCTTATTCATAAACGATGATTAACATTAAATAATGATGAGCGTCTGTTTAACCATACATTTTTGACGTTTAAACTTAAACACCATTTAACTTTAATCATCGTTTATGAATATGGGGGAATATGTCTAACATATGTAGGTTCTGTAGAGGTTTTAGCATTCATGGCTTTACCATGCAACCTCCATGGGTATTTATAAGTTTATGGCATGTTTAATGAGATACCTAACCACTAATTCATACATTTTGAAGGGTAGAAAAAAGAGGTAAGGATCAGCTTGCAGAGCTGACAGCGAACGTGTATACAGGGTGTAAGGAAAACGTTTCCGAAAACGAAGACAGGTGATAAGGCTAGTGATTCTCGATACAGTACCATCAAAAAATCTAGATTTCTTTTTATTTTACCCATTTTGTTTTTGCATTTTTTGTACACTGCTGTGAAAACAGTTAAATGAACCATTATTTGAGATAAAACACATTTAAAAACGACCCCAAGTCCAGGCGGCGACTTTAGGTTAAGGCATCCTTTGTACAGCGCCGTCAAAATAAAATAAGTAGAAACATTACAGGAGCGTCAAACGCACGGAGAAAAGAAAGAAGGTCAAACGTTTTAAATTGATGCAAAATAACCAATTTAAGCCCAAAGATTATTGGTATCCGTTTGCATTTAGGTTGTAGGTATATAACCTACGTTCTGGCTTCGGAAGCGTTCTCCTTACACCCTGTATGTAGATTCAGTTCAATACTACCATCCATCCATATTCATTTAAACAGACAGTTTAAAATCGACTCACATAAGTCAGACACAAATAATAAAAGTTTTCATATTTGTGAGTTTCATTGAACTTGCAAAACAAAGAAATCAGAAGCCATTCCAAATTGCAAAGAATTACAAAAGGAAACTTCGTGTGCAATACGCACTTTTAAATTAGACAAATATCTACGTTACCATGCTTTCGCCATACGTGGGAAATTCAAAATCAAATCGACTAATTTGGCCCAATAACGACGTAGCTTTCAAATTGTACCTATAATCGTTAAACTGTGTATCGGATGAGAATGCTAATCTGTTCAGATAGGCAACAGTTTATAACGATCGTTAAGAGTGAGTTAGTTAGTGGAAAAATTGATAGTAGCTTGTGTAGGAATATCTTGAGCGTAAGCCGTAATGATGAAGTATCTATTGATCGTATCCACTCAGCGCCCAGTAACTCATAGCGACACCAAATGGCATGTAAAGAGCCCATAAATCTTGTTCCCTATTGATATACTAGGATCAGTAGTCCATTACCCTATATGCTTTAGAGTGATTGCACATTAGTTGACAACGGACGTCCGTAGCGAGTAGTTCCGCGTTAAAAGCTCGATTCATGCAGTTTTTTCGCACGTTTTTGTCCAATTTCGTTTAAACACTTTTCATTCGTCGACGGTTTTATACAGAGGGAGACGATGCGACGTTTCGAAAGATAGGGCAACTGAGTGGATATACGATTACCGTTAAACATGAGCTCATATCGTCGTTTGTAATTTAACATTTTTATAACATAAATTAAATTAAATAAAGAATTCAACATTATCGCCTTACTGACTGAAGTACACTTCAGTCTATGTGTACAGTCACCAACAGAGATAAGTATGAATTAAATAAAACTTTATTTGATAAATGAACTGTTTGTTATCTCGTATATATATGAATTAAAATTGACTCAAAAACATAATATCGGTTGCTTACTAAACTGCAACTATATCCGACGACCCTAGTTAACAATCACTTTTGATGACCGTGCATATGTTTTTTAGTTTTTAGGTTCCAACTATACAAGCAACATTTACCAGACTTTTACCCTATATCGAACTTTTCATAGAAACCTCTTTTAACCCCAAAATGCTGATAGCCTATCGCATCGCCATCCATATACAATCTACATCGCTCGATTACAGGCAGATATGGGAACCAGTCGACACTATATGTGGCGTATTTAGTGGCTTGTACCGAGACACACACGATAACGGGCATACAAACGGATAATTTGCTATCGCCAGGAGACCAGCACGGTGTAATAGCCCATTCGCCTGGAACTGTGATACAGAGGCGATTTATATCAATCAATATTACAATGGGATATCGTATCGCTTGAATAGGCTGCATTGAATAGTTTATGCCGTGATAGGGTTGAATTGCTGCAGATCTTAATGGTAACATGAAATTGATGCAGGATGCAATTCTTGGATATTGCGTTTGATAATCGGATCAGATTATTGAACTCTTGATATCATGTTATATGTTTTATTTTTGCAGTCGCTTAAGGAGGTATTGTGTTTGTTATATTGTTCAATATCGGACTTAAAAATAATCTTAATGGTAAGTTTACCATACCAAATACCACCACCATCACCAGTTAATAGTTAAAAATATAACTAAAAGTACAGACAGAATAAGCGCGTATTAAAAATATGCAAAATTTGATGTGTAATGACTAGAGCATATTCGGATGCATATTTACCTAAAGTTGCGATGTTGGCTAATGTGGAATGCGCTTTTGTATCGAAATAATTAAGATTATTTAATTTCATTTCAGTTTATTTATTTTTTTACTAACACACTCCACTCCCTCCCTTACACCCTACATACTATATTTGCATCGGGGCTTAAACAATAATTCTAAATAAATATGTATCTGAATAGTTTTGCAATGCTAATAATTTAGAAGTAGCTTCCATACTATACACCTGACTAGTTATGCATTCCCGGTGTTCCTGTTATCAAAATATGTTTTTAAAAGCCGCTTCCATACTTTCATAACCAAAAATGAACTTTAGGTAAATATGCATCCGATTATCCGATCTCTAGTAATGACCGTTCACAATCATTCTGATGGAACAAAAATACCGGAAATTGCAAAATTACTTTAAAAAAAAATAGAGTGGAGTCATCAATTGTACATATTTTTTACTTATGTAATGTAGGTATACAATAGTAAATATGTGTCCTTGTGTATTATAATGTATAAGTTTAAAACCTATATATGTACTCCTGTTAAACAGAGCATCACTGCTATCTAATATCTGCACCACACTTGGTTGACTGGTAAAGAATGCTGAAGGCATTAAGCCTGCCTTTGTTGTACCTTATTGTGTACGAAAAGTTTAAATAAATAAATTGGGATGTTGTCTATGTGACTATCTGAACACCATCTACGGTCATATTTTTGTCACTAACTATCGTTACCCATACTTATACATATTTCTGTGCAATCATAAATAAAACAGTTATTTCCCATTTAACACTTGTACATATTTATAAACCAGCCAAACTGCGTGACAGTTTGTCGGCAGGATTAGCAAACAATGAAATGAAATAATCGATTAAACGGTTAAACAGTTCGGCCCCTGGCACACAGGCAACTGAGGGAAACACGGGTGGGTTTTAGCCAGTAAAAGTCTGACACGCCCTCCCGCTCCACCCAGAGCGGGAGAAGTTATTTGATGATTTCCCACCCAAAAAAAAAAAAACAGTTATCCACCAAGCATTAAATAAGTAGGTTTATATCTATTGCCGATTGGCTCACCCCACAGATGCTAGTCCACACAAAGTTTCATCCCTATGCGAGCATTGTTCTTGTAACTAGGTTACCTGTCCCGGCCAAAGCGAATGGGGACGCAGTATAAACAATCTCGTACCTCAATCATACGTCGTTGTAAGAAAGTGTATCTCGTATTAATTATTTATGTATCTCGCGCTCGACACGTGTTAGTGGTAATATTCTTTTCTTTTGTTTTTCGTGTAAACAGATTGACGTGAAGGTAGGTACCTACAGCTTAATTTGATGATTTCTAAATTTTGTAAGAATTTATGCCATGTATGGTAAGGGAAATTCATTGTAAAGCGTATTGACTACTGACTTAAATTGTGTGTATATTCAAATGACAACTCATCCTTTGACAGTAGTATGAAATGCCTATGGGTAACACTGAAAATTGGAATATAGTGTAAATTTGCTCTTTTGAGTGTCCTATAATTTATAACAAATAATATCTACGTATAATATCAGTACCTAGCAGATTTTTAAAAAGAAGTTACGACCCTTTTTCTTGACATACTGTATGTGAATGATATGAATTAACGTCAGTAACTATTCCATTTCAAGAGAAACACAAGAGAGACAAATTGACACTGTATGTTAATTTTCCGTGTTCTATCCATTCCATACAACTTAAAGAATGAATGGCAGTTGTGATTAAAATATCCGAACAGTAAGTTGGTACTCCATTTGCTTTTTTTACTTATCTTTCCGGATGTCTATCCAATTCTAAAGGATTATATCTAAAAATTATGTCAATAGATTCCTAATTAACTTAGCAATTATTTACAAAATCTACCCGGGGCTGCGACCACGCGTGAAACAAGCAAAATATAGAACGATGGACTTATTTCTAAAAATAATGATGAAGATAAAAACGTATGATAAACTGACAACGCCGTTTGCCCCTTTTCGTTCCCCAGGGGTTGAAATGGGTTCATATCTTTGAAGGTAAGCACCTTTACGGATACATATGCATTTCCCTATTTACTTTGAAATACGATTGGAAGATATTTGAGGAATATTGCAAAACACATGTACATTTTACAAGCTTTACTGTTCAGCATTTCGTCAAAGGAGAGAGACTCGGTTGCCGTAAACATGAAGTGCTAACAAGACGCTATCAAAAGCTTCAATTGATGTATAACTATGGTTTAGCTATGGCTGACACATGGCAGCCGGCTGGCCGGGCCATTCGGACAAAAGCTCTGGATAAGGGCGCGTATCGATATACCTCAACCTTTTTATTGTACAGCTATTTTTAAACTTTAATTTTAATAAAGTAATTTGTGAAGTTTGAGTCCATTTCAATTCATTTCCCAAAAATACTACTCCTACTTACTGTTAAAAATGTGAAAGTTTGCATGTTTGGATGTTTGTTAGTCAATCACGCAAAAACGGCTTAACGGATTTGGATGAAATTTGGCACACATAAAGCTTATAACTTGGATTAACATATGGAACTTTTCATTACATGTATGAAAAGTACGTTCCTGTGACATAATTTCCTACCTCCACGCAGGCGAAGCCACTGGCAAAAGCTAGTATAAAATATTTGTAATCATATAAAAATCCGATCCTCGTTTTAACCGCCTCCTACAAAAAGAAAGATCTAAAATTAACTCACAATATTAACAATTTTAAAACACTGCCGCATACATATTTAATACGACATTTCCCGTCCCTAATTGCAATCACAAAGTACCAACAACAACATACTGAAAAAAAAAACAAAACATAATGTTTACCAGCACGACAACAAAGTAAACAATTAAAAAAGTTATTAACGTAAAAGCCTTTCGGCTGGGTCCAGTCAGGCCAGTTATGTCGACATTGGGCCACAAGGTTAGCACACACTCATACAGGTGGCAAAGACACGCCCTGCTCTAGTTCATGGCTAAAAAAGTGACGCACCAAATTATTATGTTTGACAGCGGAAAAGGGTCAGAAAATCGGTGATAATACGTCGTGATTGGCTGGCGGAGGGTCAAATTCTTGTCGTTTGGTCAGCTGTAGGCTAATCGTACTTGTTAGAAAGTAGGTACCTACGTCCCTGTATAACGCTTCAGTGATTACCTGATTTAAATGATCTAGTTTATCTAGAGGTTTTACTTCCTTGCTTCCAGTTAAAGGTCATCCACCATCTTGCTGGAGGAGAGAAGTGGTGGCCCAGTATTAAAGGCCCCGACTTACCACAAACCTAACCGAGGCAGACGCTATAATTTGCGTACATTTCATCATCACTGCATACAAAACGATGAAGGAAAACATCGAAAGCAAACTGGCATGTCTTGAGACCATAAAAATTCGAAGACATGTGGTCCACTCCCTCTCGGAAAGAGGAAGCCTGTGTCCTAGTAGGAGGAACACTAAGTATAGGCTAATTATGCCCCATCTTGCTGTATAATCACATTTTACAAACATAACCACACACCCACACACATCACAAACAAACACACCACACATCACACACAAACGCACCACACATCACACACACACATCTCTCACACACACACATATACACACATCACTAACTTTCTGTTTAGTCTAAAGCTGATCTAAAAACTCAGCGATATTAAGGCTTCGTCCTTCACCTTGATACCCTAACGCCCTCGTAATCGTTATACCTCAAAATGTATACTGTTACAACCGCAGAGCAAACAAAAAACAAGTACGTAAGTACTACGAAAGGTAATTTGGGCCTATCTTATTTATGTAATTACTCTAGTATTGCAAACATTTGACCGCCGTTACGGACCGTCATTTGTAACATGCCGGGACTAACTAAGTTTCCGCATCAAATGCTCCTACACACGAGGCAGAGTTGCGGAAACCGAGCCGCAGCAGGCGTTTGAGTATGCGGCCATAAAAACAGCTCGCAAAAATAAAATAAAAACAACCCTCATCCCGTTTTTATTCCTATAAATATGGACATCGGAAACCAAGTAATAAAGTGTGTGAAGCCACGAAAATAGCACTTGCGAGTCGATAAATTGTCCTGTCTGGACACAAACTACCGGTATAACTTGGATGCTGTTTTGCTTATGTCGGCAAATATGGGTATCGTGTGCCGTAATGGCCGTAGATATATTATTATGTGCAGGGAAGATTTGTAACATTTGTCGCATACGATGTGTCTGGTATTTAATTTAAAAACAGCTCGGCTCGAGCGGACTGTGAAGAAGCGAGAATCGGGCGCCGTACACTAGACGGCTTATGAGTCGATTCGCACGAAATGTGGCAATTGGTACGGTTTGAATTGTATGCAGAGGCGTAATGAGGATGGGTCAGGCAGGGTACGAGCCCTGGACGCCTATCGAAGGGGGGGGCGAAACTTCGCAAATTATTGAATTTAAAAAAATGCTTCAATAAATCGTTTCATAAGGTTCTATCTAAGAAATCTGAAGAGCTACTTGAATTTATTGTGTAGAATGGGAATGAAAGTGAATTTCCAAATCTGCCTCTATCATATGCATTGCAAGTTGCTAGTGTTTTTTTTTAATTAATACCTTCGTTATTGAAGGCTATAATTTGGTCAAAAAAGGTTATGCGACCTAACTTTGCTCAATGTAGACCGAGAAGATAATTTACGAAGGGGGGCGCATTTTCTATTGGTACGCCCCTGATTGTATGCAATAAAGTAATAACAATATTGTTCGATTTTTTCGTATTAACTAGTAATATACAACATTTCTTATTAAACCAATATTGCATAGAATTCAATACGTGCCAATTACCAAATACGTATTTCTGTAGTTGTAGATTCACCCACAATTAACTTCGTGGGAATCGCCTACAGAAAATAATATCTCGTATTTTAATGTGTCAATTCGCCCGTTTAGGACTAGTAAATTTGTGCAAATCAATTAAAAAGTCTACTAGACATGAAAACGTGAATTAATTTTCAAAATGACTACTAAAATCACCAACAGTATAAAACGCGACTTCAAAGGCAACTCGTTGGTTTCATAGCCGAAAATTAATAGCATGTAGAACTACCATCTACAGCTTATGATTTAATACCGACTACGGCCGCAAAATACCAAAATGGTTTCCAAATAACGTTTTAATTGAACACTCGAAATCTAATAGACGTTTCAGATTAAATCGTTGTGGTCTCTAAAAGCTTCGGAGATGACTCGAAAGCTGAAATACGTATTATGGTTCGTACAATAGTATTTAATTTAGCATACTCAACCTATAGCATTCACACTACCGGGACACTGGCCTCCTCTCTGTGACTGTGTTTCTGTGTGGGATTGAGCTGTAATCCAACATGCGGGCCTAGCAGGCTTAGCATGACGCTTTCTATTTCTACGAAGAATAGACAGAGCTTTTTCAATACAAACGGACATTTCGTTTCTCCATTTTTGACATCGCACCGTAGATATCCTTCTACAATCCGTCATTTTGTCTTTCGTTCCTAATGATCTTTGTCTAGGTCCTTATAAATGTAGACTATTTGAGAAGAATATTTCTTGTCAAACTGTCAAAATCACACTGGCAACAAACTTTCTACTCGACGGCCACAAAGTATATACAATTATCTACAAAATCTTTATTCGTTTAGAACGCATAACTGTGATAATTAACAGAAAAACATATGTATCTTCTCCTATTGTACATAATTTAGTTAATAGTCATGTCTATTCTTCCGTCGACACATCGGTGCTCGTGTTAAGCCTGCAGTGTGGGTTGGCAGCTGTCACATCACTTCAGCCGAAAGACGTCCACTGCTGGATATAGGCCTCCCCCAAAAGGGGGGGGTTTTGCCATAATCGCTACGCTTGGCAGGCGGGTTGGCGATCACAGTGTGGTGGTAAAATGCATAGAGAACGCTGCTGCCCATTCCCTAGTAAGTCCCTTAGTCGCCTTCTACCACACCCACGGGAAGAAATGGGATGGTGCTATTCTTTTACGTCCAGCAACACACGGAACCAGCTGTCACATATCTTCGAATTTTTGGTGCTAAGACATGCCGGTTTCGTCAAGATGTTTTCCTTCACCGTTTTGAGAGCAGTGGTAATGAAATAATTTGCACAAGTTAAGGGCCTGTCAGGGGACGATTCTATGACCTCCACGACTCGTAAGTCACGACTATTATCACTAGGCTACCACTGCTCAGTATTTCACTTATTAGGGTTCAAACATTCATATTCATATTGTTTGTATATATAGACATTGACATTATGAATTTTGTTCAAACAGTGACATGAATATTTACTTTGTAAAGTATTATATTGCTTTAATTATTGTGAATGTGATGACTGTGTGGGTGTTTTTTTTTTTCATTTAGTAATGGTCTGGCAGTTTGAGTAATTTATGCGGCCCACCCAAATGTCCTTTCTTTGGTATTATTCGTCAAATCGTTGTGCTCCTCAAATTCTGAGTTGAGCTGCATGATTACTGATAAATGCGTGCACCGATTGGACAGGTCCACTCAATCTGTGTGGTTCTTTTCTCAAAAGACCATTTCAGACACCAATCCACATGGTCTTCACATGATCTGACCAAGATTATGTCTGGACTTTAAAAGAGACTATGACTTCTGAGTTTGTTTCGGCCTTTCTTCTCAGAGTAGTCAGATAGGAAACGCCAACCTCATCAGGTTTTATAAATATGATTGACGTGTAAAAGTGTTTGTACAAACCTACTTACAAAAATGAATGGATTGCCTGGAACAACGGATGAATCAAATTGCAAAATGTTGTCAAGAAATCGCAATTTATGTTCACTTATTTAAAGTTATTTTCTCGTAAACTTTAAGACTACATTTCACAAAGAAACTTCATGACATTGGCAAAACTTTACGACGAAGTTTTGGTTTAAAGCCTTCGGCGCTCTATATTTGTAGCATGAAAATCGACTCTCAACTAGAACATTTTCCAATAAACGAACTATTGAGATTGTTTTAAAGATTTACAGTCTACAACATGGTAAATCCTAGTCCTACTAATTTTATAAATGTGAAAGTTGATATGTTTGTTAATCAATCACGCAATAACGACTGAACGGATTTGGATGAAATTTGGCAAACCGATATTTTGTAACCTGAATTAACATTTAGGATACTGTTTATCCTTATAGTACGTTACCGTGGGATAACTTTCTACTGCCACGCGGGCGAAGCGATTGGTCATCATCATCATCATATCAGCCGAAAGACGTCCACTGCTGGACCTAAGACTCCCCCAAAAGGGGGATTTGCCATAATCGCCACGCTTTGCAGGCGGGTTGGTGATCGTAATATGGTGTTAATGCAAAGAGAACGCTGTTGCCCATTCTCTAGTAAGTCCCTTAGTCGCCTTTTACGACACCCACGAGAAGAGATGGGATGGTGCTATTCTTTTACGTCCGGCACCACGCGGAAAGCGGTTGGTAGCTAGTGAAAAAGTTTTATTTTTAAGGGCTGGTGACAATTTCTTTACAATGTAATGGCATAAAAACGAGTTTCCGCTTGCTGATTATAGCGCAGGTGTCACATTAATGAAAAGTCCACTTGACACAATTTTTCCCGACTTTGAAAATATTTTATCTCTATACGAATAATACATCCCGACATTAACATAAACGTCAGCATGGCTAACCTGATTCTTCATTTAAAATGTAACCTTTTTAAACTTGGATGCTTGTGCCCGCTCTTATTTAGCCTGATTTGCAAACGTTGAAGAATAATTTTAGTGAAAGATAAAAACTCGCAATTTATCTGCGGTTTTCATGCAAAATATATACGACATTAACGAAGAGAAAATGAGACAAAAACAAATGTTGAACACAAAACTAACTCGACCAAATGTCATGTTGTTTGAACTACACGCGGCCATTTTGCTTTTGTTTAAGTTGGTGCAGACAAAAAGATCTCAAAAGTTTTGCGTCCTTTAGTTTTTCAACTTCCTGTGTCTAGAAGACAGAATAGACTTTTCTGCTAAGAAAGGAAACACTTCTTTACTTAAATAACTTTTAAGTTAAGAAAACTGCTCTGAATTTTAATATTTTTTAAGTTTTCCATTTCCGGTGCCGAATGACTTGCACAATTTGTGGTTAAAAGTTTAGTTCTTAAGTGAAATCTATACGTAAACAAATAATTAAAATTGAAGAGTCAGTTTGTAATATCAAAGTAACAGTGTTTTACTCAATGCTTATGAAAGTATATACGGTATTTGTAACATTTTGGTCTGTCTGTTCGTTCCGGCTAATCTCCGATACTGCTAAGCCGATTTTGACGGGACTTTCACCGGTTGATAGGTAATGTTATAACAAAGATAGGCAACTTTTTGTACCGGCAGGATAAATTTGTGTGGGATCATTTCTGAAATCCACGCGGGCGCAGCCACGGATACAGCTAGTATCCAAATAAAGTTTTAAGTAGACATTTATATTAAACTTAGTGTTTTTTTATTTCGAATTTAAGGGCCAAAATAAAAAAATAAGAGAGTTGCAAAGCGAAACGTGAATAATGAAAGAGACAGTTTAACTGTTTCAGAAATACGAAAAATAAAATATATGCGATACTTAACTATCCCGAACATAGCTCTATATTTTATGTAAATATCGAATGCCCCGATACTTAGCACATACATCGTTGAAAAACTTGTCTTTTAACGTTATTGTGTGAGTCGCGAGAAGTTGATACACAAATTGCACAATACATATTGTGGAAGATACTTCCCCTTGTCAGGAACTTGTGTTGTGAGACAAATACTTTTCTTTTTACTTGTACGAACGTCGGGAAATTTGTTTGTAAAGAAAGTTTTGATATAACGTTTTATCAATTCATGGTGTCGGGATGCCAAAGTAACAAGTCGACTAATACATACGTAGCCTGTTAAAATCATAACCCTAATTTGGGTTTGCCGTAGTCGAGTAAAAAGCGCGTGCAGTAAGAACTGTTTGAAAAAAAAATATATTATGGTTATTTTCTTTTACATTTTTTACAAATGAAATTCACTGTAATATATATTAGTTATATGTTCCGAATCTCTCATAATATTATAGTTTTAACATCTTTGATTCTATTTGAAACCAGAATAATATGCAACGAGCAGATCATTTTTTAAATCTTCCATTAGATCATCATTCCAAAAAGTAGCCAACTCGTTATTTCGGAAGATCTGAAACAGAATAATCCCTTACAAATGATTTAAAAATGGACATTTCCTTAAACGGTTTATGTGTTTTCTGTGTGCCTTTCTTTCAGCTTTACGGATTATAAATAATGTAATACTCGTAATACATTTTACGAGAAGAAATTCTGAAAGAATCATGGTTTCCAACCCGCTAATTTTCATTCAAGTTTTGTATGTTTCTGCAGAATTTTGGTAAGGTGTGTCTCACAAAGTTGCGTTGCGTAAGACAATCAATCGCCCGGTTGGTTGCACCTCTATTTGTATTGACACCAATCAAAACCAGAGCGAAATAACCTGTCCAGTTCAGAACCCTGCGAACCGGCTTCATACCACACCATTACTATTTTTTCATTCCCGTTTTATTCAGCAGTAAAGGCTAGACGTAATTGAATTTGAAATTGGATGAGTTTTAGTTCTAGTCTCACGAATTAGTCTCAGAACTTCTAGAAACTTCACAAATTAGGGCTTACATTTATTGATACGTATATCAAGGATGACCATTACGCTTGATCCTTTTAACCCTGTTTGTGCTGCCGGAAAAAATGACAACGTTACAATTTCACAAATGGCGACTCGTGAAATACTGACCCTTGTCTTTGTATCTTGTCTGCATAATCAAAGATGACGTAGCTTACGCTTTTGCATTGTTTTAGTACAGAAATAAAGAAAAAAATAACATTTTTAGGGCGCGCTTCCCTGATTTGCCACGAGTGTCTTGTTATTTTCGCATGCAAGTATGTTGTATATGCAGGTAGTCAGGTACTAAGTGAAGAGCCGTCAGACCGCGGGTGCTAACAAGCACTGCCGCTGAATTCTAAAACATCAATTGTACAGTAAAATGTGAGCAGTATTTTTCGCATAAAAACGGATATTACATTGCATTCTTTTCCCTCTGTACGTGCTTTCATGGTTTGTTCTGGACATACGGTTTGTTTATTTGTTTTTCTATCTTCAAAGCGTTTTTCGTCCATGTTGAGTAGATTTTAGGACTCTTGAATAAAAACGAAGCCTGTATTGATGTGTGTGAGCACACAAGGATGAAAAGTATGGTGGTGTTTGCAGAATTTTGTAAAAGCTATTTTTATTTATTTCAGGAACTATCAAACTTGCTGAAAAGTTTCTCCGTATTTCCGTACCATTCATATTTTCATTCAAACTATTAGTAACTGTTACAGCTTATTCGGCCTTAAACCGTTCCTAGAATCAACAACCAGTTGTTGGTTTAACCTGTACCTACCTGATGGTTTTATGGAATGGGAACCAAGGTTCATAGAGTTATCGAGGTCGGGAACTTCGTTGAAACGCGCCTTGCACAAATATTTGTACTTATATTACGATATTGTGCGGGCTTCAACCAACATATAATACCTACAACTGTTTCATTTACCTCTACCTTATTGTCGTACTTTTCATCCTTATAAACGTGGGTTCCTATAACATGAACGTTACTTACGATTGGGTTAGGCACATGTTTGCGTATGCCTGTCTACGTGGTAGCATTAAACCTTTGCATATTATTCTTCTATGCTGTTTTTCTTTTACATTTTCCTTAGGTTACTAATCAAGATTTAAAGAACATTACTTTTCTTATAAAGCCGATAACGACCTACCGAAGGCAGTAGTAACTTAAGTTAAGTATCGTTCGAAAATAATGTATTGTAGAGATAGTAAAAGTACCTACATTTCAGCAAAGCTGGGAATTTAAATTCAAAATCCTATAAAACGCGTTTATGCCTCGTTCTGAGATAACTCGTACGGAATAAAAAAGGGAGTCCTGTGATGCGTGTGAGCGATAAAAAATGAAGCTCATCATATCCGGGTGACTCGATTCTCATTAAATCTGTGTTGCATAAATAAAACGGCATAGAACAAAACTGTATAAAGTTAGTAGCATTCTAATAAATTGTACTAAAATACTCCTTTCCAGGAATTGTTTTCTCAATAGTGTAATTAATGTTGGACAGCAAACGCTATACTCTGCCATCTTTTTAAGGCGTTTTTGCCTATTTCATCTCCTACAAGTTCTTATTAAGTATTGCATAAAGCACATTCCTAAGTAGAACCCAAACTACTTAGTTGCGTCTTTGCTACTTTAATTTCAGATGTCCGAGAATAACTTAATATTTTCAAGTCAACGTGACTTGAAAATATTAAGTTCTTGAAGGAAGTTGTGATTGCAAAACTCTCGTTAAAAATATATGTGCCTTTCTGTATAGTACTACAAATCAGACAACCGCTTTGGTTATGGATCTGGAATGTTTTACGGTTTCGCTGGACATCTTTAATCATCACAATATTTTATTAATCTTACCTCACTATCATTTACCTGTACCCCATTTATTATAGCATTAGAAAAAAGAGGCTCGTAGAAGCAGGCGTGCAAAACATTTTATTTCAAAGTTAAGTTATAACTTTTTTAGATAATACTGAGATAAACGAAATCAAAGTCATTTTATTTTAAATAATGCTTTATTTATAATAGCATCTTCATCACACATTACAAACTTACAACAAAACGAATGAACGAAACAAACAATCACATGATGATTTAAAGTTAATTAAGATTAATTGTTTTTTTTTTTTAAGATAATAAATAAGATAAGAAATTAAAGATTTTTTAACAATACTTTATCACTACGTAGTATAAAACAAAGTCGCTTTCTCTGTCCCTATATCCCTATGTATGCTTAAATCTTTAAAACTACGCAACGGATTTTGATGCGGGTTTTTTTAATAGATAGAGTGATTCAAGAGGAAGGTTTATATGTATAATACACCGATCTCCACGCGGGCGAAGCCGCTGGCAAAAGCTAGTTTTAAATAAAAACTTAAACACACTATACGTTGGTGAAACTTCTTCGTCTTCATCAGCTAATTTAGTCACTAAACGTTCTCGGCATTGTTCACTCCTGTTTATTTTAGCTTACCTTATATTGACACTTTAATTTTAAATTGGAATTAAATCTAATTACATTCAAATGAAAGCCAATTAATTTTATAAGAAATATAGTTAAAGTGATTACAATAGAGTATGACAGCTTTCAACTGTGGCATCTTTACTTTCCATGAGCAACTTTACCCATGAGAACTGTACTTAAATATCTCTCGATAACTAAAAATCTATTGCCCGATACAGAAGAATAATCTACTATTTGTAACAAATTCATAATTTCTGTCTAATGCTAATAAATGGAGTAAAGGTGGATACAGTTATGTATAAAGAAATTAGTTTCTTCACAATGACCTCAATGTCTGATGTCACTAGTCCGTAATGGCTTGTTCTATACAGCTTTATAGCCATAAATGACATTTCCATCAGTGTGAGTCCAAGTCGCGTTAACATGTTACTCGGTAGCCATTCCCATTATGTCAAAATAGTCGCGTTAACATGTTACTCGGTAGCCATTCCCATTATGTCAAGATACTTGTTATGTTTCCAATAAGCTTACAAGGTGCTGCTGCAATCATTCGATTTGTTATGAAAGGAATAGTTGTTTGGTCAGATCGTGACCTGGAATGACCTTCAATTCAGTATCCGGCCGGATAGTGAATAAAATAGTCCGCATAGGCCGGATGATATTACCGGACACAGTGACCTATAAAGGATACGTTTTTATCCAGTGCACAAACTGTAACCATGAATTCAGCATATCATTCTATACCCCCAGCGTAGAAATTTTTCAGCAAAAAAATAAGCTGTTCCAAAAATTTTGACCGCAAAGGTATTGATTGCACTTTTCTATGAAACTGCTGTTTTTTTTTTGTAAAACCGACGTTAAATTTCTGCGCTAGGGGATCTAGAATGATATGCTGAATTCATGGTTACAGTTTGCGCACTGGATAAAAACTTACCCTGTATTATAAGGTCATCAAACAAAAACTATTTGCCTTTATATGACAGGTGTTAAATTCACCTGTCATCCCGTCTACCTCTTATCGTCTCTAAACCGAAAAATTATGACCGTACGAACACAAAATCACAATCCACCTTAAAATTAACGAAGACTGAGTCAAGTTCCATCTTATATCAATATTGTCATACAATTAAGACGAAACTTTAACCTAAAGATCCCTCAGATAATTTCAATGTTTACATCTATTAATGGATCCGCATCATTCGCTAATAGTTAGTATTTGCTTAACCCACGTAGAAAATTTGATAATTAATTTGTTTTGTTTACTGAAACGGTTACAGAAATTCTTTGGGTTCTTAGGTTGATTCATATTTTGTGTCTTTTTTTAAGACTCATAATTTTACACATTTGAGGTTTAAGGACAATCGTAATTTTACAGTTTTAGACCCAGAAGCCTCTGTCTTCTACCATGGGGGTAGGCAGAAACTATCTGTTACAATCCTTACGTACTCTTTTTGGTCCGTTTCCGTTCATACTTCTGACACGCATTTATTTTTGAAGAATATCACCAAAAAGGTCAATACATGTCCTTCAAGGGCGTCCCCTTCCAGCCTCCCCACTCCTGTCTGCCTTGTAAATATCTTTTGTAAGTCGCTTTTCATTCATCTTCACAACATGACCAGTTTTATGTAATCTGAAATTGTGTAAACCTTGTGTGGGTAAATTTATTTAAAAAAATAATTGGAACCTTGCAACTTAAGATTAAGAATAAACAAAATCGTAAGATTATAAAAGAGAAAATTAAGTTCAATTCTACACGAGTAACTACAGAGGTTACCTACTTGTGTCCAACTACAACAAACTTATTTATAAAAATCTTATTTAATAACAGACGAGTCATAACAAAATATAACTAAAGTTGAGCAAAGAATGGGCGCTATCTTTTAGCTATTTAAAATTCGTTCCGAGCAAGTTTTCGTTTTGATCGGGAAATTAAAACGAAATAAAGTGAATATTATTCAACCCTTACGTTCTCACAGCTGAAACTATAATGTAGATAAACTTAGGGAAATTTATTGATAAGAAAATTCACTGCCAACATAATCTGTCCGTAAATTCATTTATTAATGGTCATTCTTTGACAGTTTTATAACATGACTATGACACTGCAAACTGACGCAAGGTTGCGAAACTAATAATTTCCCTGACTGAAGATAAGCATAGGCAACGAACAAATGTTTTATCGGAACAGTCTGTCAGTTAGTTTGATTCTCTCTACCAGACAGCACTATTTTCTTAGATCTATTTCTAGGTAGTCTCAGCACGGAATAAGGCCTGTTATCTTGTTAAGTGACTTTTCGTAAGTGCTTCAAACTCGGCTTTCAATATTACCTACTAGTTTTGAGTTAGTTATCAGACTTTCTAAGAGCCTGTTTGCAGAAGCTCTTCTATTGGTATTTTTTATTCTTTTACCTTTTGAGGAGCAAAGGTAAAAAGGGAAGCTGAAGAGACAGGCTTTAAGGTATTTAAATTAAATGATACACAGAAATACATAACATCACGCCTTGTTTTCCTGTAGGGTTAGGCAGAGGAGAGGTTAGAGGAGGAGAGGCTATAGTACACTCACATTTCACCAGTTATATTTATCTCCCATGTAATAGACCCAATGTAACAAAATAATCCAGACTTCGGACTGATATTGAGAAATTCCACATAGAAAACTCAATAACACTTTGCTCGACCTCGGAATCGAACCTAGGAGCTCATGCTCAGCAGTAACACTTGCAAACCACTTGACCATCGAGGCGTATAGAGATTAGATTAGAGAATTATGAAGAGTTTACAGGAGTGTTCTATTTATAAGTAACTACAAAACGGTTTTCACGGTTTGTCAATTGAGACGGATCATACAAATTTTAAGTCAAGTTTATGACTGCAGATACTAAATTTAAGTTACTTATTAACTTTTGTTAGCGTCATAATTGTGTGTTTTGAGTTACACACTCATATCAGTCCCACACTTAAAAAGGCAACAAATACTTTGCCTGAAGAAACAAACATTCTACCCGAATAACACGTTGTAGGCTAAGCTTACGAGTTGAATTTTAAAATAATCGATTTATTTACAAAGATATTAGCTACCCTCGTTAGAAAGCGCCGACGCGGCGATGTCTAGGGAATTCGCTCGAATGTGATAAAATGTGCTTGCTCATCTGCACACCCTAAAGGACGCTGCCGGAAAGTATCCTTAAGAAGCGTCAATGTGTGAAGAGTCAATATGACTCGAGACAATCATGTTTTGAATACGAGAAAATAAACATTACTTACTGGCTTTTGCCTTCGGCGTCGCCCGCGAGACCGTATCGAGATAAAAAGTATCTTTTGTGTTAATTCAGGTTATAAAATATAATCATCAGCCTAGCCTTTTCCCAAATATGTCAAGGTCGGCTTCCAGTCTAACCGAATGCAGCTAACTACCAGTATTTTACATGGAGCGACAGCCTATCTGACCTCCACAACCCCGTGACTAGGTAATACGATACCCCTTGTACAAGCCTAAAAGTCTGACAACCAGTTAAGACTGGTTGTCAGACTTTTAGGCTTGTGACGACCCGTAAGGACGGTCAAATGTCCACTAATGAAAGCCGAACTAAACGTGCTTTCCAAAGCACGAATGAATCTTAGTAAGTAAAGACGGTCACCCGTCCACCGACCAACCGCGGCTAACCTGATCGATCGACCTGTGCAGCTGTTATTACTTGGCCACAATACTTATCTGTGAGCCGAATTTCATCTAAATACGTTCAGCCGCTTTTGCGTGATTGCGTAACAAACATCTAAACATTCAAACGAATAGGATGCACGCACTTATGGATACATTACGGGGATTTATTTTTAATGATGTCGACGCCCGACAATAATTGTTATACCGATCTTCTTTCTTTTACAAAAGACTTTTTCAGCTCCTAGCAACAGATTGCTTCACCTTAATGAATTATTTTTGCGGTATTCAATTTCAGCTTTCCGGATTTGATCCGGATTTATCCTTAAAATAATGTTGTGAGTACAAGCAAAGCCATAAATAAAAGATGGATTGTTAATATTGGATTGTACGTCCCGACAGGCAAAAAAATTTTGGCTCTCTACGTAAATTTGCCGTGTTATTATGTCATGAGAGGAGTGTTTACCCAGTGGTAACCACCGCAATTTACGAGTTGTAAGTCGTAGGTTTGAACCTAGAATGTGCTAGAGAAGAAGACTTACCAGCAGGCTTAGCACGAGCACCGGTTTGTTGGCGAAAGAATAGACAAAAATGACGTTCCGTTTAGACAATACGACGCCAGCAAGGCGTTGGCGCAGCCAAAGACTTTGGGGGGGGGGGGGGGGGTCACAGACAAAAACTACATATTAATAAGAAAATTTATCGTATTTTCGAGAAATTACTATTTTAAGAAGGTTTACGTTTAGGGCTTTGGGGGGGGTCATGACCCCTACGACCCCCCTCGTACCACGCCTGACCCAGACAGGCGCTTTACTTGGTGTGTATTATTTCATAACCATTACTCTCAAAGCGGTGAAGGAACCAACAATTCGAAGACACGTGACAACTACCAGCCCGCCCTGTCCCGGGTGGTGGATTACGACCCACTCCCTCTCGAAGAAAGGAGGCCTGTGTCCCAGCAGTGGGAATATTGTTCTTAATGAAGCTAAGCATAATAATAACATATACCGTTCAAAAAATGTATTTACCTACTATTGGAACTTTGTGGGGCATTAAACGCTGCCAGACGTTATAACAATAAAACTTCGATTGTATCTCGTTCAATGTCCTTGGATGGGTTAAGGACACCAATTTGATAGGTTGGCAATCAATTTGATAAAAATAAATTTTCCTACAGACAGAAAAAATAACAAAATGCTTAACTATACACTTACACACAAATTAGTTTCAAAACATATTGTTGACCGTGCTGTGCACGCGGCTTCGTCCTCCTGTTTTCGGAAAGTATCCCACGGGAACGTACTATCGCCACAAAAGCCTATATTACAGCATTATAACATCAACTATCTTGCAGTTCTGTCAAAATTGGTCCAGCTGTTTCCGATATTAGCCAGAACAAACAGAAGAATTTTTTTTAAAAAAAATTGTTATTAGTACCGTATTTATACTTTCATATGCATTTACTAGAAAGCTGTTATCTTGAAATTACAAAGAGACGCTTCAAATTAATTTATTTGTATACATGATACCTACTATTGAAATAAAAACAAAATGTATGTCAAGGAGTAGCCTTGATATACTGTCGTAGATAAAATAAATTAATCACAACTGACATTAATTTCAATTGCCCAACACTATCGCTAGAAAGACGATCTGGGTTTTTGCCAAACGGGAATGGCCTTGCCAAATATCGTATGATTGTATCAATTGTAACGGTTACGAAAAGAGTCACGACCAGCGAACATGAAATCGATGTGATATATTTGAATGGGTTTTTGGTCTAGTGATAAAAAAAAATGTTGTAGACGATAACATAGACAGATTTAGGTACAGCGAGAATTAGTTAGAAAATGTTAAGAAATTCAGAGGTACTGTATTCGTCAGTAATAGGTGTGTATCGATGAAGACAAAAATATGTAAATAATTGAAAATGTAAAGTAGTAAAGTTATGGTCATAATGAGACTCACAACATGTTCTTACAAAGTTTCGACTATGGCAGCTCTATTACCAAAAAAAATAATTAAAATATTAAAAGAAGAATGCCGACGGCTATTGTCACAAAAATCTATTACATAAAACGGGAAATATTAAAAAAAAATCTTGAAAAATTACGCGTGTATTTTTTGAATCGTCAAGAAATATTTTTTGAATCGTCAGGAAATATTTTATTGTGCAGGAAATACTTTTAAATTAAGTGTTTTTTAATTAATTATTATAAACTACTGAGTACTACAAAAATTATATTACAATTTTCATTTAAGCGCTATTGTACATGAAAAAAAAATTGGCAGCAATTTTACCAAATAGGTAAAATCTTTTAGTACATGTAATGTATACTGATGAAGCTCAACTAAAACTAACTTATATACAGAAGTGTCGGTAACGGTGTCGCGAGTTCAATTGTTTTTTCCCCATCTCAAAAAATGCGCAACGCGCCTAAAGAAGTTTTCACTTCAAAAACATTCCTTACCTTTCAATACTGCCAGCAAATATAGGGGTGTGCAATAATTCAGTACCCATACTATTCCACTGGGACCCCATGCCATTGTATAATAAACACACATCAATGACGCGACGTGTGGTGCCTGACAGATATGAAAGCATCGTGCTAAGCCGATGGTTTCATTACTTCATTTGTATCTGCAATTATCATTATATCCTGGTTGTATTAAAACGTATTCTTTTTATTGTTTGATATACAAAATTGTAATGATGTGCCGAGTCGCTTTTTTGGTGAATCCAGTCGACTCGAGTTGGTTTATACGGTATTCGAATCATGACTCGATTCCGCGATTCAAGCCCACTCGAGTTCTATGTTTGGTATTCGAATGTTGACTCAAGTCTAGGAGTTCTAGTCCAGAACTGGAAATTCGAGTCCAAAACTCTAGTCCATTATTGATTTTAGAATAAAGAGGAAAAATCGAAAACTTGCTTAGACGGAAAGCTCATCTGAAGTTGCCGTTTTCATGGTGGTGGTGCTTCGCCGTCTGCGATTGAGTGGGACAGATTGGAGTTCTTGTCTTCGTTGAGTAGCGGTCCACCTCCAGAATCAGAAGCTTCTCTTAATAAATCGAAATCAGTCTGAAAGGGGGTAGTTGAAGAATTGTCAATGTGAGTCTAGTAAATGATAGGATGAGCTTTTTTTAGGTACTTTAAGAAATTGGTTGTATTTTGAAAGTCTTTAAATACGAAACCACAGTTTCTGCACTTTATTTTATACACCTGATGATTTTTTCGGCGCGATGTTGTAATAAAGTTAATTACAATAAAACCACTTCACTACTAGTACTAACAAACAATTAAATTTACTCACAGTATCAGCTGACTGACACATAACAAAGAAATAAGAACAAAATGTTGCAGGTTCAAATTTATATTATTGGGCGTCACTTCATTGCTGAAGTAAACAGATATCGAGTACGAGTGAGTCAACCTAACACGAATAGTTGCTCGCATAATAGAATCGAGTCAATGAGTACAAGATCGATTCTTCCTGACTCGAGTACCGAAATCGAGTCTGGCGTACTCGATTCAAAATAAATTGGTATTCGAGTAGGCGAGGCCAAAGCACGAATCGAGCCTGACTCGAGTCAAGCCGTACTCGACACATCGAAATTGTGACAAGATCGGTGTTTGCTTTGAATGAATGAAACGCAGCGATCCCAGCGTAGCTTGATCAGACTCGATTAATCGAATGAACCCCAAGATTTCCACTAGCCCCTGGAGCCTCATGCTTCATGGTGTTACAGAGGCCATTGCATACCAAGAAGTAGACCGGGGGGCGTGGTAATGGTCAGGTAGACGTGCGCTTAGGATAAGAAACGATTGCGAGCCTACCGGATATGCATCCTTGAGTAAGCACTGGACTAGTGGAGAGACGAGTGGTATTTATTTATAGGAGGGGCATCTTTTCACGACACCGCCGAGCCGGCGAGGCTCAGTTGTTGATTCAGGTCGAGCTTTTTGGGTAGGTTCAACTGTTTTCTTAGCTCTTTTCTATGCCGTTGCTTCGCTATGTTCTGTGTCAAATCTTTATTATTCATTGTACTTATCTATGTATAAATACGTGAAACAAAAGACTTCCCCTTGTTACGAAGATTACGTGAACGGAGGAATATGAAATTTGGCACCCTTAATGTTATGGAGAAGGAATGCAGACAGCTCATTAATTAATTGTGATCGAATTTCAACCACTGTGCAACCACTATTTATAATTATTTGTTGAATTCTTTGATACCCCTGAGATTAGAAAAAAACCTTCCAAATTGCACTTTATCTGGAGTGCTTTCCGAGTTTTAGTATCTACTAGCCTTAGTCCCCACGCTATTAAGCATGCCTCTAACGTATACATTTCCGAAACATTATGAATATTGCAAAAACACTTTTTCTCGGTACTTCACTTAACATTTATATGAAGAATTCCCGCCTAGGGAAATGTATGCTGGAAATTAATAACATCGTTTTAAATAAAAATGTACGTAAGTATCGCAAGTAAAGAGTTCACGTAGCTCATAAATAATAGGACAAAACCTCTCGTAATGAGAACAAGTGTGCTGAATACTAAAATAGCTTCTTTTGTACTAAATGACTCCCCGAGGAGTTTAACTGTGGCAGAAACTTAGATCGTAGAGCTAATTGAAAAGAAAAAACGTTCCTAAGTTCAGTGGGCTAAGGTCGATTCATCATTTTCATCATTCTCTAGACCTTATTCCAATTTATTAAAGATGTTTTCGACTATACCTGATTATTATTTACCGGAAGATATTGTCTAAGTCTATCTATTAATCTAGTTTTGAATATTCAACCATAGTTTTCATGACAACAACATACACACATACATAATAACAATGCCTGGGTTGATGGATCAGGGTAACGCTTGCCGCGAACGGTTCCTTGATGGTCTTTACATACCAGGAGTCCTTCGTGCGTCGGAAAGCACGCTAAGCCGCTGGTCCCAGCTGTCATTCGTGTATTTTTTATCGTCAGAAGCCCGAAAGTCTGACAACCAGTCTTACCAAGGGGTGCCGTGTTACCCAATTACTGGGTCGTTGAGGCCAGATAGGCTGTCGCTCCACGTAAAATAATGGTTTTGCATCTGCATCCGGTTAGACTGCAAGCCGACCTTAGCATAGTTGGGAGAAGGCTAGGTAGAATTTGGCTTTTTTTTTGAGGTTGGGTATTCATCAAATCACTCCTCCCGCTCTATGTGGAGCAGGAGGGCGTGTTAGACTTTTACTAACTAAAACCCACCCGTGTTCCTTTAGTTGCCTGTGCGCCAGGAGCCACGGTATCTCAGTCGAACAACCCGCACCCCTGACAGCCATCGACCCTTGAGTACCCCACCAGTTGGTGCTGACATCTCTTTGAGGCACGCAAAATCAAAATCAAAAGTCATTTATTCAAACTAGGCTGAGAGTCAGCACTTTCTAAACGTCAAAATTACATAAGACAGTCCCCCAACGCCCGCCCTTCACCACTTCCTAGTGCTTTAGCTGGGAAGAAGAAGTGGCGCAACAAACTCCCCAGCAGCACAGCTGTCTGTGGAACGCAACGTCTGTGGACGCGTGGAACACAACGCGCCGTCGACCTGGGGTTGGTCCTTAACGGACAGCGATCTACCCGTTACTCGTCGTCCGGAAACCCGCGCCTGCGGTGGCCGGGAATCAGCCTGGGATTCCCGACGCCCAGGGCTCCTCATGCGGCGGCTAGGGCCGTGAGGGCGCACATACTGGCTCTCCCTTTCGTGCGCCGCCTACAGATATCAAAATATCGCGGTGGGATTTTATCGTGCCCTGGATTTTCAACTCTCGCTGTTGAACCGAGCATTGACAATTCAAAAGAGTTCCTATCCCCAGCGCGTCGAAAAAACACACTGTTGGATTTTAAATTCTCAGCACTAAGCAGTGTGTTCAGATCCTGTGCTCGAAAAAGTTCTATTACGATATTTTTAAGTCCGTGCGTACGTGGACTAACAAGCTTTCAATGAATTTCTTACGTGTAAACCCGGCCTAAGATGAAATAATTAATATAAACACTTTACTTAGATTAAAAGCTCCGAAAATAGCTGTTTTAATTGTTGGTCGACTTCAGCCAAGGCTAAAGTTTGATTTAACAAAGTGGATAACACAATGAAAAGTTTGCGGGCTCAAAGATTGTTACCAAAGTGTCGAGCGACTTTTATGTATTTTTTTTGTATAGACGTTGCCTACCGGCTTGTTTAATTGAATTAGAAACGATTATTTACACACATCGTGCTTTTGGCTAAGTAATAACAGCTGCACGAGTCGCTCGATCAGGTTAATCTACGCTTGCCGAGGCTGGTCAGTGGATGGGTGGCCATTCTGACATAAACCCCGCCGTGCTTCGGAAAGCACGTTGTGCCGTTGGTTCCAACTGTCGTTCGTGAATCTTTGATAATCGTAACGGCTCATCAGAACGCTCGGTCAGCCCGAAATTGTGACAACTAGTCATTCCAAGAGGTATCGTATTACCCGGTAACTGGGTTAAGGAGGTCAGATACGCAGTCGCTTCATGTACAATACTGGTATTCAGCTGCATTTGGCTAGACTGGTAGCCGACCCTAACGTAGTTAGGGATAGGCTAGGCAGATGATGATGATTTACTACACACACATCCGTTTTTCGAATATAAAGAAAATTTTATAGATTTCGTTGAACTAGAAAAATATATGATGTTAAAGATTCCTGGTCAAAACAAGTGACCCATTTTCGAGGACAAAATTCAAAGTAGCTCATGTAAACGTGTCGTCACCAGCGAACGCTCACGTTTCATATTAGCGTCATTTTATAATGACACTGCTTACATTAATGCACTCACATGATCCCCCCTTCTTCCAATTACGCCATAACGAGCCATGTATTCTTCCTTGAACAACAGAAGCGCTAGTTGAAAAGATTGGAAGCATCGCCCCAAGGCGGATTTAATAGCGAAACTATAAAATAAGTAGTTCATTATTATTAATATCTTTTAAAAGGTAATGGACCACTCTACGGTATCTAGAGGTTTTTTAACAAATAAAGAAGCTGACGAAACACAACTAATATCACTGGCGAAATGTGTGTGTACTAACACATCTGCCTAACCCGGCAAAACAGGCGTGATATAATGTTATTTGTACGTTTGCCAAGCCTTTTCCTAACTACGCTTTTTTTTGGCTGGGAAATCATCAAATAACTTCTCCCGCTCTGGAAGGAGCAGGAAGGCGTGTCAGATTTTTACTGACTAAAACCCACCCGTGTCCCCTCAGTTACCTGTGTGCCAGGGGCGAGGGTATCTCTTTCAAACAACCTGCACCCCAGACAGGCATTGTCCCTTGCGGACCCCACCAGTTGGTGCTGACATCTCTTTGAGGCGCGTGTGGAACACAACGTCGTCCCGGGCTTGGCGGCCTTACCGGACAGCGAGCTACCCATTACTCGCCGTCCGCAAGCCCATTCCTAACTATGTTGAGGTTGGCTTCCAGTCTATCCGGATGCAGCAAATACCAGTAATTTACATGGAGTATCTGCCTATCTGACCTCCACAACCCAGTTATTGGATAACACTGGTAAATCTGGTGGACCACTGGTCATTTGATTTCCCAAACTAGTCCCGCGCCTGCCAGGGGTGCGGGGTGTTCGAAAGAGATACACGGCCCCTGGCACACAGGCAACTGAAGGCACACGGGTGGCTTTTAGTCAGTAAAAGTCTGACACTTTCAGAACGGGAAAAGTTATTTGATGACTTCCAACCCTTAACAAAAAAAGCTAGTCTTGCCATCTTCTCCGGGGTCTGCCGCGACTCCTTTTGGCTATGTCAGGACTCCACGTAGTAGTTATTTTGGCCCACAGATATACGGTAGACGTAACCAGCCCAGCCCCAGTTCCACTTAGCAGCTTTTGGAGCAACGTCAGTAATCTGTGTTTTGGAGCGCAGTGTGATTTTGCTAATATGGTGTGTCAATTTGACGCCTAAAATACTGCGCTCATATTTTATAATATAGTTGAGGGCAACGCGGGTGAAGTCACGGTCAGAAGTATATTAAGTAAAAGTTATACCATCAAAAAAAAATGTTTAGATGGAGAAAGTTCTTTTATTGCACTTACCTTTGCATTACATGCAGATAGCAATTTTAGTACATCTAAAACCTAAATTGCTTTATATAAGTCGTCAATGAGGCTCAATTGATGTCTGAATTCAGTCACCCCTATTCTAGTCTGTATGGTGAAATGTGTGCCTACTAGCAGATACTTCCTGAGTTCAAAAACCTCTTTTAAAGAATAACTCGGCTTTATGAAAACTAGGTTTGTCAGTGGTGAAATTGGATGCCTCTTGAAATCTAGCAAGAGCTATCGATCCGTAGCCGGAGATATATCGCGCGTCAAGCATCCCTGCAATGACTGACACGCGATATGACAAAGATATTGATGGCACTTGTACAATCGATAGGTACCTACGTATGTATATGCTAGCACCTCTTGACATATAGGGGAGATATGTGTCAGACGTACAGGTAAGCTTAAACAAGGCGATCGTATTTCATTGAGTACCCGAAATATTATCAATTATCAGTATGATTTTGACTCGGCAACCATCAAAGTGATGTATTCCGAATTATCAGTATGATGTTCTATTTCGTCCTCAGTTCCATAGAACTAGCAAAACGTTGGTTGTACCTAATGTAGGTAAACGTCTACCTGATATGAAATACAAGACAAGATGTTATATTTCATCTGAATCTCATCAAAACAAACAATAATCACACAATTCTTATTCCATATAATCCATATGAAGGCGCCTAGAAAATAGAAATCATGAGAAATACCGTACAAACGAAAACCCCGAATCCTTTCAAAGAATAAATGTAGCAATAATAACTCTTTGTTTGTCTGAAGATGAAGCCTGAGAGATTGAATCTCAGTTATTTGGATTTCTTATGGCCGGGTAATCCATCAAAAACTGAAGAGAGTAGGGTTATACTTGAACACTTATAATCTACACACACACACATTATGAAGATTGTCCAGAAACGCCGTCTGATGGGTTTTACACTTTGTGTACCTAGCTAGGTACATTAGTGTGTAATACCCATCAAACTTACTAGATATATGTCAAACATATACATCTAAGTGAAATTGAGCAAAAATTGTTGCTGGAAACAACTTCTATCTATGTTGTGAAAAATAAATAATAGTTTAAGAAAACTAAAAAAATACGCTTTAAAAACCAAACTAAAAAGTAGAAAATAATTTACTTCTATTAAAAAGCGTGGGGTGCTTTTTGAGGTATTTTTATAATCAATTAATATCAAGCACCCCACGCTTTTTAATAGAATCAAATTATTTTCTACTTTTTAGTTTGGTTTTTAAAGCGTGTTTTTTTAGTTTTTTTTTACTATTATTTATTTTCTATTTTTTAGTTTTGCTAACTATAAAACCGTGTTTTTTCAATTTTTTTTTAATTATTGAATTGTCATAGGTCCTCGATAAGTCTACAAAGTTTCAATGAAATTGAAATCTGACCGTTTAAAATGGGTCAAAATAGCGTCCAAAGGAGTCGGTTACATACAAACATACAAACAAACAAACAAACATACAAGTGAAGCTAATATAAAGCGTGTAAAAACGCTGTTAACGGTAGCGCGCAATGTTTACCAGACGCAAAACATTGTGGGCTTATTATGGGTGCATGCAACAGTGGACTTGTGGGGTATTTAAAGTTACGTAGCGTTGGAAGGCGTCCCACAAAGTGGGCCGATGACTTTGTGAAGGCCGCAGGAACTAGTCGAATTGGCGGGATCTTTATCCAGCGGTTGACGTCTTTTGGCTGAAATTATGATGACGATGTTGATTTAATTATTTTCTCGCAGAAAAGTAAAAAACAGTTGGACTTTCAATTTCTCCGTAGCGAGAAAGCTCTCACCCAGGGGCCTACTCCCTAAGCACGAAGTTCGTCATTTCGGTCGAAGTAACGGGCTTTCCCAACTCCGTATCACTTCCGGACAGAAGATTAGTTTGGAGTCCGAACTAAGAATGAATGACAACACGATTTGACGGCTGTACTTACTCCCGATATGTTTTTGCCCGTCCAAAAAAGTTAGTTAATTGGCTGTAGGATTCACTACCAAGTTTCGAATTACTTTCGGACGGGCCCGTATCTTCGTTGACGGAATTAGAGAGTAGGCCCCCACGGAAGGTCCAGTACAAAAAACCACAGTGACGGGGATTGTAAGACTCTCGACGTCTACTTAAGTAACCCACGAGTCGTTTTAAAAGAACTTAATTTAATGTAGTAAATGGTGCACTAGCAGTAAAATCTAGAGTTCTTACATTTCTTTTACCTAATATGAAATTATATTTAAACCAGTGCTGCACAATGTCCTGCGAAAAAGCGCAGCTGGCGTTTTTTAACCGACTTCAAAAAAAGGAGGAGGTTCTCAATTCGACTGTATGTTTCTTTTGTTTGTTACCTCATAACTTTCGACTGGGTGAACCGATTTTGATGATTCTTTTTTATTTGAAAGCTGGTGGCAATTTCATATAGATCTGATGATGCATTTTGGAGACAGACACCGGAACTCTTCAAAAAATAACGGTAAATAAACCGCGATTGCTGCTATCGCATAAATATGCATTGTTTTGACCCCAAGGATGATGAAACTTCGAATTAGTCAGATAAGTACTATAACTCAAAAGTGAAAAATTAAAACTTTTTCCAAAAAAAGAAACAACCGACTTCCGAAAAAACACTACAAAGTGAAAAATAACTTTAATTTCGGGAGGCGGTGACAAAAAAAATTAATACATATCCAAAGTCACCGCCTCCCGAAATTAAAGTTATTTTTCACTTTGTAGTGTTTTTTCGGAAGTCAGTTGTTTCTTTTTTTGGAAAAAGTTTTTATTCTTTTTATCTTGAGATTCATAAGTCCGCTCAAATTTACCCAATACAAAAGCAAATCCCACCCGGTTGTATGCTCTCATAAAAACAGGAAGCTGAGCTCATCTTCCCAAAATCCTGGACCTTCCACGTACACAATGGATCACGTTCACACTTCAGCAATAACTCATACTCTAATAAACATTCACAACCACGCGTGACAGATTTACCTACCTTCACCAACATTCACCAACATTGTTCCGTGAAGAGGACATCTCGCCCAAGATTTGAACAAACCTTTGCACAAACGTCTTACACCCGACAAAGGCACGTGCCCGAATTTTGAAAGCCAATAGATAAAAGCCGTAAATCTTGACACACAGATATACTTTCCTTTTATATTTGTGTCCCTTCTTTTACGTGGGATCTACTCATAGTGATTTTGGAATAAATTTGAAATGATTAAGTTTTGAGATAAAATAAGACAGGTCTCTACGTTATTTCATATGTTTTATGCAAAGGTCTAAACTCTAAAGGATTACCTTAGGGCGTAGACAAATAGCAAACGCTTTCAAAGCGTTTCGTATTTCTACAACGTCTTTCAAAAAGATTGACATTTAGCTTTTCACAATTGAATAATACTGAATTTGAATGGATGTCTTCTAAACCCATTTAACCATATATTTAAGTGAGTGGTATAGCAGCGATTATTGAAATATTTATAATTAACTTCTGCCCGCAACTTTGTCTGCGCGAAATTTCTTATTCCCCCGACCCACCCCAGCGCATCGCAATACTTTGTTTTCTCTAAGCGTTTTTTCTGCTTTTCCTGTTTCCTCGGCTCCTAAAGATCGTTGCGTAATGTTAAATAGCCTTTCTTTGTAACCTTTCTAAAATATTTTACAAATAATTTTTTTTTAAAATCCGACTGGTAGTTTCAGAGACTATCGCGTTCAAACAAAAAATAACTTTTCAGCTGTATTATTAGTTTAGATAGATAGATGGATGCAAGAATTTCATTAAATTATCAAATAAGTAATTATTAGTTCCTAATAAACGGCTACTAAGGGTAGTAATTATTAACCACTAGGGGTCGCTCAACAACAAAAGGAAATCAGCATTGTTAGTAACAACTGGAGTTCAAACAATAGAACGCAATGTTAAAGTTCTGTGTGTAACTATACTAGGACCACAGTATGTGCAAAACGTATGAGACATTAATTTCAAATATAATTAGTTTGAAACTCTTGTGACATAAAACTATTTTCTGCGGTACCCGATTGCCTGTCCGTCGGAGAAAATTAACCAAGTGGCAAGCTGTCAAGTTAACAGTTAGTAAGTGAGTAAATTACTTGGTAGTTTCGAAGATACGACCTGAGTGTTGTCGGAGCAACAAAGTTCCATTTGATCAATTTGTGCAGCAAATTGCTGACAGCACGGCGGCGTTTAGTGTCCTGGATTGCACAGGTACAATCACGACGTAAAATAATTTAAAATTTAGGGAAATATATTTGTGGAACTTTTTAACATTAGCCCCGCAACGTTGGTAAAGCGGGCTCATCTCGTCATATGCCCAGAGGCTGTACAAAGTTGACTATTTCCGGGCAGTATTAATTCTACAGACCCTACGGACTTCACCCTGAACATAATATATTATTAATGATTAAACATCCGTTATATAATTCAAAAATATCAACAGCAATGGTCCACATTTCCCTCATGGACGAAATTACCAAATTACCTAGCTTTTGAGTTTACGTAATAAGGTCGTATATAAAGCGTGCACGATGTGTACACTTTGAGCTGAGCTGTAGTAATCATACGGAATATTTCATGATGACTAATTGGCTAATAGGACGTTATTCACTGGTGTTTGTCTGTGCGCTTGAATATAAATTTGCTTCAGTACCGCAGCCAATTTGGAGTAAATTAGCCTAAAATTTTGCACACGGAAACTGAGCTGTAATAAATTATTTTCGTACATCTGTTACATATTTTTGTTATGAAATGTTTTAATTCGTGAAAAGTTCTTTCATTATAATACGAAAGCCTATTGTTACATAAAGTTTTCTTTTCAAAGAGCTTGAAATTTATTACATCTTACGTAACGGGAACCTCGATCTCAGATTTTCGCTGTATTCATGAGTCACTCTGAACAACTACTTACCTACTGCTCTTTAACTAGCGCTAGTACATCAATCATAAATAACATATGTATTCCAGAGTACGTCACGATATTCATAAGGTACTCCCACTAGCTCGCAACCCACATGACACAGCATACCTGAGAAACGCCACTCAATTTCAGAAAGTTGATTATAAATTTTCACCTGTGCGCAACACAGCCCGCAGCGTCATGAGCGAGGAGTCGTCGCTCAGTAGCACAGCGATTGAGAATTATTGAAAAGTCTGTACGTATTACGTATTTGGGGGATTATCCTACTGTTTCCGAATACGCTGTAACTCAGCCGCCGAGCTGAAGCCCAATAAGACGGCGTTAATAAATCATCTTGACAGGTATTACTTCGCACCTTGAGCGTCGTCGGCGTAATTACATCAGACCTACTCCGATATTCAAAATAAACAGATCGTGTAATGAAGATGATTCCAGCCTCGGTTTACGAGAACTATCTAGTTTAATTTGAACTTTAGTATTAGAGTAGTAAGTCTATTGGAAACTGGAAGATAGTTTCAAAGGTTTTTGACCTTGATCGTGGTTTAGCCTTTCAATTAACCGCTGTATTTTGGTTGAAACTAACGAACTTATTGACACAGTAATTTGACTAATTGCCTGACTACACATTCAATTATTTTAATAAGGGCTGATGAAAAGATATGAATCAGAATAAAAAGCAACTAAAATATGCAGACGTCACGTCATATTTAAACAAGAGTAATTACTGTTTTAATTTATTGTATGCATTTCAATTATATATTCTTAGAATTTACTGTCAAAACAGTTCGATTGAACTATCGAAATAAATCGATCTTGTAATCTTTACACCACAATAGGTAAATTCTTGGGAAAATCTAAAGTCACCTGCACACAGGTATAAGTAAAGGGTTTCCTACATACATTTACCTGACACGGAACTTAATACGGTCGGTAAGCTTTTCAGTAAACCTCGATGATGGAGACCGACCGAATATCAATTTTTGAAGCTTCATCGCACACTTCATATGAAAGGTTCTTGACTGTAAAGGTACCTTTATAATCGAGGTAGGTACCTTAACAGTCAATAGGGGTTTTTAAAAAGAGCTACCTTAATGAGTTCTGGTAAGTCGGTACATACCTTTCCATACTTGACTTGGGTGAACATCTGAAATGTGATGTGTATTAAGTCAAAGATTCATACCTACATCTATAGCACATTCAAAGTTGTTTTATGAATAATATTATTATTTAAAAGTGTTTTGTGTTTAAAAAATAGTTTGTACCTGAAAATTCTGGCTATAAAGGCGTGATATCGGGATGACAACATTTATGATGAAGTATGGAATAAAAACTACCCCAAATAAATTAGGATACAGAGAATAATATCTATGAGAGTCATCTGTTGTGCATACATTTTTGTAAATTCTTTTTTTAAATAAAAGACAATGACTAACCCAAATATATCGTAACAATAGGGTATTCCAAAATTTAAAAATTCGCACGGCCATCTTTGCTGAGATCTCATTCTTCTCATCCATGCACCTGATATTTCTGGCCAGTGTTCATTCGACACTTGATAGACGCGTCCTGTCTAAACTCATTTCCGTTCGACAGTTTTACGTCTATTTCGACGATTTGAGATACTACTCGTGCTTTGATTTTATATTTTTATTACACTTATTATGCTATGCAAGTATAAAGTAGATTTTATAACCTTAGTCTAAGTAACATAGAGAATACGTAACTACGTAACGACGGGGATATTTTGTTTAGTAAATTGCGTCTCGACTGAAATTGTCCATATAATCAAATCGTGAATGTCATTCTCTGACAAACCAGCACTGGGCCCGCGTGGTGGATTACGGCCCACTCTCTCCCACAGAGAGGAGGCCTGTGTCCCAGCAGTGGGAATATTGTAAGCTGATTATGCTTTTATCTGACAGTTGTATAAAATTGCTATAACACGACAAAATATACCAGTGTGTTGATTTGATAAACAATAATTTTCCCTGACTATACATAGATAATGTTCGAAGTTATAAAACTAATGCTTACGCTATGATACAACGTAGGTATTGGATTCTAGACCCGAAAATATTTTCTTACAATATTCCCAAAGACGTTTTCAACGAAAATTGCTAAACAAACGTACTATAATAACAGAGAAAAGTAGGTAGATGTAAAATATATCAGCGGATTTTCCCAATTTCGTTAAAAGAACCACAGCCATTCGTTTACTTTACTCTCGCGAAACGAGTTGAAACAAATTTCAGTGCGTTGTCGAGCGTTTAACATTCTTCATGGGGCCTAATTTACAACGGCGGAATACAAAACAAATTCGTTTTCTTTTATTTTTATAAGGACGTGAATGTGAACGTTATTAAAGAGAGTGAAATCATGTGTAAACATTTCAGGGAATCCTTTCATTTTTTGCTTATATTTGGATGTATTTTTTACTTCAAAGGATTGTATCCTACTATCCTACTTAGGGCTGATTATTCAATAGTCAGATAACTTATCTTAAGAATAAATCTGACTGTTTGGCATAATTATTTTCTTTACAAAAGCTGTTACACAGTCAAATTTCAGATAAAAGTTGTCTGACTATTGTAAAATCAGCCGTTAATATTATAAATGCGAAAGTTTGTTTTTTTGATGTTTATTAGTCAATAACGCAAAAACTGCTGCAGGGACGAAATTAGGCACACAGATAGTTTAGAACTTGCATACTCTTTATACCTGTAGTACGTTCCAAGTAAACACCTAAATAATAATATTTCGATGATGTTCATTATAATAAAGATAGAATTTAAACCAATTGATGTTTAGTTAGGCTTAACGGTTAAACCCGTTGTCCTTGTATAAGTCTTTACATTTTACTCATTCGCTTTGTGAAGCTCTGATTAACGGCCACCATTTGCTGAGACTACATTCATGTCAGACTCAAACAAATGACTGCAAAGTTCTAAACGCTTAATTAAACTTTTTCACGAGCATTTTTATAACGTAAAGGAAAAAATTAAGCTTCTTTCTTTTCGAGCATTTTCTTTGTTTTTTCGTTGTAGTAAGGGTTAAAAGGGTATTATGATACAAATTCTGTCAAATATTATTTCAGTTAGAACTATTTAGGTCCTTCCACACAGATCACGTTTGCGTATGAGACATACACAGTCGTGTCGCCACATATCCAGAACTTTCGCAATACAAAGATTCCATTTCGTTACATTTCGGCATGGTCCTGTAGCGTCCATGTAACTTGCTAATGGACGCCGCACAGCATTAAGATGAAGTTGTGGACTTTATGCCACGCTTGCGTCCAACTTTGACCACTTCTCATGTCCTTAATGTTTTCCTACGGACATTAAACTTTTGTTGACAACCCCTGACTTAGCTACTTATCTTGCTTTAGCGTTGAACGGTGACGCGGAAAATATTGAAGTTTTTAGTTTTAGTAAGGTAATGAGGCGAAGTTTTAATTTCTTGAACAATGTCAAAGAGCACCAATTCATTAGAGCAGTTGTCGTCCAGTGGTAAAGGCCGCGACGTATGAGTTCGAACGGTCATAGGTTCGAACTCAGACAGGTACTTTACTTTGTGTAATGTATTTCATCACTATATTACTCTCAAAACGGTGACGGAAAACATCGTGAGGAAACCGGCATGTCCTGGAACGAACAATTCGAAGACATGTGACATCTACCAACCCGTACTGGGGCCGTGTGGTGGATTACGGCCCACTCCCTCTCACAGAGAGGAGGCCTGTGTCCCAGCAGTGGGAACATTATAGGCTGATTATGCCAGGGTAGCCCGCAAATTTAAAAAATTCTTACGTTTTTTTGCAATTCGCAGGTGAGTATGTTGAACAAAATGTTATTTGCGATCGTAACACGTATGAATTTATAGAATTAGAATCATCGCGGGCTTGCGGATGGCGAGTAATGGGTAGCTCGCTGTCCGGTAAGGACCAAGCCCGGGTCGTCGGCGTGTTGTGTTCCACGCGCGCCTCAAAGAGATGTCAGCACCAACTGGTGGGGTCCGCAAGGGCCGATGCCTGCCAGGGGTGCGGGTTGTTCGAAAGAGATGACCGTGGCCCTTGGCCCACAGGCAACTGAGAGAACACGGGTGGGTTTTAGTAAGTAAAAGTCTGATACGCCCTCCCGCTCCAACCAGTGCGGGAGAAGTTATTTTATGATTTCCCACCCTCAAAAAGAAAAAAACCCATTTAATTATTTTTTCATTTCATTTCACAGGGTTGTATTGATAATTTTAATTATTTTAACCACATTTGTTATGGCCACGAATCATATTTTAATGAATATATAACATAAGACTAACCTGAAAAATTCAGAACCTTAAGAAAATTCGAATTCTTAGGGATATTCTGGCATTTCCACCTTTTTTTTTCCACTGGCATTTCCACTTGAATATGAATATGAATATGAAATGCACCGATCCCAGCGTGGCTTGACCAGACTCGATAAATCGAATGAACCCCAAGATTTGCACTAGCCCCTGGAGCCTCATGCTTCATGGTGTTACAGAGGCCATTGCATATCAAGAAGTAGACCGGGGGGCGCGGTAATGGTCAGGTAGACGTGCCCATAGGATAGGAAAGGATTGCGAGCCTACCGGATATGCATCCTTGAGTAAGCATTGGACTAGTGGAGAGACGGGTGGTATTTATTTATAGGAGGGCATCTTTTCACGACGTCGCCGGCATGTTGATTCAGGTCGGGCTTCTTGGGTACGTTCAATTGTTTTCTTAGCTCTTTTCTATGTCGTTGCTTCGCTGTGTTCTGTTTTGTTGTTTTCGTAGTAATATTCTGAGTTCTCGCAGCTAACAGTTTCTGGTTTTTTGTAGATATCGCTAGCCGCTTTCTTGATCTTATTTTTGTCTCCAGCCATGTCCTTTCAAAACTTGATTCCCATGTCGAAGTATTTCATTGCTTGTTTTAGATTGTCATTCCTTGGGTAAATAGGTCGTCCGAAGTTCTTAGATTTGGCCTTGTACTGCATTGCTACCTGCAATAGGTGTGGTTTATCCCGTCTGAAGACGTGTGCTAAGTAGCACATCCTGTGATTCTTGATGCGTTTTGTTACGGTTTTTTCGTCTAAGATTTGGTGCATTTTCTTAATTATTAGGTTATTCCTGATGTGGTTAATCAAGTCTCTCATGATAACTCGTTCATATCTTCTGAGTCTTAATCTGTTCACCTTGGGTCGATACTTTTAAGTCATATATCATACAAGGTACGATAACTCTTCGATACATAAGTCTAGTTAACTTCCAGTCCATCTTTGCCTTTAGTATGAATGGTAGTAATGATTTGCGTTTCTCGTGGCCTGTTGGCATCGTTTTCTAATTGTGCTTTTTCTGCTTGTGTATGTGCCTAGCTATTTTATTTCGTCCATTGTTGGTATACTTATTCCGTTGAGGGTCACGTTGATTGTTTGCTGTGATGTTATGGGGTCCCTAATTAGAATGTTTGTTTTTGTTTCGTTTATTTGGAGGCCTGTATTTAGTATAGGTTTTGTGTGGTATAAGATGCGCTCTAGTCCTTCTAGATCATCTGCAATGAGTATAAGATCGTCCGCAAATATTAATACCAGGGGGAGTGAAACGCGGTCCTGATCTAGTTTGATTAAATGGGTGGCATCTTTAAGGGTTCTAAGGACTTCGTCGAAGACTAATGTAAAAAGGCGAGAGGAGTGAGGGCAACCCCGTTTAACTCCCTTTCCTTTGATAATTATAATCCAATTGCTTTGCTGGCCACTCCATTTGATGCATGTTCTTACATTCATGTATACCTTGATTATCCTGTTGGTCATCGATTTGTTAGTTCATTGCAATAATTATCCTAATGCCTTAATGTCTTTAAGTCGACATTGGTGTTTTCTATGACAAGGGCGATAGGGCGAGCGTAAATTCGTTTACTTGCAAATCCTTCCTCGTCTAGGACCCTTTCGTGCATAAAATGTGGTAATCTGTTGATCCATTGTTTAAAAGGGACGCTTGGTAGTTGCCTAGTCCTGTTATTGCATCGTCTATTTTTTTATTTTTTTGTTTTTACTACGCATCTGGCGTAAATTCTGTAGTACCATTATGCAGCGATATTCGTTCGCGTCTTCTAGTTTTTTATTTTTGGGATTAGTACCTGCGCGGTTTCAAGTCACTTGTCTGGCACTGTATTCTGTGTCCAGGTTTTATTCTTGTGTATAGTTGCGGTTTCCTGTTATATTTGGGGCATCGTTTTGTTAAGTTCGGTTACCACGGTTACCACTTGGTCCGTTCCGGGAGTTGTCTCGTTTGGCTTTTATTGATGATTACCATTACTTCTTCCGCTTTGTTATTTTAACATTTCGTATCTGAAAAGGCCCACGCTCCTTTTTTTTTGTTTTCCTGGGGGCACCTTTATGTACGCGGATCTCCTTCGGCGTTTTGTTTGTTGTTCCTGTAAAACGTGTCGAGCATTTGCCTGCATTTTCCGGTGTGAAATGTCCCCAGTCCGGTGAAGCGGGCTCTGCGTGTTTTTGTTCTCCTTGATATTTAACCTTTTGGAGTGTTGTCTGCCATTATTTTTATGCCTATTTGGATTATCCGGTTTCCCGCTTTGTAGGTTAAGCAAGAGCTAAGCGATGGTCTCTTGATTAAATTGGCTGAAGAATCAGTTTCCTGAGCAGCGGTCGGTTTTAATAACCTCCGTTATTGTGTTCCAGGGTATTTCGATGTCTTAACTCGTTGGGATGATGTCTTTATTTGCTAGTTTTTTTTGTTATCCAGTCTTCGTATTTTATTTATACAGAATTTCTGTTGAGAACTGCGTAGTTGCATTGTTTGTGCTTGATATGACCCCGGTGTGTGTTACTCGCTTTTCTTGAGGGGTGCCAATCACAGTGTGGAGATGTATGTTCCTGAGTTCAACCCTGTTTCCTGTAGGTTGGCTATATGAATGCCGCTACGTTCACGACGGTTCAGCGTCTATTTGATTTTCTTTCTTTGGCTGGTGTTGAGGCGCCGATGCACAGGTCTGGTCAAGTGCGCTTAATTGCGGTAAAGGTCTGTTTCTGGGTGTTGTGTATCCAGTGTCGTTTGCGATTACGACTGATAACGGTGTGAGTAGCTTGCTTCTTGTTCTTCACACGGTGTTAATGAGTTCGCTAATTGCGGACTGTTCGTTTGAGGCCGGGGTTTCGTGGATTTTTCTTGCTCTTCTCGTGTGTTTTACCGGTTATAAGGATTGGCATGTTGCGGTGTTTTAGCGTTGTACTTAGGATGTCGCTGTTGGCGGGTACTAGTTCGCCAATAGGTGAATACCCTTGTGCGTTTCTGTTGTTTCTGTGCACATTTACGAGATAGTGTTCGGACAAGGCGATGATGATATCTTCGCCACCACAAAATGTTATATTAAACTAGCCACTGACCGCGGCTCCGGCCGCGTGGAAGTCGGTTATAGCGTATGTTCCTATATGAAAGTAGCCTATGTCTCTCTCCATATTCTAGGCTATATCTCAGCCAAATTTCATGACAGTTGGTTCAGCGGTTTAGGCGTGAAAGCGTAACATACATACAGAAAGTCACTTTCGCCTTTATAATATTAGTAGGGATTGTGCGGTTACGTATTTTGCTATCCTTTATTCCTGGAAGAAAATGCTGTTAGGGAGAAAATCATGTATATTATTTAGAAGTGATAGGAAAATTCTATCATCCTGTCGATGTTTCCAAATATATGTGGCGAGATCTTGACTGACAATCCTATGATCGAGTGTTAAGCCCATTAAATTATTTTTTGAAAACACTTTTGTATGTAGTGCAAGTCCAGGACACGTGCAAAGGGGCTGAGGCTGACTTGACCTTTTTTTTTTTGGTTAATCTGTAGAACAAAAGCGTGCTATGCGAACTTAAGAGTTAAGGGTAAGTTTTTTGTACACTTCAGCACATGTGGGCCGTGGGCCGACTCAAATTTCGGTAATCGTGTCGTTACAAGTTATAATAATACAATCTTTAGGTACTGCGTTTTGAGCGATAGGTACCGTATTTTGCGCTAGAATAATAGCGTAAATTAGTTTGTGCCGCCATTCGTGTGTGATATGTAGTGTTAGCACACTGGCCCACAACGAACCGGCCGGCCGGTCGTTCTCAGTTTTATAGAACAAATCCCTGAAATATTAGGAACGATCTCACCAGGTTTAGCCGCCAGGGGTCAGCCGTGTCACTCGTCCTCCAGCAGCCAGTCTTCGCTGCAGGCTGAAGCGCACTTACATCACTTTTGCTCCCTTGTTTTATACTACACTACTATAACAAATTGCGACACAGACGGAGACGCACAAAAAACTCGGTTTGATTTCGAAGTCTGGCAAGTAAGTCAACATCTGCTGCGCGCGGGCAGACGCGACCGTTCACGACGGCGGCGGCGGCCCAACTCTCCACTGGCATTTCCACTTTATGAGGAAATTTAAAATATTAGAACAATACAATTAAGAAGAGCTAAATACTACAAAAAAGATACCGGGTAAGGTTTTTTCTGAACGCTGCTATTTACTTTCGGATTTAGTTTTACAAAATAAAAATAAAACTTTCTCACATTAATAATTTCGGCGCTCATAACAAACAAACGTGAACATTAATCAAAACAATACTGATCATTAAGGAGCAATGGCTTTCTCTGCCTCTAATTATTTTCGTGTTATATTTTAAAAAAAACCTCCAAAAGTTATTGTTGGTCGTTACTCATCTTAGTAATAAGTGTCAAAATGATTTATTTCTTGCTCACTTATTGGGGAGCAGCTTTCCATTTTCTTATTTTCATCTGTTTTCTGCGGTAGTTTTTCTGTTACGTGTTTTTTCCTAAAACCGATTAGTTTGTGTTCTGAAAGGAATTCGGGACACGTCAACTGTTCAAATAAGAAAAGTGTGTATAATTAATGTTTAGAAGTGTATAACTTTAGTTTATAGTCAACTAGCTTTTGTTCCGTGTGGTGCCGGACGTAAAAGAATAGCACCATCCCATTTCCTCCCGTGGGTATCGTAGAAGGCGACTAAGGGACTTACTGGAGAATGGGCAGCACCGTCCTCTATGCATTTGGCCACCATACTGCGATCGCCAACCCGCCTGCTAAGCATGGCGATTATGGCAAATCCCCCCCTTTTGGCTGATATGATGATGATGATGATTATGAGCTTTTGCCAGCGGCTTCGCCCGCGTGGAAGTCTGTATATTACACATTTAAACCTTTCTTTTGAATCACTCTGTCTATTGATGAAAATCTCAATAAAATCTGTTGCGTAGTTTAAAAGATCTAATAAATTTTGATTTTGTTACTGGCTGTGTCTGCGGCTTCGGTCACGTGACGGGTGTATTACATTGGCATTATAATTTATTTTGAATTGACGATAATAATTATTTTAATTAGAAAATTTCACTTCAAACCCACTTGCGTATTTAGTACATTGGTAATACACATAACTGTATCATGTTAACATCGTACAGCTAATTTAATGAGAAATCAAAGCCATCAGTGTGCAATTGACATTCAATTAACAACATTATCTATGCCTAGTTAACAGTATTAGTTATCTCTATAATATAATTCGAAGATAATCCTGTATTTTGTCTTCTGCAGGGGCATCCACGCACAAAGTAATGCCATAGATTTATTGCATTATTCTGTATAGTAAGATAATAAATTTTTCGTCGGTTGTTAAAAACGAAATCAGCTTTTTCCTACAAAAGTGCAATACCTAAGAGTTCAAAATGTAAGGAATAGCTGTTTTTTTTTATAACCTACGAATCCTCCTACGCATGTGGGCCCAGAATGTTGTTCTGATCAAGGTCAAGCTCCCTGCCACCCTTTTTATTGACTGTTTTGTTTCCAGAAACCTGCAAGTTCTGGTCTGTGTATGTACCATCGCGGACATTGGCGGTCGACTTCTTTTCAATCTTATTGCTTACCTAAGAGAAAAGTCATCCACCGCTATTGACCGCGCTTGTACCTACTTATATTTTCGGCCATAACTTTGTATACTATGTTTCGACAGTCAGTGTCAAAACAAATGAAGGCACTGACTTCCGAAACAGAATGATTCGTTACTTATATTAGGTACTCATGTTACTTCTTTTTAGAGATAAATTCGACTGTTTAAAGTTTATATTTAAATGAAAATACCAAAGTTACATTGATTGTTGAATTAGGTGAATAATTTAGGTACTTTAATTTTCCCAATGTCACCATGAATGGTGTAACCATGCAATTTCCCAATACGAGTCTAAGATTTATTTCCAATTGCTTCCCTTCAAACCGACGAATTGAAAGGCTTTCTTTGAATTGCCGGAAGCAGAAGAATTTAATTCATTATTTTGTTGGCTTCCCTGTCAAAAGCAAATTAAGCCATCAAGCTCGTATTCATTGAATTTCCTATGATATACAAAAATGGTTTCTCCAAATTATCCTCTTTGCCTACATCATACAATCATGGGGAAGCAGAAAAATCGAGAAAATACAAGATAACTAACGGCCAAGTTGGTTGATATACACTGAATGTTTCTAATAAAGATACGTAGGGTAGACGTACCTATAAACTGTCAAGCCTCTCACGAAATACATGTAAGAAGGTAAGGGTACCCATACCTTCCATTAAGGAAATATAATATTTTGACATCTTCCGCATATTATGTGGTGCGTTAATGTATGCTTAACGACAAGTGACGTGGGATTAATTTATGCATTAAACGTAGTCATAAATTATTATGTATACTTGAAAATCTTCGAAATTAATTTGTGTTGTTTGCTTTACTTGACGAAGAATTAAGACATTTTCAGTGAACCGATATAACTAGTATATTTTCGTCTAAGTATAGCCATTTAATTCGTTAGTGCATAGTAACAGCCCGTCTGAGCGCTTTAAGAGCTTATCCGTTCTCCGCTGGCGAGCTGTAAAGACCATCTGCTGCCAACATTTATCAAACAAAAAACTACTCTTTTAATTGTAATTTACGGTTGTAATTGTAGTAAATGATCGTCCACTCAGTGCTTAGAGCGCTTACAGTCGCTTTAAATTCAAGAGGGACTTCACTACAGATAAGAAATACTTATGGTGTTGAAATTTTCGCTTATTTCCTTAACAATATTAAATAAGTGAATGGTAACTAAGCTTGTAAAATACATAGCTTATGTACTGACGTGTGTAATACGTGGTTCCCCCTTGGCAAAGGTGATTCAATGTGATAGAGGCACCCTATTAATGTGCCTTAACGACCTTATATTAATAGCTAGTTGTGTTGGCATGATTCAGCTTATATTTCCATACGATAACGAAGGTGTAAAGGTATCTAAACTATAAAATTATCCTAATTAACCAACAATTTCAGTGACAAACCTGTCTGGTTCAGGTTATTTAATAGGCCAACCCCTAAAAAAGCCTTTAACAATTTTATAATAAGTATGTTTAGGCACGAATAACGACAAAATTACCTCATTACCTCAAACATGTGATACCTAGGACATAGGTTAGGTCTCTAGGCATTACAAATTATGTAAATAGGCTAGGCTAGGCTATCGCCCCTCGGTCTGGCGCACCTAGACGTGTCCACACCCTTAGCAACACAACCAATTACTTATAGTTAGGTGGTACATTGCCTTTGAAACAAATATATGTAATAAACGTACATTACGAGGTTACAAAACTGGAATATGTAGAGAAAATAATTTGTAAACAATTTAATTTATATTCTGGACTCGGCATGTATTGTAAAGTGGTCACTTTGAAGTCTTAATCATAATTAGCGTAGCTATTTCGCGATTTTAATACAACACATAGCTAGGTAACATAATGCTTGAATTCAACAAAGGAGTAGGCAAAGAGGTGGATCTATATTTAGTACCTAAATCGACTTTTCGCCAGTTGTATTTTATAGTCCCATGTAATAATAGGGAGGGACGAGAAGTGGTGGCTCAGTCAGTAATGGCCGCTACTGACGAGTAATTACGCTTTACTTCATGTAAATTATTTCTTCACCACTGTTCTCAAAACGGTTTTTTTTTGGTTGGGAAATCATCAAATAACTTCTCCCGCTCTGGGTGGAGCAGGAGGGCGTGTCAGACTGTTACTGACTAAATCCTATTCATGTTCCCTCAGTTGCCTGTGTGCCAAGGGCCACGGTATCTCTTTCGAACAATCCGCTCGGGTTGTTCGAACGAGATACCGTGGCCGTGGTGGAAAAGAATGGGGTTTAAATATGGTATGAAATTGTTTAAAGAAGTTCGTCATCTTTGCCGATGGGAAATCCTACGGGGCACGCGGCTTACTTCGTCACAAAATTAAGGATTGAAGATATTAATGTAAAATTAATCACAATATTCAGTTTATTTGTAGCTAATAGACATACGCTAATAGCAGAGGGGTGCCTCTAAAACTTAGTACAGCGACAGGACAAAGTTTCCCGTGACCGGAATTTGTGGACATAACAAGTTTCGCTGTGCAGAGTTCCGAGTCACATCAATGTACAGCAATTCGGTTAACTCTGCAAAAATTGTAATAAAATGAAACTTCAGCAATTTATCAGATAGGGAACGCGCTCTTCGATTTTGCAGAGAGATAATATAAACATAATGTATATTCTCTAGCTAGATGATATGATTTTATAAGACGTTATATAAAGGTATGCACAAAGCATATGTTTAATTTATGTATATACCGAGGCAGTACCTACTGCAGCAAACCCGATATCATTTAACGATTGATATAGGCGACCTTATAAATTCACCTGAAACCACCTTTGCCTACAAATCTGATAAAGACTCATAAATATTTAAACATTATCATTCAATTCATTAAGTCCGTTCACATAAACTTGTATCTTATGGTTTTAAATAACTTATCTTTCTTTCATTCCAGTTCGGCCAGATGAGGAGTTTCCACAGCCAACTCTCCGCATCATGGCCAGGTCGACGGTGTACAACGTCGGTGAAACCAAAGCCATCTTTTGTAAAGGACAGCATTTAGTAGAGGTTCGTACAATGACTTTTGTTCAATGAGAAATTAAACAAAAAGACTACAGTGTCCCCACAGCTGGGGCGAGACTCAGGCCTCCTGTCTATTGAAATGAGTACGTTTATCCTACACGTGGACTCACTGCAGGTTGCTGTGTGTCAAATAGATAACAGAGCAAGCTAGAAAACTTGCTGGTGCCAAGCTGAAATGCTGTGAATTCCTGTTGAAAAGGTAAGACTGTGAACAAAACTCAAGACATTTATTTGAATTAAACTATTTACAGGTCACTTTTGAATTGTCAAAGAGCCGATCAGGTAGTCAGAAGTTGAAGTTAAGTTGCCCATTTCAAAATTTAGAACTCTATGGACAAGAATGGGCAGGAAACTCTAAGGAACAGGGGCACAGCCTCCATACAACCCGATTCCTATCGGCTTCCCTTTGGAAGAAATACTCTTCTTAGTGTCCACTATTGCCAAACAATGTAACACAAGTGCGTGTAGCAAATCACTTTACACATATTTCCTACTAGCTTAAAACACATAAGATTACAAAACATTACAAAAATGCCATTTTTTATGTCAAAACCGACCATAGCTGCCGTTAAATTTAGAAAAAGTAAAGGAATTACTGAACTTTGATGTTATCTAGAGCTTATAAGAACTGAACAACTTTTTCGGCTTCCCTGTAATAAAAATTGTAACTTCGCCACTAGGAAGGACACCCTTAAAACCGCATCACACAACAATCTTTTGTGTAGGATGAGTCAATAGCCGACACTAGCCCAATCTCTTTCCATTTAGTTCGTAGTCGAGCAGTTTTTCATTAGAAATAGTATGTTAAAATTCTCTACGTTTTCTTTATTTCAGCCTATTCAATGGTACTCCCCCTCGGGCAAGGAAGTCGAGGAGCGATCTACCAAGAATAGCCGGGTGTTTGTCGAACGTAAGACTGAAGACAACGGAATCCTGGTGCCCCTCATCATCCATCGTATCAAGATCAGCGATGGAGGCAACTGGACCTGCAAAGCTGGGAACCTTAGTGAAACTAAGGAGTTTATTGTCGGAGGTATGTGTTTTGTAAATCAGAGGACCTAGGCATAGACGTATTGTATCAGCGATAACGACGATGGAAAAGTCAAAAAGGTCAAAGTACGGGGAAAGATTTATAAAGTATTGGATTGATAAAACCTACCGAAAAGCTTTTGCGGTTATTCTATTGAAAGTCGCCTTAGAAATACGAAAGCGACTGCCTGATGTCTTGGCCATCAGTCCAAGTATTTGAACGATTGATTCAGTATTTTCATGAGTTTAGCGGTAACGGTTTTTTTTGTTGACGGTGGGAAATCATCAAATAACTTCTCCCGCTCTTGGTGGAGCAAGAGGGCGTGTCAGACTTTTACTGACTAAAACCCACCCGTGTTCCTTCCCACCCACCTGTGTGCCAGGGGCCACGCTATCTCTTTCGAACAACCCACACCCCTGGCACACATCGATATCAGTTGATGCTAACATCTCTTTGAGGCGCGCGTGGAACACAACGCGCCACGCCATCGACCCGGGCTTGGTCCTTTTCGGACAGCGAGCTAGCCATTACTCGCCATCCACAAGCCCGCGCCTACGGTGGCCGGGAATCACCTGGGATTCCCGACACTCAGGGCGTCTCCTGCGGCGACTAGGGCCGTGAGGGCGCATGTACTGCCTTTCCCTCACGTGCGCCGTCTCCCTCTTCGTGAGCATTACTGCTTAGCAGAAGGAGGTGACGGCTACCTATGCACTCTCGCTCCGAACCATGGCCTGGATCAAGGCTGGACGCGAGAGGTCGTCGCCGCTGATCGCCTCCACAAGGACACAGCGGCGTCGCTCCGCCCGCACCGGACAGACCACCACCGTATGCTCCACCGTTTCCTAGCGGAAGCGGTTTAGCGGCAAACTTTGTGATTTAAAAGTTCACTATCCTACTGCGTAGTGAAAAAACCAAGAAAATCAAGAAACCTATTCAAAAATTTACTTAGTAAACAATATTAGGTATTTTCCTCCCCTCTTCAAGTAATACGAAAAATACGATTAGTTTATGTAAATTCAGTTTGAAGAGAACAAAGTATAATCAAGCCAAATAGATGGTATGTTTGCACGTGTCACATTTTTTCCTTATTACAATCTGTAAATATTTACTTTACAGAGAAAGTAAACATCGCCGACAGGAATGTAACGTTGGAAGGAGAGGAAGGCAAGTCCGTAAAGTTGACCTGTGAAGCCAACGGCTACCCTCCCCCAGTCGTTGTGTGGTACAAGGATAAGCAGCAGATTAAGGGTGAGTTTATCTATAAATTAATTCTGAATATAAATTCAATTAATAACTAACTATACAAATAAATACAAAACAAAAGGACACCTAGGCGTCGAAGTATTCGTCCTTATCGCTGTCATCAGGAAACGTGTCCAGAAGACTGGCAGCATTACCACGTTAAATGGCAATGCTAATTCTTTAGCCAAAGAACAACCCAACCCTCTGGTCATGTGAAGTGTCGACCAGCCGGCGAGAAATCTCCTTAAAAAGGAGACGTGCACTCGGGCCCCGTGACCCGAGCGTTTCGACCCCAAACGGCTCAAAACTGTAGTAGGTATAAGGTTACCAAATTTACGCTGCTTGTCTCAGCAGACGCAGCAGTGACGCCTTATAAATTAAATTATGACCATAATCAGTAGTTGAAATGTTTACGACTGGACTGCCAGATGTAAGTAGCTAAAACAGTGAGACACACACGATGTCAAATAAAGTAGGTTCCTGCCGTTACTATTAAAGGCACCACCCATTCAGTGATAGAAGGTCTCACAGAGACATTCTGGTCTATCCAGTGAAAGCTATTTGATTTCCAAGATTTTGTTTCGTCTTTTATTGGGCCCATCTCATCTTTCACATTCACTCATAAACACTTAAAACACTGACCTACGGCACTGACACACAACTATTACATAATATTATCACATTAGATCATTGGCCATTTTGTAATTTCTTACATCATTTTTATGTCGCACACGCACATTTTGTCTATGGATGACGCTTCGAAATGTTGCCACTACATAAAGAGTAAAATGTTTATTGAGGATGATATTCTCGTAGCACTTTTGTCTATTTCCTTTTCATATTTTTTTATTTATTTTTTAATTTTAATATTCTTGTATAATTTCTATCACATTCACATTAGTTATATTAATTTTCTATAAGTCCGATGTTAACTGTTTGATGCACCGGGCGACGTCATTACGTCAAAGCCGGTTGTCGCTGAAAACCAGCGCTGGGGCTCTGTCTTGCATAGAGTTGCAGCAAAATGCTGAGCGATAGCCGTTTTGTGTGGATGTGGCGCATGTTTCCCTCAACCTTTTTTTTATTATTTTTTGTGTTCCTGGTTTTTGCGTCATGTTTACCGCAAATAAACGTTTTTTCTTTCTTTCTTTCTTTCTTTCTTTCTATTGACTTATTATGATTTACAATTGAATTTCTATAGTTTCCTGGTTTAATTCTCATCATCATCTGCATAGCCTCTTCCCAACTATTTTAGGGTCGGCTTTCAGTCTAACCGGATGCAGCTGAATAACAGTATATTACATTGATCGACTGCCTTTCTGACCTCCACAACTCAGTTACTGGGTAACACGATATCCCTTGGTAAGACTGGTTATCAGACTTTCGGGCTTCTGACGACCCGTAACGAAACAAAGATCCATGAATTATCCTGGTATTATTACAATATTAGCTCAAAAGCTGGCACAGATGTTAAATTGAACGCAGATAAAACACGATTCATCATTGTTTTTAGTATCCTTATTTACTAAAACCAATTATTATAAATGGTTGTCTTTTCAATTTCAGATAAGGACGAGCCCAAGAAGTACTCAATCAAGCAAGACAACACTCTAGAGATTAAGAAACTGAACCACGCCGACGTTGGCCTTTACGTGTGCAAAGTGAGACAAAAGGCTCTGTCCCACTACACTGAGAAGACTGTCCATCTTTCTGTACAACGTAAGTTCTTAACACTATCACAAACACACCCGACTCTGGGAGTCTACTCTTTACTTCCGTCAACGAAGATACGGGCCTGTCCGAAAGTAATTGTTCCGACAAAACAGGTGTCAAATTCAATCAGACAACTGAATCTAGGTAAATTGTTACCCGCCCTGTTCCAGCATTTTCTCCATGTAACCTTAGCGTTTCCAAACACAAATCTCTACTACTCAAACATTCAGAACCGGGATAAAACGCTGTGGGCCTTACAAATATGATTCAAAGGATTCGTAGGATTCAAATCCGCTTACCGAAGCACTGCAACTAATTGCGCCCCACGCCACCATTCGTGACGTCAAAGTACAGATTGAAATACTGCTGAAAAGATTGATTAATTGATAAAGCTCACCCGAAAAGTGTTGAGCTCATGACAGCAGATTTCATTTCCGAATTTCGTAGTAAAAACATTTTATAAATAAAAACGATGTTCAATTTCGAATATTTGAGCTTATTTATTTGTTTGTTTCGTGTGGAATTCGTATTAAACAAACAAACAGAATGCTCGCTTCGAGAGAAAATCCTTATTTATTACCAGTTCTGTTCTTGTTATGCCACAGATTATACAAATAATACCGACGTTTCCATTTTAAATGTCCATACTTGCATTAACTGAGTTCTTGTTTCAGATAAACCAATATTGTACAATAGTGACACTCAAATGATTTACACCAACCAAAAATTCAAGACTGAAGAAATGTACGCTATTTTAAATGATACGTAAGTATTTATTAGCATACTTTTAACTTTCAAGCAAACTATTCTACTTACCAAGCATCGGGACTTCAAGTTGGCAATACAAGCAAAGAATAGTTATAGAATTTATCTTCAGTAGGTAGCGTTAAATTATTGAGGTCTCGACCCCTGTACCAGGACATCGAGTATGATGACAGGTGTTGATCGAAGAGAATTAAGGTTTCAAAGAAGATATAATAAAACTAATCCAACGAACGACTACTAGGGAATTAATCAATGTTCATGAGGAACTTTGACTCCTGAGACACAAATTTATTTTTACTTAGTTGAGGAGCCAGCTGTTAAATCTGTATTGACCACTTGATTTGTAGTGTAGGTACCTAAGACCTCTTAATTATGTGTTTTTTTTACAATTAACTTATTTTTTATCATTATTATAGGTGTAACAACAATATCCACCATTTTTCAAATTCCCAACTACGAATTGATAATATATCCTAATGGAAATTTACTATTGTGTGACGTGAAACTCAATAATATTAACAATTCTTTATTTGGAAAGCAAACAAAATACAATTCATAAAAAGTTTTCGTTCATCATTCTCCTGCCCTTATCCCAATTTATTTGGGGTCAGCGCAACATGTATTTTTCTTCTACACTTCTCTATTAGTCGTCATCTCCGTAGTCACACCCTTTCTAACCATATCAGTCTATCCATCGTTTCTTTGGTCTCCCCCCACCCTTATAGCCATCGACATTCATACTCACAACTTTCTTCACGACATTTTCCTCATCTCTCCGTATAACATGCCCAGTGGCGGATTTACACATTTGCCGCCAGTAGGCTATTAAATTTTTGCTGCCCCAATTACACTTTTGAATTGTAATATTGGAATATTTAAAAAATTCATATTCTCAATGAGTGTACTTTACACAGCGTTTAGTAATTTTTCATCTATAGACATTGGAGTATTAGGTATACCTACTGTATGTATAGTAGGTAGGTACTAAAATATTGTAATTATGTTCAATTTTCGAGACTTCTTTTCTCCGCGTACATAATAATGTTTTTTTTTTCCTTATGGCAACAAAAAATTTGCCAAATTTGCCGCCCTAGGCTCCAGCCTACTCAGCCTGCTAGTAAATCCACCACTGAACATGCCCATACCATGACAATCGATTTCCACACAACTTTTCAGTTATCGCGGTGCCAGTTTCAAGCTTCCTCTTATGCACACATTTTTTTTCCTATCCATTCATGTAACACCCCACATTCCTCTTAACATTCTCACCTCAGCTACATGCAATTGACTTTCAATCACCCCTTTTGTATCCCTTAGAAAATACTTCGTTCTCACTTACAAATCATCAACATACAGCTTTGGTAACCTATATGGCATATATTATTTCTCAAATAAATAAAAAAACCTTCAGGTTTTTAAAGAAGGTTGGACACTGGGCCTTTAAAAATGATTAAGTTACCTGCTGTGATAGTTTCTAACCAATAAAAAAAGAGATCTGTAAACACTACGCTTCTGCGGTTCGAAGGCTTTCACTGGCACCAACAACAATTTATTGGCAAGCTTTAGAAATCTGTCATAACGAAATTGAATTGGAGGGAATAGTTCGAAGACTGTGAATTACTTCCAAGAAATAAAATAAAATAGTCCTGAATTAATAATTGAGATCTTTATTTTTTTGTTTCCAGCAAAAACGTGACTTGCAGCGCTATCGCGAACCCACCACCTACCTACAGATGGTTCAGGAGAATAAACGGCTACGATGACGACCCAATTACGGATGCCGACACGGTAAGCATACTTTATTAGCTTTAGTAAAATCTATTCTGTATCCTTAGTTTAGAAATTATTCTTTAAACCACATTACATTACAAATGCCATAATTCTAGGAAAGCTTTCTTCTTAAACTTTATACATGAAAAAATAGACAAAAATTCACAGCTGTATATATATAGATTGTAGAGCCTTCATGAAAACGAAGATTGATGTAGACCCACATAAACTTACTGCAGACCGCTCAAAGTTTTGCATTGCGGTTAGTGGTCAGTCGTGAACTTGTTAGTTTGCCCCCTGCAATGTGTGTGCTTGACAGTATATTGCGATGCTCCCAAAGATATTTCAAGTGTTTTGTGAAAAAGTAATCGTAAAATATTATGTTGAGCACTTACAAATGTCATTGCCTATTTTTGACATATTTTTGGAAGTTATAGTTTGATCTACTTCAAGTACGACTTGAAAAACTATAAAAAATTGCACTGTTTTCACGATTTTTTATGTTCAAGTAAATGTTCTAAATATCGGTATTTGAACCGTAGAATGATCAAGAACTTTTATTGAACTACAACATAATATGTTGTCGTTGAATAAACGTTCTTGATTACAGAAAAATACGTACAAAGGTCTGATCAAAATATATTATATTTATATTATATTTTAAAATATATTATATTTTGATCAGACCTTTGTACGTATTTTTCTGTTCCTATAATCTTGTCTGTTTATATGTGTGTGCATAAATGGTTAAATAATAAATAAATAAAGAATATTTTTTTCAAATATTGCTTCTTATGTTGTGTCTAAAATCTATATCTACGGATCGTTTTAAAGGTGATCACTTCTGAAGATGGGACCAACTCCGTGCTCATCCTGAGGATTAGGGACGAAAGTTACTACGGCGAATACCGCTGCACTGCCAACAACAGCAAGGGTTCCGAGTCCATTATCTTCCATGTGAACCCTGGCTCTAAGCCCCTGCCCCCGGATGTCGTGAGTATAAATTTAATGTTTAGTGTAAGTAATTTGTTTATGTTGTTTTATTTTGGGAATTTATTTTTACTCATCACTATCGGTGGGAAATCAAATTATTTTCTTGCTTTATTTGTATTTAGTGTTTGTTGTATTTGGACCGCAGACCCTGCACACACTTAAACTTCTTGTTACTACTTGCGGTACTGACGTAGACCAGTTAGGGCAAAAGAAGATATAATACTAGCACTTCATCCGCGTTGATTTCGTAATTTCCCTTACAAACTTTAACACCTGCCATTTCTCCTTTACGGTGTAAAAAAAAATACTAACTTTATAATTTACTTAGATAATCATTTGTGCCAAGTTTCAAGTTTATTAACTCAAGGAATATGATTCTTCATACAAACTACATACCCCTTTTTCACCCCCTAAGAGGTCGAATTTCAAAAGATCAAAAAGCCCTTCTTAATGCTCCCCTACATTATAAATGAAGCCGTGCGCAGAATTTCACTTTCCTAGACCCAGTTGTTTTGGCTGTGCGATGATTCATCAGTCAATCAGTTTGTTAGATGTTCAAGTACTAACATGTTGAAGTTAGCTTTGAAAATTGCTGAAATGTCTTGAATCTTCCCAAGGTTGTCCTTGTGAAGGCTCAACGCTTTTGGGAGTATTTATAACAACTTACTTAGCTTTAACTTTCCAGTTTCCTGGATAATAGCCAAGCTTGACTAAACGAAGGTAACTATTGGTTGCCTTTTTACAATTATACTTATTTGAATATGTGTTACAGGTAAACCTGGCTGGGGCCAATACCACCGACCTGACTTTCAACGTAAACTGTACATCTTGCATCTTCGCCACTGGAGATGAGGTTTCGCCAGACCCCAAGAACTTGCCAGTTATTGGTAAATAATAAAATTTCTAGTTATTGGTAGGATTATTTTACTGAAAGCACACCTAGACGTCTGCTTACACACCCCTACCATCCACACCTTGTACCTACACTACACATTCCACACCTTATACGTACACTACACGCACCACACACATCTACACTCTATACCTACACTCCACACACCGCACACATTGACACCCTGTACCCACACTATATACACCAAACACATTCACAACCTATACCTGCACTAGACACACCACACACATTCACACCCTATACCTACACTACACACAACACACTAATTGATACCAAGGACCCACACTACATACACCACACACATTGACACCCTATACTTATACTCACACTATACATTTACTTACATCACTAGCCCATCAAGTTTGTCATATCTTATGTTTTTCCTTGTTTGCTTAGATTATCCTACTTTCTTTCATTACATTTTGGAATTGTCATGCATGTGATTTGTACGAATAGAATAGAATAATACTTTATTTGCCAAAATGTAGGTGTACAAAGTAGTATGATGTTATTATAAATGTGGCCCATTTACATTCTACCATTACATGTGGTGTGCAAATATTTAATTAGAGAATACATTAAATTATTTAATATTTTGTGTAGCATTGATTTCCAATATACAGGTTTTTACCTAGTTTGGAATGCTATAAAATAATCAATATATATAAGATGTAATAAAAATATAGTCATAAGATATACCTTTTAGAAATTAACAAGGTTCGTTACATTTCAGGATATATCTTCCAACTCGCCCCAGCTAAAGAGGGCTATCCAGCGGACTGGGATGGAGCACCTGAATTCCGTGTTGACATCGAAGATGCTAACAGTAAGATTTGTCATTGTTTTATTTCGTCAATAGCTTGCCAGCATAACCTGGGCAGCCAGCCCTGTTTTCCGAAACCCGTGGGAAAAAACAGTTATAATTTTCGCGACAACAGAATATGTTTTTTGTATAATGAGTTTTCATTAATAACTCTTTCCCTCCCTCTTCCAGACACCCTCTTCACAGTAGGACCTCTAACAAATGGTACGATGTACCACGTGCGCGTCCGCACGCGTAATGCCGCGGGCAACTCCGAATGGATGGAGACTGGTGACGCGAAAACAGCTGACGACGCGATCAGGCTCACCGCCACATTGGTGCTCGTCGTCTCCGCCATTTGTGTGCATCTTTATTACTAAACCAGCTTTTGATTGACGTGGGGATATTTTTCTTTCGAGATATATGTATAAAGAGGTTTGTGATGGTTTTGAATGTTTATGCCCGTTTTTACTAGTTGACACCTAAATGAATGGTTAAGTATACTATAGGACGTTCATTTAGATGTTTCCTAGTACGGATAAGAGCCGACAGGATAGACAATGTTGTGTTTTATAGTTAAGTGCGGATGATTCAGTGTTGATGTTACTTTCATCAGTTAAGAAATATATTTACTACGTGTTAATAAATGAAATAAACTGATGTATCGTTTGACTTGAGTTTTGTGACAAAGATTCTTAAAATTTTAATAATCAGATTAATATAAATTCCTTAGCAATTGATGCCAAATATTAAGCCAAATCGTTAACTGTTCATTTAGTGTTATTTGAAGAAACATTCTATCCCCATGACATTCCAAAGTAAATGTAGATAGATAATATTTATTTTAAACAAAATAATTGTCTATTATTGAAGTTTTAAATAATTAAGTGTTCAATTCTCTTACCAAATATATAAACAGCCTGACGTTATACTTTTTAATAGACAACATGTATTTGATATTTCACTAAATGTACACACGGCTACACATCAAGTTATACATTTCCAGTTTAAGCTGATCTCACATTGTATAGGATTTCCGTGCAGTGCGATATCCGCGTAAACTGGAAATGTATAGCTTGATGTGTAGCCGTGTGTACATGAATGGTAACGACTTGAGGGGTTCTTGCTTATTTTCATTTGCAAGTAAAAATGCGCATAAATTTCATGTATATTATATAGCTGTGATTTGCTTTAGTGCGTGTTATTTAAGGCATTTACTGAGCTATGAATTTACCGAAAAACACATTGAAAAAGTCAAGGACAATGTACTGCCTAACTAAGTATTTAAGAAAACGTTAAACGTTTTCCATTTTAAGACAGACCATTCGAATTCTAAAACATTTCTTTTCATGAATATTTTTAAAATGAAATTGAACTTGCGATCTCCAATACTCACAGATAATTTTATTATTGGCAACACTTTGGAAGCGAAATTTTTTGACCAACTGCAGCAAGAGCACCCAGTATTGCAGCCTAGTTTTCACTTGTAAATACGTATACTTATAAAATTATTTAGCTCTGCATAAAGTAACGTAGTTTTAAGTTATCGCATATATTAATATGTAAAAGGGATAAAAGAGTACTTTTGGAGTTAGTAATATTTTTTAGACCTAGATAAACTGAAATTGAACCTTTACTAATATCTAGACCTACTTTATTACCTAGTAACACTTATACAAAGTGATGTCCACTGGTTTAGGAATTATAAGTAGGTTCCCCTATTCGGGGTTGCTAGCGCTAACTACGTTTACAAAAATAAGGGAAGTGAAATAGAAATAATGGTTCTGTTATATGAGTAATTTAACTTTCGTGAGTGCAAGTGAGACGAAAATAATCTCTTGTTTCTGTTTTAAATCTTTTAGTAGGTAAATATATTGTGTGCTGTGTCTGTCTATGAACTAACTCCAAAAGTACACTCATAGGTATGTGTAGCTGGAACTGATACATGCACTATGTATGAGTAGATAACTACTGTTAAGTGTATTTTAAGTTATCGTCGTTGGTAGGGTAAATTTAATTTTAAATGTTGAAGAAATCGAATCCTTAACTAAACTATGACAATATTTATGCAGGTACTATTTATTCAAAATTTGTGGGCGTTTTTTTTAGAGTTGTACATTCCAAGTTACACCTAAGTTATACCTAACCTAAACCAAAATCGGTCAATTTGAATTGCTTAACTCACAGTTCTACCATGTTCTTGCAGGAAGACTGATTATTCTATTGTATTTTTTGTTTCCCTATGTATTGCTTCTTTAGGTAAAACATAGATAGGTTTACCTTAAAATGAGCTAAAAAAGATCGATAAAAATGATCAATCTTTGAGATTGATTAAACAAAAAATGTCAACATTGACAATCGCTATTGACATTTTCATTGCTAACACGTTAAGAATTATGTACCTTTGAATATTACTTGCAAAGTTAGCTTAAGAAGCTTGGTATCACTAAATTAAGGGCTTGTATGGGCCCTCATACAAAACGTGCTGCATATTCACTGTCGTGAAACATTGAAAATTTGTAGCGTTTACATAAAAATTTATAAGTAGTTGAACGAAATCATTGTTTTATAAAATGTTTATTGCCGTTTGTAATAAATGTACACAACTCTCGTAATGTCTACTTACTGTGTACATACATAATATTGTCGGCTAATGAGTTTCATATACACTAATTGTTATGTTAATTACACTGGTGTTTCTGCCTCTAATAAAATGGTTCATAAATATTTCATCGGTTTATTAATTTATATTTTAAAAAACATTTTCATAAGAATTACTATTTATTTGCCATGAAACATGTTCTCGTGAAATATTGGACAGATTGTACAGAATACAAAATAAAAATGCATTACATTATTTTAAGATAAGTATTTACAGCTAAAATACTTCATTAAAAATCAAATTAACAATAGATACCTTAAACATAAAATACAATATACAAACAATAATTCACATTAGGTACCTACTTATAACAAAAGAACATCTATTTAACCAATCTCATAATAAACATGCATACGAAAGACACGACAAATATGCCACCAGCAAAGAATATACCATAGAAAGTGGCATCGGTCATAGACTCCTCATTATCACCCACTTCTGGTTCAGCTTCAGGGTCTTCCGTGGTAGGGGTCTCTTCGTCTTCAACTGTCGTGGAAACCAGGGCAGGGTCTGACCAGAATGACTCCCCGACTTCGTTCGTTACACGGACCCTGATCCAGTAGGAAGTATCTGCTTCCAATTCGTCTAATCCGACTACAATGCCTGAAAGAAGTAAAAAAAAAGTGAATTAAAGGCAAGTAATGGAACGAATGACCGATGACGTTGTGAGAACCGCAGGAGTCCGCTGGATGCGGGAAGCACGGAACCGGTCGAAGTTGCGAAGCTTGGGTGTGACCTGTGTCCAACAGTGACGTCATTCGGCTGAAATGATGATGATAATGATGAATGGAAGTTAAAATAAACTACCTAAAACTGTGCCTACATGTTGGTAGATAATCTTCAAACGAAAATACAAGCAACCCCTATTGTTGTATTTCTGTTAAATAGATAATTAAAAAATGTCTCTTAAACACAAGTTTTGACCTCAAAACTTGTGTTTAAGAGACATTTTTTAATTATCTATTTAACACCCGCTGTCACTAATGTCATCTGTCAGTCAGCAGGAATAGCGGGAAATGTGAAAGGTAAAGTGGCCCTGTGGAAGGCTCGGTGTAAGCCACCGTAGTTTTAAAATAGACTTAAAACAGAATCAATAGGATTTTACATGAATCATCAGCGTACTTTAATCTCGTAAACCTACAGCGGACTGCTTGAAAATGAGAGGTTAAGTTTTTTTATTCTTGCCAATGAGTGCAAGTAAGAGTGTACGGGCATCTTTTGGGTACATTTGATAGCAACATATAGCAAGAAGTATCATAAGGCGAAATCGCCCCGCTCATTTAGATATCTATACATACAAATCAACAAAAAAGTTTAAGTTTTAGTTTTTTAAAGTAATTTTTAGTTTATAGTTTATATACCCACATAAAACTAAAATACAATTCTTAATTTTTACGTCTGTAAGTATATCTGTCGGTGGGTACGAGCGAATATACAAAACAGCTGGACCGATTTTGACTTTTTGTCCCGGTAGCAACTTCCCGTGAGATAGTTTACGACATCGTAAATAAATATAAATATCAAAGCCGCCGTTTAAAATACTACTCAAATATAAAGTAAAATTCATGAAGCAAGGCATATTCTGAACAGCCTCAAAAAGCGGTGAAACTGATGATCTTCTACGACATTATGATGAAATCCCTTACCGTTAATTTCTGGATCATTCATTTCCGATTCATCGAACGCAATAACAGTCTGCTTACTCTTCCGCCACGTGGCTAAGGTAGGCAAAGCAAGTCTTTTATTACCATCATTATGTACCTTTACAAATTGAACTTCGACCGCTGAAAAACAAGTTAAACAGTGTGAAGTTAAAACACATACAAACACATTAACGCACTCCTTCTTTTCATGGAGGTAGTCAGAAACTACCATAGAATCAAAGTCTTCTAACTGAAGAGACAGCTGTGCTGCTAGGGAGTTTGTTGCGCCACTTTTTTTTTCCAGCTAAAGCACTAGGAAGTGGTGAAGTGCGGGCCTTTTGGGGGACTGTTTTACGTGATTTTGGCGTTCAAAAACTGCTGACTCTCTTCATAGTTTGAATAAATGACTATTCATTTTGATTTTCAACAGAGTGCCACCTGCTACAATCTTCACCACTATGTAACTAATTAACTATGTAAAACGAAACAAACGGAGTACCGTTTCTACTAGGGGTGCGGGTTGTTCGAAAGAGATACCGCGGCCCCTGGCACACAGGCAACTGAGGGAATACGGGTGGGTTTTAGTCAGTAAAAGTCTGACACGCCCTCCCACTCCACCCAGAGCGGGAGAAGTTATTTAATGATTTCCCACCCAAAAAAAAACGGAGTACCGTTTGCTTCGTTTATAAGTTAATGTAATGTAACTTGAGACTAAATTTAAAGAAATCAAGCAAAGTTTTTATACTACATCCGTAATATCGATAAAACTTGACTTGTAAGGGCAGGTTTGCATTGAAAAATATTGTTTTTTTTTTATATTGTACAGTCTAATACAACGTAAGGATACTTTAAAAATAACATAACATCACCCCTTGTTTTCTCGTAGGGTTGGGCAGAGGTATACCTATAGTTTACGGACCCACATTTCGCCAGTTATGTTTAAGTTACATGTAATAGGGGGCGCCTATTTCCATGAAACGGGCATAAATCCATATGATACATAAAACTTACCTTCAATTGGAAATTGTATATCTTCATTCCACGTTATATTCAAAAATACTGTATCTGAAGTAGCATTATAGGAGTTTACCTGAAAATTCAAGAACTATTAATTTAATATGTCAGCCAAGATTGGCAGATTGGATTGGTTGGATTGGTCGTCTGGGTATTAATTAAGGATGATCTCATCCTAACCAAAATGGTAGCCACAGTAGGTAATAAAAATAAAAATAAATTGTTTCTAAGATTTTTCTTTACCATAATCATTTAACAGATAATAAAATCCAATTTGTTAGTAATTACACATCTTATACACTAGCGTTAGTACTTAAATGAGAATGCCTTATTCAGATGGCCTGCAACAATTAGCAGACCAGGTTATGTATTCAAAAGAATTTGCTAAGTGCCTTTTGAAAGGCTCCAACTCTCTCTAACTAGGTGTCGTCTCCACGTCCTATAGGTAACTTGGGTACCCGGTATAAGTAATGCGAATGGATAAGCGAGATGTTTTTACTGGTGCGTGTGTAAGCTTCCATACTTACACTTATTCTTACGCTTCGCAAGCGGCGACCCAACAGCGACGTCGACTGCCACCGCAGCCGGTGCGTATTAAAAGCACTTAGCCAATTGTTTTGAATTTATGATCTGCTCTGATAGATATTGTAGGCATTTAGCCGTTTTTAGGCCGACCGAGCCACGTGTCTGTGTAGAGCGTGTGGATGTAGTTGTAAATTAAAACAACCGCACGGGTTGATCGAAGGTTAAGCAACGCTGGCCGCGGTCGGTTCGCGGATGGGTGAGCATCCATTATACAAGGTGAATTTTTAGTCATCGTTTTAATTTTTCAGGGTGGTAGTAGCCGTGAAATTGAACAACTTTCTCCAAGGAACATGGATCGAAATATGTAAAAAAAAACTTACTTTTTAGAGGTCTTTTTGGGTCGGGGGTTTTTTTTAATTTTAAATTTAACTTTTATTTCCTGCTTTTAAACTTAATGTCTCGCTTTGTTACTAATCTATCCTCATTCCTCGTCCTGATCACCATTTATCCACAACCTATTCATTGAGACCTTTTCAATGAGCCCAAACACGATACTGCTGCTGTTTGTTGGTGAGTAACTTGGGTATCCTGGAAATTCCAGGTGTTGCTCCAGCGTCAGTTCAAGGTTACTTTGTTCGTCTAGTATCATTGAAGTAATAGAATACCAAATTTCGACTTGATCAGACCCGTGGAAGATGGTCAAATCCCTTCACCGACCAGAAAAGAGCTGATAATTTTCAAACGGCTGAACCGATTTTGATGAAACCTGTCTAAGAACACTCTCGACTAATTCACCTTTCTAACAAATAAAACAAAATCAAATTCGGTTTATCCATTCGGGAGCTACGATGCCACAGACAGACACACACACACACACACACCCTCCGTGCTCGGAAAGCACGTTAAGCCGTCGGTCGTGGCTGTCATTCATAGATCTTTGTTAGTCGTTACGAGTAGTCAGAAGGCCAAAAAGTCGTAAGTGACAACTAGTCTTACCAAGGGTATTACGTTACCCTGCAGTAACTAGGATGTGGAGGTCATATTATAGCCAGTCGCTCCGTGTTAAATACTGGTATTCAGCTGTTCGGTCAGATTAGAAGCCGACCTCAGCATAGTTGGGAAAGAGCTAAGCCAATAGATTGATTATATGTTAATCTTTCAGTATATACGTATCATCTTTCAGTTTAACATACAATGTACCTATCAATGAAAGATGTTTTGTTAAATAGTTACTAACTCTACAGACTTTTATAAAAAGTATTATATTATATTCTATAAGGCACTCTTTTGACTCTTCATTATTTAATCTATGAATAAAAATATCTTTATGCGTACTTACCTCATCGGGCCTTTTTGGTTTTTCAATCTTCATCAGAGTGAAATACTTGTCAGTGTCGCCATGCTCGTTGCTTGCCTGGCACTTGAACCTTGTCCAAAACGTAGACTGGTTAGCCAGCACAGTCAATACTGCCTCGGAGCCGTCATCACTCAGTTTTATCTGTTTTTTATCGAACTCGAACAAAATGTCGTCTTTTAAGTCTTTGAAAAATCGGTATGTGGGTTCCGGGTAGCCGTCTGCGGAACAAACTATATCGACTCTGAAAAGTAAAAACCACAGTTAAAAAGACAAAGTTTCTAAATGTTTGACCGTAGAATACTTATACTGTGATCTTGCACAAACAGCTCAAAAAAACAAGTTTTACGTAATCTGATAAAGTACTTTCGATATTTTGGGCTGAATATGGCACTCGTAAGTTCTTTAGCATGAAGTATTGCAAATACTCAGGCAAACCACATATTGACAATCCACTTCATAATATTATTATTCTATCTTTTAGCTCTATGTACAAGCACCTACGTGTATCTACTTATATCTTAAAATAGAACATTAGGTCTATGAGAAGTTACAGACCTCTTCGAAAGGCTATTGTCGCAAACCCAAGTTCTCAGAAGATGCCTTTCTGAATACTGAATCTTCAACTGAATTGCTGGTTAAATTTTCTCGAGATAATTTTAATAGATCACCTGCGTAGTAATATTTAATGCGTAGGCTATCTTACAGGTATAGGAAAAAAACAGTCTTGCTCTATAGCCGCAACTTATTAGCTATCCAGAACTTAATATTTCCAACTTCTTTTACATGTAAAAAGTAAAGAAATAAACTTATTATTTGTTTACTTTTTATATGTAAAAGAATACTAAACCGGTGAATACTTTATTCGCCTTTAAGGTTTAATATGATGTTATAGGTAGTATTTTGATCAAAGTATTGTCACTTCGGGGGACGGCTGATGTGCGGCTGTGTGGTGTATGTTATCTGCCTGTTTGGCGTTTTCATTGAACGTCCCCCGACATGACAATGCTTTGATCAAAATACTACCTACAACTTCTTATTAAACTTTAAAGGCGAATACATTTTATTTGTTTACTTTTTAGAGGTTTTTGATCAGGTCGGGGTTTTTTAATTTTTAATTTAACTTTTATTTCCTGCTTTTCATACTTAATATAGTAATAATAAACACGCTCCGATCGACAGATGTCCACGTGTGTTTCCCACAGTGAAATTTGTTAATGAGGATAAATTAAAATCCCTTCATCAATCAGAAAAGAGCTGACAATCATCAAACGGCTGAACCGATTTACATCAAACATAGCTAAGAACGGTCCCGATTAATTCACCTTTCAAACAGAAAAAAAATCAAAATCGCTTCATCCGTTCGGGAGCTACGATGCCACAGACAGACACACACATGCACAGACACGTCAAACTTATAACACCCCATCGTTTTTGCGTCGGGGGTTAAAAATATGCAAATAAGACATTTCAGTAAGTAAGTACCGACATAACAATAACAGGTTAACCTAAAGCTACTGATTATACCTACTCTGTGAAGTTCAACAAAAGTGCGGTTGCTAGGTGGATCGACAACCTTAAAAAATAGGGTAGGAAAATCTGGATGTAGTATGGATATGTGGAAAGTGAAAAACCGGGTATAATTGTGGAACTTTGTCGTATAGTGGCCTATACGACAAAGTTCCACAATTATACCCGGCAGGTAGCTATGGTAGGCAGAGTAACGGTTATAAATTGTTACTGTACTCACTCTTGATTAGGCTTGCCAAAAACAAGCCTAGTTTTATTGCCATCTGCAAATATAGGACGATCTGAAATAGAACAAATATAATTACGTATAAATGAGCACAAAATTTACTCTTATATGCATGTATAGATAACTTCTAAATACTTACAATTTACGCTCAGAGTTATATTAAACGTTGAGGTGTGGTTACAGTCTTCGGCTAGGAGGCTCTCCTGGATGCTCAGACAGGTGTATATACCGCTGTCTTCTGGTTCCAGTGATGTGATAGTCAGCAGACCCTCGAACCCTTGGATGTTGTACTTCGTCATCACTCTGTATTTTCCTGAGCTGTCATCATCTAGACAAAATAGTTGTGGTTTACTACCGGCGTGAATTAGGATGAATTGTGTATTTGTTACTAATATAATTTGTTCCTAGCTAGCTACGTAAATAAATTACCTATTTAAAGTTAGTGGAAATAATTGTAACCGACTAGTTAAATCAATTATTCAAATAGATTTTTTTAAACTTATTTCCAACCAAACCTAACGATCAAATTTTTTTTTTATCAAACACCCGTAATTTTCGAAAATACAAAAATACTGTATTATTTCTATGAAGTTTAGTTGGTCAGTTAGAAAAACCGATCATGATGTTTCAGTAATCCGCGAGCTATTTTTCTTTCTTCTATACACACATATAATAAAATCATAGCAAACTTTAACTGTACATTGATTTTTTTTTGTAATTTTTGCGAGAACTGGGAACGATTCTAATACCGAAAATATATTTTTATAAGTTTCGTCTGTTTGTCTGAATCTATGTTCCAGCATCACGTGAAAACTACTGAATAGATTTTGTTCAATTTTTGCATAGATATTTCCTATACGTATGCGGAGGCCGTAAGGTATAAATTATCACGCTTTTTGCGTAAAGGTTTTGTAGGCGTAAAGGGTTTTTGCGTAAAGGTTTTGTAGGCGTAAAGCGTGCCGTAATGGCAAGCTTTACGCCTACCGCAAATTGTTAAAAGACGGGCCAAAAGGTTAAAAAATTGCGAAACGTTGTAGATTTAACGTTATAAATTATTATCGTCACGCTTTTCCATTATGCATCTAAGCAGTCGTAGTAGTAAGCAACAGGAGAGTAGCAGTCCACCAGTACGCTCAAAATACATAAACACAGAACGCTATCCTTCTATTCTCCCCGCCGAGGCCCGCTTGCTCGAACCAGCTCGCCTGCCGCTGAGCCTGTAGCCTTAATTTCGTCACTAAAAATTCAATATATGACCACAGCCACAGGCAAGTCCGGTTATGACAACCTCCTAGGTTGTTGACCTGCAATATGCCATCCCGTAAAAAAACGCCACTTGGTCAGTCGCAACATAGCCCCCGAAGAGGCAACAACTAAGAAGAAGCCTAAATCTGCGGACAAGAATCAAACGAAAAATCTGCTTTTTATTTCAACGCTATCCGTCTCTCCCCGAGGTCCTTATGTATTGTACGCAACGCCACTACTACTTTCAACTACCGCATTCAGGGCTGCGTGGTGTCGTGTGCCACCAGCGGAGTTACTCCACTCAGATGGTAGGGACCGCACATCAATAATATTGAATAGAATAGAAAAGAATAGAATACACATATTTCTTCACCACTGCTCTGAATACGATGAAGGTAAACATCGTGGAAACCGGCATGTTTTAGAACCACAACATCGAAGACATGTGACATCTACCATCCCGCACTACGCCCGCGTGATGGTTCACGGTCCACTCCCTCTCACAGAGAGGCCTATGTCCAAGCAGTGGAACCATATTATAGGTTAATGTTTATTATCGAGCTATAATTAACACTAATTTTGAAAAACGTTGAAAAACTTTCGGAGCAAGGCAAACTTGCCATCAAGGTCTTGTCTTCAAAATCTCTACCACACTGTTTCTTGGTAGCAAAAAGGGCAGGCCAGGATAAGGCATCCGCGGCAACCAAGACATTATGGGTGGCGGCACAGTTCTGTTTAGTGGCGATTTCCGGCAAACACCGCATGTGGTGAGGCGAGGAACTAGGACTGACGAGGTGAATGCTACGTTGAATAGGTCGACTATATGCTCGCAAGTTTATAGACTGCGCTTGACCATCAACATGTGTGGGCACGCCACGATTGTGACGGTAAGTCCCCCTCTTTGAGGATTGGCTTGAGAGGCGGCACGGCGTGGCGACCTCACCTTCCGCCTGACGCAGGTCCTCACCGGACACGGTTGTTTCGGGAATTTCCTGTTTCGGATAAGGCGGGAGGACCCACCCGGGTGTTTCCACTGCGAAGATTGCCCTAAGGACACGGTGGAGCATACAGTGGAGGCCTGCCCGGCTTGGGCGGAGCACCGCCGTGTCCTCGTGGAGGCGATCGGCGGCGGCGATCTCTCGCGTCCGGCCCTGGTCCAGGCCATGGTACGGAGCGAGAGTGTATGGGTACGCACGCCTCAAAGAGATGTCAGCACCAACTGAAGGGGCCCGCAAGGGCCGATGCCTGCCAGTGGTGCGGGTTGTTCGAAAGAGATACCGCGGCCTCTGGCACACAGGCAACTGAGGGAACCCGGGTGGGTTTTAGTCAGTAAAAGTCTGATACGCCCTCCTGCTCCACTCAGAGCGGGAGAAGTTATTTGATGATTTCCAAACCAAAAAAAAACCATCAACATGTGTGTTTGGTTTAGTGAAGATTTACTACCAGAGGAGAGCGGTTATAGGTGAACCTAACAGAGGCTCTTGGTAAAGTAGTTCCTACTTTAGAAGATCAGATTCGTCTGGTGTACGGTTCAGTCCAATACCGTACCATGAGAATTCTTGGGTTTGTGAACAGGTTATTTTAACGCCCAAAAATGATCAAGCTGCAACGAACAACCACAGGATTCTCTAGCAAATTCAAAACCAATAGTCATAACAAGGACAAGCTGCTTCTCACACGGACGACTGTAGTGTCCCCAAAACTACAAACGTAGTATACAGGAAACTATGGCTGTCATTTTAGTAAATTGTGGTGATTTACGTGTTCCACGAGAACGAAGTCGCGGGCAGAATAAATATCTGATTTGGTTTCAAAACTCTTTATCAATATTTAGTATTTTCGAAACTGACGACGTAATAAACATGTCGTTACTAAAATTATAGTTTTGGACCTACTAGGAATAAAAAATAGAATATTACATATGACTAAAGAAGTCTTTTGTTTTTCTTTTTAATGACAAAATCTTATCCGGGTTGTAAATAAAAATCATAAAACCATGTAGTTGACATAAAAAAGATGTTTTACTTGTGTATATTATTACAATACATGACCAAGCATTTATTAAAAGGCTTTATTTAAACGTAGGTGTAATAATGTGTTTTAATGTATTTATTTACAAAAAACATTAACGTCTTACAATCAAAAGGAATATTCGCTAAAAACGTTGAATTTGTTTTCCATGAAGTGATACACTGTTTTTTTTTTCTTTTGAATATACTTACATTGTATACTTTTCTTGTATCCAAGCACTTTTTTTTCAGACTAGATCTAGTCATTTTTGGCGTCACTCATTACAATAAAAATACTGCGCAAAGGTAAATAAACTATAAACTTTGTTTCAAAGCAAAAACAAAATAGTTCTTTTTTCTTTTAAATTAATGATCATTGTTCACTAGTGAAAATGAGATTAGAATGCTAAGAAGGATGTGTGATGATGTTACATGAATGGATAGAATAAGAAATGAATACGTACTCATTTCTTACGTAAGAGGAAGTCTGAAAGTGGCACCGGCAACTGAAAAGTTGTGCGAAATTCGGTGCTCACTCTCAATTTTTTGAGAGTCAATTTGATAGCAGAGGGACAATTCCCGTAATTCCCAGAAAGATCGCACTCTAATCTCTGTTTCAATCTGTCAAAAATACCTTCAATCTACCTACATTTTTGACAAGTTTTTGACTTTGTTGATCGGAGATGAGATTGCGACTAGATTTTGAACGGGCATTATCCTTCTGGTAGTTTGGTAACTAATAATACTATTCTGCATTCCGAATTTTATTTGATTCGAAGCACCTATGCATGTACCTGCACTTATACGTACCGCTAATAGTTACTCCATTCCTGTTCCACGAAATTCTGGGTTCTGGGTCACCTTTAGCTTGGCAGGATAAGGTTATGGAGCGGCCCATGTCAGCGACCATCTCACCTGGAGTGTCTGCGAAGTCCGACGGTTCTGTAGACAATGTTGACATGTTAATTGATTTCAGTAGAACTCAGTGGAAGCCCCTTTTTAACCGACTTCCAAAAGGAGGAGGTCCCGGTTACTCGAAGATGGCTGGACCGATTTGGATATTTTTTTGTTTGTTTGAAAGGGTATACTTTCCAGGTGGTCCCATGATCATCAAGTCAGGATCTGATGATGGGATCCTGGAGAAATAGAGAGAACTCTTCAAATTTTATAGTCACACTTGAAGCAATTTGTGTAGTTTTTGGAAGAGTACTTTCTCGGAGTGGTTCCATTTCAATTTGGTGAAGACCTGATGAAGAACTTCGGAGATAGGCAACGGAACTCCTCAATAAATGATAGCAAACGGACAGGGATTGCTGAAATCTCATGTCTGTTAATTGTTTACACCAGTTAATAACATAACATCACGCCGGTACGCTGTGAAGGGGTAAACACATGTGAACCACTAAAAAGTGAAAAATAAAAAACTTTTTTCAAAAAAATAAACAACCGACTTCCAAAAAAACACTAAAAAGTGAAAAATAACTTTAATTTCGGAAGGCGGTGACAAAAAATTAAAATACATATCCAAAGTCACTAACTTCCGAAATTAAAGTTATTTTTCACTTTTTAGTGTTTTTTTGGAAGTCGGTTGTTTATTTTTTTGAAAAAAGTTTTTTATTTTTCACTTTTTAGTGGTTCACATGTGTTTACCCCTTCACAGCGTACCGGCGTGATGTTATGTTATTAACTGGTGTAAACAATTAACAGACATGAGATTTCAGCAATCCCTGTCCGTTTGCTATCATTTATTGAGGAGTTCCGTTGCCTATCTCCGAGTCGGTTGTTTATTTTTTTGAAAAAAGTTTTTTAAATATATTATTGGTTTCTCTCAAGAAGTGTTCAGACTCTTCGTTCCCTTATCAATCGATTACCGTGAAGTTAACCCTATATCTTACCGAGTTTCATACTTATAAACTGTTTGTTATCTGAAACCTTTCACGGGGTAAGACCAACCCTCTTATTGGATTTCGGTTTTTAAAAAAAGCATGAAGAGCAGAATTCTCACTTTAAAAAAACGCTTTTTATTGATGGTTCGAAACTAATCCCAAATATGAAACATGTTTTTTTTTCAGATAATAATAATGATACACACCCATATGAGTAAATTATTAAATCATTTCCTAAGCTTTTCCACTACATTTCTCTAGTGCCATTAAATTCAAGTAGCTGGTTGTACTTAGTTAACCTGAAATATGTTGATTTTACACTTCAAGTTACAAAAGAGTGCTTACGACATCACTTCAAATGTATGTTTACTTATCAATCAATTATTTAGTTTTTCTTTACAATATGTGTAACAAACAATTTGAATTTCGTAATATTATGAATGTATAAGCAGCTTGTCCAATCAGTTAAGTTAAACTAACCGAGAGTTAATGGAATGGTTTACTACATAATTAATAATACTGACGCCTATGACTCCATGACGGATTTGCAATAATACCTTCAATCCTTTTACACAATTAGCTCACTTCAAGGCTCCTGCAGACAGGGGCGACGATACGGTACTGGTAGAACAGTTTTCATGAAGTTTTCAGGGAAATTACTCTACTAGGGTCGCGCCTGTTAGCGGGAGCCTTTTTTGGATAACAACCGTCGGACTTGAGCTTTCATCAAGTAAAAAACTGTTTTATCAAAAATGACCCTTTCAAGGTCAATGTTCCTTCACTTCACCAGAGTGTAATTGAAAAAAAAAACGATTCCCAGACGTGGGAATGGCTATCTCAATTTGTTATCAGTATGCTAATTAAAAGTCTGTATATGTACGTCTGGGAAAAAAAAATTCACACAGTTTCAAAGCAAGTCATTTTATTTTACCTACCAGCCGGGCTATTCTGTGAAAATCTAACCGTGTGGCAAGCTGTAAGTTGAAGTAAGCCTAATTAAAGCTCTCATTCCACCTGATGCTAGGGCCACATTATTTGCAGCTCACTTCAAGCTGGCTTCAGCCATGTTTTCAGGGAGATATTTTCACTCAAACTCAAAGCATTTCATTTCTTAAATACTAATTATGGGCACTTTTAAATTGTCAAGGGGTTGGTCAGCTAGAAAGATGAAGCTATAGTGGTCCTTGCCAAAGTGTAGTAGTTCCTATTGAGAAGAACAAGCAAGAAACTCCATGAACACTCTTCGAAATAAAAATGGTAACACCATTCATGAGTAAATTGACGCATTTTTCTCACAGCATGTGCTGCTGAACTGAGCCGTCCTGCAAGAACTGTTAAATGAGGACCCCATTCCAGCCTTGAGTCGAACGATCTCCAGGAAAACGATTTTATCAAGGAATTCTAGTTTCTTTTTACTCAATACTATGTCACAATCACTACTTTTAACGTTTAGTAAAGCAAATCTTATGCATTTCGTTTTTTTTCCCACTTGATACTAAATTACTAGCAGTGACCCGATTTTAGACCTGCCAAGATTTGAGGCACATTTATTTTTCTTACAAAATGAGGACGTATCGTCAGCATATAACACCACTGGTGCAATCACCACCATTTTGGGTATGTTTTAAAAACATTTTTTTTAAACATACCAAAAAGAGGAAAGGGCCCAATATTGAGCCTTGTGGAACACCCATTTCTACTTTTAATCCGAGTGAATTTACTTTTAACTTTCTGTTGAAATATCTCTTTACATTACAGAATAGCACCGCTGCTACCTACCTACTGCATACGTCCATTTACTCCATAGCAACCACCAAAGTGCACATCAAAATAAAATATATTGCAACAGTTTTTATGTTTCATATGTATATAAGCAATTAAACTCTGAGCGAGCCAATTCCACTTTGTGGTTCGACGAAAACTTTGAACGAGAATTGCACTTTGAACTAAGTAGTTATCAACAGTTATTGGAACTGTCATGTGATGTTTAATTAAGTTTTTAATAAATTTTATTAAAATGAAAGGACACGTTTTAGTACCGAAGTAAGTATATTATGTTTGGCTTTGAGTCTAAGAGACAATGGAGAAGGTAACTGGCGCAATAATGACAGAGAAAACATATGAAAGGCCAGCTAGACTAAGGCTTAAGGTGCGAGAAGCACAGAAACGGTCGAAGTGGTGGTGCTTGGGGGAGGCCTATGTCTTTCGGCTGAAATGATGACGAGGAAGGTGACAACATGACCACTGACTAGCAATTCAGTCACCAAACCCTTTAGGAAAAGGTTGGGACTTGGTACCTACAGTCCCAAACTTTTTTATAAGGGGTTTGGCTCTGGCAAAATCAAAAAGTGGAACAGAATCATAACTCTGCTCAATCTTTGATTTTTCCAGAGCTTCAATTTACAAACTTAATAAGAAAAACTCACCAATAACACACAACGAAACATTCTGCAACAAATTCCCGGACCGGCACTGGTATAACCCAGAGTCCTCCACCATAGCCTTGGTGATAGTCAGCACCAGTGCTGGGGCTCGTCCTCTCATGTACTGTACGAAATGCTCCTGAGAAAAGATTCGACTGCCCGGGATGCGCTTGACCACGTGACCGTTTGGATCCAGCCATTCCACCTGAAATAAGATAAATTAAAAAGCTTTTGTCCTGCAAAACCTTGTTTACGCAAGGGTACAATCTCCCTGCCAAGAGAACAGGTTGTTCGAAAGAGATACCGCGGCCCCAAGCACTCAGGCAACTGAAGGAACACGGGTGGGTTTTAGTCAGTAAAAGTCTAACACCAACCCTGAGTGGGAGAAGTTATTTGATGATTTCCCACCGTCAAAAAAAAGGTACAATCTCCTTACGAAAACTTTGATCATATTAGTACTGCATAGCAACTCACAAGCATTCGACAGGCTATCGTATCGAAAATGACACAATTGGATAACCTAATTTGCCTTGCCTTGGACAGTTAACAGCTGTTGAAAGAATAGCAGCCGCCTTTTTAGTTAAAACCGATAAAATTTTCGGGTTGTGGATTTATAAACAGCGTTTACAAATAGTACTTCTACGATAACATTGATTAATGTTCGATTCGGTACGGAAGCGTATCGAAAGGTTATGAATAGCTATGCTGGTCAATATTTTACTGTACACTGAACCGGGTTCAATATTGATCTTTTAAACGTTTATAGTCTTCGAACATATTCAAAATCGTGCTGTAAACCACAGCTAAGGAACGTTTGAAAGTTCCAGTTTCGCTATCCACACCTAGTTTTTTTCCATGACCCTGATAGAAATAAGCGTATCGAATCGCGACGTCTACCGTAGGTTACCTTAAAACCCTCCCTTAATAGGGCAGGAGGACTTCAATGTTTTTCTTTTTACTAGAGACTCTTTTCGTATTCGTTTTCGTATCTTGGTGTCGCAAGCGCTACTGCCGCGCATCAGGTCCCAGGTCGGGAAAAACTGTTATTGGATTTTTTATCTAGAATTTCTCATTAGCATCCCAGAGTCTGGATTAGTGCCCGGTTGGTGGTAATAGGGTCGCGGTGTAGTATAGTTACACCTCTGCCCAACCCTTCGTGAAAGCAAGGCGTGATATTATGTTTGTTTTTTTTTGCGTATTTTAATGGTGGATTAAAAACGACCTGCACCCAATTTTAAGAACCTATAAACAAGTTGGAAGTTACGTCGGCCTTTGGTATGGGGTGCAAGATGTGTCGACACCCTTGCGCCATCCTATCTTTCTAGTACAGCGGGTTGTGCTGGGGCGGCTGCTCCAGGTGTGGAAAGCCTCAAACGGCGCAAATATTCCAATCTTATTGGAACCTATATGTTTGAGCCGTTAGGGGTTGAAACTCCGAGTGCCCACTTAATGTTCCGAGACATTTCTAAGCGGTTGGTCGACTCTTCACGTGACCAAAGGACTGGACTATTTTTCGGCATAAGAATCAGCATTGCCATACAACGTGGCAATGCTGCCAGCCTTTTGGGCACTTTTCCCATTGACAACGATGCGGACGTATTTTTTGATGCCTTATGATTATTTTCTTTTTATGTACTTGTACATAATATTATTTCAAGACCAGTGGTTTCTCAATTATGTAAATATCTATTTTTTTTAAATATTACATGCTAAAAAAAAACAATCGTACTTTTCATTAAACGGTGTGTTTTGAAACAAATACACCGTTAGGGCTCCTGCAAACAGGCGCGACGCGACAGCGCAACGCGACTCACATAGAACAATTTTCTATAAAAACTTTTTAATTGTTCTACATTAATGTCCCGTCGCGCCTGTTTAAAGAAGCCTTTAAAAAAAAAGGTTGCCGACCATGGTAATAATTCCAATTAGCACTACAGTTTATCTGACTCCATATGTACAGCGGACTTTGTCGGGCGATTATATTATGATAGTGGCGAGGTAAATGACCATTGCAATTTTTATTAATAAAATATGAAATTGTGTCTGGTAGACTTTTGTTTCAAGCGAGTTAAGAGGGAACCGCGAGAGTAGTCCCGAAATTAAAAATTTTGTTACTTCGACTATTTCATGAGAAAGTCATTCAATGGGATTGTATGGACTTGGACGGTTGTATTGATGATTTATAATTCTATAAAGCCATATTTTTTCCAGTGGCGAATCATATTTTGTTGAATACACTTACAATCTGACACTCTGCTGCAAATTGCAAAAAAAAACTTGAGAAAATTTTTATTCCGTGGGCTACGTATTAGCGCATCCTCTTTAACACATCTGAAACGTATTCAAAGTAACATACCTAATTACACGCCTGTATTACCCAAAGGGGTAAGCCGAGATGTAGGCAAATGACTCCCTCATGTTCCCTTTTGTTAAGTATAAGTCCAATGTATCAGGGACCGAGCATTTGGCTGCCCACAGCAGTGGGCATATACTTTGGGGCCTTGTGACCCGCATAGCACGTATTTTATGCCTTTTTCAGGCACCAGTCTCTTACAAATGTGAAGCCTATTTTTTAGATGAAGCCCTTTCTATACACAAAGTCAAAGTCAAAGCATTTATTTCTAATAGGCACTTAAAGCACTACTATAGGCACTTACATTTGAACGTCAACATTTACATTAAAATAGAATTGATTCTAGTCGCCCCTTCCAAAATATAGTTTCATATAGAGAAGAATGGGCAAGAAACTCCACCGTTACTCTTTTCATATGATTTAACTACAATATTAATTTAACATACATTCATAGTATAATTATGTGTGAAAACGATGCATCCAGAATAAAATTACTATACCAAAATAGGTAAAAAGAATGAAATTGAAGCAATTACAGATAAATTAATTTTATGATAGATACATGGTGCTCACATATTTACAAACACAATAACATTTGTGATGAAACATAAATCCTATTAATATTAGATCCTCTCTCTCCCATCTCTATACCACTAATATTTTAAATGTTAAAGTTTGTATGTTCAGATGTTTGTTATTCAATCATGCAAAAACGGCTGCACGGATTAGGTTAAAATTTGAAACGTAGATAGTTTGTAACCTGGATTAATACATAGGATACTTTTTATCTCTGTAGTACTTATGTACCTATGGAAATTTTTCGAACACAACGCTGGCTGCTTTCAAAAGCATTTAGATAAATACATTATTATTATTTGCCATCTACCAGATACAAATCCAGACGCTGCTGCCTACAACTTGCTAGAAGACACAATAACACTTTGCCTGACTCGAGATTTAAACCTCAGACCGCTAGACCAATGAGCCACTAGTATGCAAATTTCCGTAACTAAGAGAGTTTAAAGTTAATTTTATGTTTGAAACATTGGTATGGCCAGCAACAAAGCTAGATTTACACTGCTGCTAGCACACATCATCTAAATACTAAATGAACACATTTTTTTTCGAACCTGCTTTTGAGTATTTCATAAAATAGGTAACAGTAATTATTAACATGTTTCATTATATATATTTAACTTCTGTACCGATTTAATTATTCTCCTCAATAATTAAGATTTAAAAAACGAAATTGTGAATCAACTTTTGTTGCTGACCAAACCTTAATGTCAATTAGTTCAATGATATTTTTAAAGCTCACCTTTTGATTCCTATTGGAAGCTTTACAGCTGATGGTTTTGTGACCTCCTACTTTCAGGAATTCGTCGTCGCCATAAGTGACAGGTTCCACACTCAATGTGTTGTCCACTGGTTTTAGCCCGTACACTAAACAGTATTAAATTTTATGATAATAATTAAATTAAAAATGAATGTGATTTATAGCCTTTAAGAGTCAATATTTATAAAGTATCTATTATAAAACCTTATGATGAACGCATTGATATATACAAAAAACCCGATGAACGTATAAAAATTATCAAAAATAATTATAATGATGTCGTCCTTCTCAAAGACAAATCGGTCGGACCTTAGGTGGCCCAAACATAAATCTAATAAAACATAATCAACAGAAAAACGAAAATCAGTTTTTTACAGTAACTTCAAGCAGTCAAAATGGTGTTTTAATTAATAACTGCTCATACGATACCTGTCCTATAGAACATGTACACAATAACGACCACATAAAATAGCCACTTCATTTCAAACGATTTTGTAATTCAAGTTTAAAAAATGAACATCAACTGCCACATTTATTTTTTAAATCTTTTTTTATTTAACTTTCGCACATTATTTTTCGTGATAACAGTGGCACAACCTGAATGAAAGTGCCGCGCTCATGAAGTGGCATACGCATCAATTAATTAATAGGAACAATTAATTCATTCTAATTACCATCATTGTGTACAATGTCATCAGTGAGGAAGTAACACTTATGTAGTTAGTTACCATGGAAAATTAAAAAGGTCACAATACTTTGTCAAATATGAATATACTCTTACATAAGTACCTACCTGGCTTCGTTAATTTAGTGACTATAATTATTTTGCACTGACGCGACGTTTTTTAGTTGGGTGTAACACACAATTTACAAATAACCAATTTTAAGGGTGACCTTAAAAGTTTTATTTGTGGTAAACTATAAAGAGTTTTCTGCCTATCTACATATCTGAAGACTGCTCTATAAATGTCTAATTGAGACATTAAAACCTCACGACTACAAAAGCAGACTTACACGAGTTATTTTCAATGAACGTAGGTTTCCTAAAAGCTCACTTAATTTTCAAGTACGTACCCAAATGTATGTATAAAATAATGTGTAGTTTACTACCAACAAAACATTACCGGATATTTATGTGTACTTAGGTACATTTATATGAAATGTTTGTTTGCAATTTTACATTAATTTGAACTTTGCACAACGTGTGGCCGGATGCAGGATTTTATTAATTAAAGGCAATAAGAGAGAATACGAATGTAAAACATATTTACAAGTTAAAAGATAATTTTCATGTAAAGGACAACTGAGGTACCTAAGTTTTGTTTCTTAGACTTGTCGCCCTACTCAGGGAAGTTATTGAGGTAGATAGATGGGGTCAAGAACATCACGAAGTGGAAGAACTTCGTTCACCAACCCACGAAGGCCTTTCAGGGACACGACTTTTAGTAATTAAGTACGCGACCAAGAAGAGAATGAGTCATTAGACAACGGTTAGGTATGTAAGGCTGGCCCGTATAACTAACACACACACAATCACATTGACAGGCTATGAAACGAGAAACTCCCACACTGCGTGCAACTGAGAGGCCTTAGTGTCAGTTTCATTTTACCATCTCGATCAAACGCAGTGAGCGCGTTCGGCGTTCCGATTGGTCCTTCACCAATCCAGGGGTAACCGGAGCGCCGAACGCGCTCACTGCGTTTGATCGAGATGGTTAAATGAAACTCACACTAGGGCCTCTGGTTTGTCTCTCATTCGGCAGTATTCACTCGCAGTGAAACGTCTGAACACAAGTAGAATCAAAAGGCTGGAATCCAATAGTGAGCCGATTTAATGATGTTGGATTTTGGCAACGGGCATCTAAACTCGCCGGATCCTCCTACATATAATTTAATTTTTCGATCACCGAGTGTCAAAAAAATTAAAGGTTCATTCCTTTCTTATTTCCTGTGCACATGTATAATAAAACAATACTGAACATTACTCGAGTCAAGCGTCTAAATTGCTGCTACGGCAGGCTTAGCACGAGAACCATAGAGAAGCGACGGAAGAGTAGACAAAAATGACGTTTCCGTGTAGACAGTTGCCAGTTTTGAACCGAGAAATGTAGACAAGCGATTTTTATTCTACGATAGAGTAGAAATATAAAGCGTTATGCTAAGCCTGCAGCTGTTATAAATTCAATAGTGCTCATTATCTTTTTCTTTTGTAAAAATGGCTGCGATAGCATTTTCTTTCATTTTCATGTTTTTTTCTGGCGGCGGCTGTGGGATATTAGAAAAAAATCTCTCAGTTTTGCGAGTGGTTGTATTCTGTTCCATTCACAGAATTTTTAGAATCATCGTGTTCGCGACAACGTCATTCGAAATAGCGGTTTTCGACTCCATGTGCTTTCTAACTGTTCGACCACTCGTAAAGTTATTCGAAGTAGCATGCGTCGCAATAACGTCAATCAAATCTTCATACTCGTATCACTCCCCATCATGGTTCCGATTAGCCGGGTAAGTTACACATAAGACAGGTTAAACTTGTATCAGGGTGTTCACAGGAACTTATGACTTATGACATGTTTATAAGTTGGCCGATCAGGTCTTTCTGTTTGCCTAACAAATACTTAGTATGTTAGTTAGATCTTGCTTTCTAATTATTTTTATAACTTAAACGATATTATTAAAAGATTGATGTTGAAATACGTACAAATATAAGTAGGTAACAGAGAAATAAAATAATAGACGTTTATAAAATACTGATTGCTGATGCATTCCTAGTTTGAATAAATTATTTTGGATTTGTTTTATCCGTCCAGGCACCTGTTTTAAGTATTCTTAATTGTTTTTGCAAAAGCTCCTGCGCCAAAATCCGGCTTTGAAGCTATTTAACCAAATATACCTGATCACCACGACAATAATATTTTGAGTTTTACAAAAGAGCTTGTAAACATGTTACTGTCTTTGAAGATAGAACTTTTAAGTACCTGTACTTATAGAAGGAAGATGGTCGAATTCACTTTAGTTTGTATTACACAATCTGTGAGATCGATAAAACGATGATACAGTAAGTCCACGGGAATAATTTGAAATAGACAACGCCCTTATTTCGTAGCAGTTAGTGTGGTTTTCGTAATTCAACAAACGTGCGATTGTTCCTACCTACATATGTCAGAAACCACATGGTATGTTGGACTAGAACACTCTATGCGCTCACGCAGTTTAACGACTCTGTGTCATCATGAATGTGACACACTTTAGCAATGTGCTGAATAACATCAGCAATTCACTTCGCTAATAATATGCAATACCGTACTGTACTAGAAAATACATTCATCAGTATTATCATCAAGCATGCTAAAAATTCACAGAATCGTGATCGAAAAAAAAACTGTTCTAGTTTTAATTTAACTTAACGCTTGAGCGGTACCGGGCTTAACTTTTAATAAGTACCTGGTACTATTTACAGGCCTGCACAGCCTGCTAGGCCTGCCCATACCTATTATCACTGTTATTTGATAACATTGTAAAAGCCAATTATTTTTAAAAGAGTAACTGTGGAGTTTCTTACCGGCCGGCACTTTTCCTACTTCTGACGTTTCATAAGTGCCCGTGAGATATGTTTTTTTTTTGTTGCTAATTAATACTAACCGCACAGGTCGATCGATCAGGTTAAGCTACACTCGCCGCTAGTCCGTGGATAGATCTTTACATACCAAGATCTATATAATAATGAGTATAGTTTTCAACAGTCCTTCGGAAGATCGGGTTTTATGAAAAAACCACCATATAAATCAATGACCAATAAACTTTATTGACATTTGGATATTTGAGCTTGTCAGTTGTTAGTTGTTCAGATTTTACACTTCTTTTATTACTAAAAGATGTGTAAAATCTGAAAAACCAAGTAATTAAACACGCCCAAAAAAAGAAAAACGAATCTTTGTTAGCTCCTAACTTTTTAATGGTTTTTTAGTGTTTCCGTACAGACAATATTAATAATGAGACAAAACCATACCATGTTAAATTTTTGATGGAAATTGTCGAACAGTGGAGTAATACACTCCCGAAGTTTGTATGGAAAAAATGTGGACTAGATTCACCTTAAGTGCAATGAATGAAGTGTGATTTTGTTACTCTACTGATCTTACTGTCATGTTATGCATGAATCTTGACACGTAACATCTACCAATCCGCACTGTGCTCACCAGGTGGATTACGGCCCACTCCCTCTCACTGAGAGGAGGCCTGTGTCCCAGCAGTGGGAACATTATAGGCTGATTATGAAGTTTTCAGAGCATCAGCAAAAAAATACCCCAAAAAATAGAACAACTCTCATAATGACATCACACGGCCATGAGCCGAATTGTAATAATACTTACTTAGTGTATAAACAGGAACATTCCAGTATCGTTTCCCTAATTTTAATACGACACATCCATGTTAAAAATAAATATGATTCACGTTGTCGTCACCAATCACGCGATTTTATCACAATTATCAAACGTTTTCAATGATCTTCGACATTCCCTGAATAACAATGTAGTGTCGTGACGTAGGTACAGTAGATAAAAGAGGTTGGTAGCTTGCTGTCATTGTATCTATTTCCAAGTTATATACCAGCGCAGTGAGGTAATTGCGTAACACACTATCAGTAGGAATAGAAAGAGAAAGAAAGAATACCGTTTATTTGGACACAGTTCGTGAAACACAAAATAAATAACAAAAAAGTGAATATAATTAACTAGGTACAACAGTGTGTGCCTCACGGAAGCGCCAAAAAGGTTCATTTCAGCATTAATGCCAGACAGATGCTGTCTGACGCTGGTTTTCTAATGAACCTTTAGGGACGAGTGACGAGGAGTACAAAACAGTTTCAACATAGGTAAACAAATATTTTTAAACTTATATACAAACATTTCATATAAACTTACAAAAACAGAATGAAATGAAATGAATGAATGAATGAATGAATGAAATGAAATGAAATGAATGAATGAATGAATGAAATGAAATGAATAAAATGAAATGCACCGATCCCAGCGTGGCTTGACCAGACTCGATAAATCGAATGAACCCCAAGATTTGCACTAGCCCCTGGAGCCTCATGCTTCATGGTGTTACAGAGGCCATTGCATATCAAGAAGTAGACCGGGGGGCGCGGTAATGGTCAGGTAGACGTGCCCATAGGATAGAAAAGGGTAAGTAAGGTATATTTGGGGCATCGCTTTGTTAAGTTCGGTTACCACGGTTACCACTTGGTCTGTTCCAGGAGCTGTCTCGTTTGGCATTTTATTGATGATTACCATTACTTCTTCGGCTTTGTTATTTTAACATTTGGTATCTGAAAAGGCCCTCGGTCCTTCTTTTTTTTTGTTTTCCTGGTGGACACCTTTATGTACGCTGATCTTCTTCGGCGTTTTGTTTGTTGTTCCTGTAAAACGTGTCGAGCATTTGCCTGCCTTGCCATTTTCCGGTGTGAAATGTCCCCAGTCCGGTGAAGCGGGCTCTGCGTGTTTTTGTTCTTCTTGATATTTAACCTTGTGGAGTGTTGTCTGCTATTATTTTTATGCCTATTTGCATTATCCGGTTTCCCGCTTTGTAGGTTAGCAAGAGCTAAGCGATGGTCTCTTGATTAAATTGGCTGAAGAATCAGTTTCCTGAGCAGCGGTCGGTTTTAATAACCTCCGTTATTGTGTTCTCGGGTATTTCGATGTCTTTACTTGTTGGGATGATGTCTTTATTTGCTAGTTTTTTTGTTATCCAGTCTTCGTGTTTTATTTATACAGAATTTCTGTTAAGAGCTGCGTAGTTGCATTGTTTGTGCTTGATATGACCCCGGTGTGTGTTTCTCGCTTTTCTTGAGGGGTGCCAATCAAAGTGTGAAGATGTATGTTCCTGAGTTCAACCCTGTTTCCTGTAGGTTGGCTATATGAATGCCGCTACGTGAAGGTTCAGCGTCTATTTGATTTTCTTTCTTTGGCTGGTGTTGAGGCGCCGATGCACAGGTCTGGTCAAATGCGCTTAATTGCGGTAAAGGTCTGTTTCTGGGTGTTGTGTATCCAGTGTCGTTTGCGATTACGTCTGATAACGGTGTGAGTAGCTTGCTTCTTGTTCTTCACACGGTGTTAATGAGTTCGCTAATTGGGGGCTGTTCGTTTGAGGCCGGGGTTTCGTGGATTTTTCTTGCTCTTCTCGCGTGTTTTACCGGTTATAAGGATTGGCATGTTGCGGTGTTTTAGCGTTGTACTTAGGATGTCGCTGTTGGCGGGTACTAGTTCGCCAATAGGTGAATACCCTTGTGCGTTTCTGTTGTTTCTGTGCAGATTTACGAGATAGTATTCGGACAAGGCGATGATGATATCTTCGCCACCACAAAATGTTATATTAAACTAGTCCCTGACCGCGGCTCCGGCCGCGTGGATGTCGGTTATAGCGTATGTTCCTATATGAAAAGTAGCCTATGTCTCTCTCCATATTCTAGGCTATATCTCAGCCAAATTTCATGACACTTGGTTCAGCGGTTTAGGCGTGAAAGCGTAACATACATACAGAAAGTCAATTTCGCATTTATAATATTAGTAGGGATTGTGCGGTTATGTATTTTGCTATCCTTTATTCCTGGAAGAGAATGCTTTTAGGGAGAAAATCATGTAAATTATTTAGAAGTGCTAGGAAAATTCTATCATCCTGTCGATGTTTCCAAATATATGTGGCGAGATCTTGACTGACAACCCTATGATCGAATGTTAAGCCCATTAAATTATTTTTTGAAAACACTTTTGTTTGTAGTGCAAGTCCAGGACACGTGCAAAGGGGCTGAGGCTGACTTGACCTTTTTTTTTGGTTAATCTGTAGAAGGCCAGTGCTGGCAGCAAGTGCTCGGGCAAGAGCTCGGGCAAATTTTCGGGCAAGTGCTCGGGCAAGTGCTGGGGAAAGTGCTCGGGCAAGTGCTCGGGAAAGTGCTCGGGCAAGTGCTAGCAGCAATTGCTCGGGCAAGTGCTCGGACAAGAGCTCGGGCAAGTGCTCGGGCAAATGCTCGGGCAAGTGCTGGCAGCAATTGCTTGGGCAAGTGCTCGGGAAAGTGCTCGGGCAAGTGCTCGGGAAAGTGCTCGGGCAAGTGCTCGGGCAAATGCTCGGGAAAGTGCTCGGGCAAATGCTTGGGCAAGTGCTCGGGATAGTGCTCGGGCAAGTGCTCGGGAAAGTGCTCGGGAAAGTGCTCGGGAAAGTGGTCGGGAAAGTGCTCGGGCAAGTGCTGGCAGCAATTGCTCGGGCAAGTGCTCGGGAAAGTGCTCGGACAAGAGCTCGGGCAAGTGCTCGGGAAAGTGCTCGGGCAAGTGCTCGGGAAAGTGCTCGGGCAAGTGCTCGGGAAAGTGCTCGGGAAAGTGCTCGGGCAAGTGCTCGGGCAAGTGCTCGGGCAAGTGCTCGGGAAAGTGCTCGGGAAACTGCTCGGGCAAGTGCTCGGGCAAATGCTCCGGCAAGTGCTGGCAGCAATTGCTCGGGCAAATGCTCGGGCAAGTGCTCGGGAAAGTGCTCGGGCAAGTGCTGGCAGCAATTGCTCGGGCAAATGTTCGGGAAACTGCTCGGGCAAGTGCTCGGGAAAATGCTCGGGCAAGTGCTGGCAGCAATTGCTCAAGCAAATGCTCGGGCAAGTGCTCGGAAAAGTGCACGGGCAAGTGCTCGGGAAAGTGCTCGGCAAACTGCTCGGGCAAGTGCTCAGGCAAATGCTCGGGCAGGTGCTGGCAGCAATTGCTCGGGCAAATGCTCGGGCAAGTGCTCGGGAAAGTGCTCGGGCAAGTGCTCGGGAAAGTGCTCGGGCAAGTGCTCGGGAAACTGCTCGAGCAAGTGCTCGGGCAAGTGCTCGGAACTGCTCGAGCAAGCGCTCGGGCAAATGCTCGGGCAGGTGCTCGGGAAAGTGCTCGGGCAAGTGCTCGGGAAAGTGCTCGGGCAAGTGCTCGGGAAACTGCTCGAGCAAGTGCTCGGGCAAGTGCTCGGAACTGCTCGAGCAAGCGCTCAAGCAAATGCTCGGGCAAGTGCTCGGGAAAGTGCTCGGGCAAGTGCTCGGGAAAGTGCTCGGGCAAGTGCTCGGGAAAGTGCTCGGGCAAGTGCTCGGGAAACTGCTCGAGCAAGTGCTCGGGCAAATGCTCGGGCAAGTGCTGGCAGCAATTGCTCAAGCAAATGCTCGGGCAAGTGCTCGGGAAACTGCTCGGGCAAGTGCTCGAACAAATGCTCGGGCAAGTGCTGGCAGCAAGTGCTCGGGCAAGTGCTCGGGCAAGTGCTCGGGAAACTGCTCGAGCAAGTGCTCGGGCAAGTGCTCGGAACTGCTCGAGCAAGCGCTCGGGCAAATGCTCGGGCGAGTGCTGGCAGCAATTGCTCAAGCAAATGCTCGGGCAAGTGCTCGGGAAAGTGCTCGGGCAAGTGCTCGGGAAAGTGCTCGGGCAAGTGCTCGGGAAAGTGCTCGGGCAAGTGCTCGGGAAACTGCTCGAGCAAGTGCTCGGGCAAATGCTCGGGCAAGTGCTGGCAGCAATTGCTCAAGCAAATGCTCGGGCAAGTGCTCGGGAAACTGCTCGGGCAAGTGCTCGATAAAGTGCTCGGGCAAGTGCTCGGGAAAGTGCTCGGGCAAGTGCTCGGGAAAGTGCTCGGGAAAGTGCTCGGGCAAGTGCTTGGGCAAGTGCTCGGGCAAGTACTCGGGAAAGTGCTCGGGAAACTGCTCGGGCAAGTGCTCGGGCAAATGCTCCGGCAAGTGCTGGCAGCAATTGCTCGGGCAAATTGCTTAAGCAAATGCTCGGGCAAGTGCTCGGGAAAGTGCACGGGCAAGTGCTCAGGCAAATGCTCGGGCAGGTGCTGGCAGCAATTGCTCGGGCAAATGCTCGGGCAAGTGCTCGGGAAAGTGCTCGGGCAAGTGCTCGGGAAAGTGCTCGGGCAAGTGCTCGGGCAAGTGCTCGGGAAACTGCTCGAGCAAGTGCTCGGGCAAGCGCTCGGGCAAATGCTCGGGCGAGTGCTGGCAGCAATTGCTCAAGCAAATGCTCGGGCAAGTGCTCGGGCAAGTGCTCGGGAAAGTGCTCGGGCAAGTGCTGGCAGCAATTGCTCGGGCAAATGTTCGGGAAACTGCTCGGGCAAGTGCTCGGGAAAATGCTCGGGCAAGTGCTGGCAGCAATTGCTCAAGCAAATGCTCGGGCAAGTGCTCGGGAAAGTGCACGGGCAAGTGCTCGGGAAAGTGCTCGGCAAACTGCTCGGGCAAGTGCTCAGGCAAATGCTCGGGCAGGTGCTGGCAGCAATTGCTCGGGCAAATGCTCGGGCAAGTGCTCGGCAAAGTGCTCGGGCAAGTGCTCGGGAAAGTGCTCGGGCAAGTGCTCGGGAAACTGCTCGAGCAAGTGCTCGGGCAAGTGCTCGGGAAACTGCTCGAGCAAGCGCTCGGGCAAATGCTCGGGCGAGTGCTGGCAGCAATTGCTCAAGCAAATGCTCGGGCAAGTGCTCGGGAAAGTGCTCGGGCAAGTGCTCGGGAAAGTGCTCGGCAAACTGCTCGGGCAAGTGCTCAGGCAAATGCTCGGGCAGGTGCTGGCAGCAATTGCTCGGGCAAATGCTCGGGCAAGTGCTCGGGAAAGTGCTCGGGCAAGTGCTCGGCAAAGTGCTCGGGCAAGTGCTCGGGAAACTGCTCGGGAAAGTGCTCGGGCAAGTGCTCGGGAAACTGCTCGAGCAAGTGCTCGGGCAAATGCTCGGGCAAGTGCTCGGGCAAGTGCTCGGGCAAGTACTCGGGCAAGTGCTCGGGAAAGTGCTCGGGCAAGTGCTCGGGAAAGTGCTCGGGAAACTGCTCGGGCAAGTGCTCGAACAAATGCTCGGGCAAGTGCTGGCAGCAAGTGCTCGGGCAAGTGCTCGGGCAAGTGTTCGGGAAAGTGCTCGGGCAAGTGCTGGCAGCAATTGCTCGGGCAAGTGCTCGGGAAAATGCTCGGGCAAGTGCTGGCAGCAATTGCTCAAGCAAATGCTCGGGCAAGTGCTCGGGCAAGTACTCGGGAAAGTGCTCGGGAAACTGCTCGAGCAAGTGCTCGGGCAAATGCTCGGGCAAGTGCTCGGGCAAGTGCTCGGGCAAGTACTCGGGCAAGTGCTCGGGAAAGTGCTCGGGCAAGTGCTCGGGAAAGTGCTCGGGAAACTGCTCGGGCAAGTGCTCGAACAAATGCTCGGGCAAGTGCTGGCAGCAAGTGCTCGGGCAAGTGCTCGGGCAAGTGTTCGGGAAAGTGCTCGGGCAAGTGCTGGCAGCAATTGCTCGGGCAAGTGCTCGGGAAAGTGCTCGGGCAAGTGCTCGGGCAAGTGCTCGGGCAAGTACTCGGGAAAGTGCTCGGGAAACTGCTCGGGCAAGTGCTCGGGCAAATGCTCCGGCAAGTGCTGGCAGCAATTGCTCGGGCAAATGCTCGGGCAAGTGCTCGGGAAAGTGCTCGGGCAAGTGCTGGCAGCAATTGCTCGGGCAAATGTTCGGGAAACTGCTCGGGCAAGTGCTCGGGAAAATGCTCGGGCAAGTGCTGGCAGCAATTGCTCGGGCAAATGCTCGGGCAAGTGCTCGGGAAAGTGCTCGGGCAAGTGCTGGCAGCAATTGCTCGGGCAAATGCTCGGGCAAGTGCTCGGCAAAGTGCTCGGGCAAGTGCTGGCAGCAATTGCTCAAGCAAATGCTCGGGCAAGTGTTAGGGAAAGTGCTCGGGCAAGTGCTCAGGCAAATGCTCGGGCAGGTGCTGGCAGCAATTGCTCGGGCAAATGCTCGGGCAAGTGCTCGGGAAAGTGCTCGGGCAAGTGCTCGGGAAAGTGCACGGGCAAGTGCTCAGGCAAATGCTCGGGCAGGTGCTGGCAGCAATTGCTCGGGCAAATGCTCGGGCAAGTGCTCGGGAAAGTGCTCGGGCAAGTGCTCGGGAAAGTGCTCGGGCAAGTGCTCGGGAAACTGCTCGAGCAAGTGCTCGGGCAAGCGCTCGGGCAAATGCTCGGGCGAGTGCTGGCAGCAATTGCTCAAGCAAATGCTCGGGCAAGTGCTCGGGAAAGTGCTCGGGCAAGTGCTCGGGAAAGTGCTCGGGCAAGTGCTCGGGAAAGTGCTCGGGAAACTGCTCGAGCAAGTGCTCGGGCAAATTGCTCGGGCAAGTGCTGGCAGCAATTGCTCAAGCAAATGCTCGGGCAAGTGCGCGGGAAAGTGCTCGGGCAAGTGCTCGGGAAAGTGCTCGGGAAACTGCTCGGGCAAGTGCTCGAACAAATGCTCGGGCAAGTGCTGGCAGCAAGTGCTCGGGCAAGTGCTCGGGCAAGTGCTCGGGAAAGTGCTCGGGCAAGTGCTGGCAGCAATTGCTCGGGCAAGTGCTCGGGAAAGTGCTCGGACAAGAGCTCGGGCAAGTGCTCGGGAAAGTGCTCGGGCAAGTGCTCGGGAAAGTGCTCGGGCAAGTGCTCGGGCAAGTGCTCGGGCAAGTACTCGGGAAAGTGCTCGGGAAACTGCTCGGGCAAGTGCTCGGGCAAATGCTCCGGCAAGTGCTGGCAGCAATTGCTCGGGCAAATGCTCGGGCAAGTGCTCGGGAAAGTGCTCGGGCAAGTGCTCGGGAAAGTGCTCGGGCAAGTGCTCGGGAAACTGCTCGAGCAAGTGCTCGGGCAAGTGCTCGGGAAACTGCTCGAGCAAGCGCTCGGGCAAATGCTCGGGCGAGTGCTGGCAGCAATTGCTCAAGCAAATTCTCGGGCAAGTGCTCGGGAAAGTGCTCGGGCAAGTGCTCGGGAAAGTGCTCGGGCAAGTGCTCGGGAAAGTGCTCGGGCAAGTGCTCGGGAAACTGCTCGAGCAAGTGCTCGAGCAAATGCTCGGGCAAGTGCTGGCAGCAATTGCTCAAGCAAATGCTCGGGCAAGTGCTCGGGAAAGTGCTCGGGCAAATGCTCGGGCAAGTGCTGGCAGCAATTGCTCGGGCAAATGCTCGGGAAAGTGCTCGGGCAAGTGCTCGGGAAAGTGCTCGGCAAACTGCTCGGGCAAGTGCTCTGGCAAATGCTCGGGCAAGTGCTGGCAGCAATTGCTCAAGCAAATGCTCGGGCAAGTGCTCGGGAAAGTGCTCGGGCAAGTGCTCGGGAAAGTGCTCGGCAAACTGCTCGGGCAAGTGCTCAGGCAAATGCTCGGGCAGGTGCTGGCAGCAATTGCTCGGGTAAATGCTCGGGCAAGTGCTCGGGAAAGTGCTCGGGCAAGTGCTCGGGAAAGTGCTCGGGCAAGTGCTCGGGAAAGTGCTCGGGCAAGTGCTCGGGAAACTGCTCGAGCAAGTGCTCGGGCAAGTGCTCGGGAAACTGCTCGAGCAAGTGCTCGGGCAAATGCTCGGGCAAGTGCTGGCAGCAATTGCTCAAGCAAATGCTCGGGCAAGTGCTCGGGAAAGTGCTCGGGCAAGTGCTCGGGAAACTGCTCGAGCAAGTGCTCGGGCAAATGCTCGGGCAAGTGCTGGCAGCAATTGCTCGGGCAAGTGCTCGGGCAAATGCTCGGGCAAGTGCTGGCAGCAAGTGCTCGGGCAAGTGCTCGGGCAAGTGCTCTGGCAAATGCTCGGGCAAGTGCTCTGGCAAATGCTCGGGCAAGTGCTGGCAGCAATTGCTCAAGCAAATGCTCGGGCAAGTGCTCGGGAAAGTGCTCGGGCAAGTGCTCGGGAAAGTGCTCGGCAAACTGCTCGGGCAAGTGCTCAGGCAAATGCTCGGGCAGGTGCTGGCAGCAATTGCTCGGGCAAATGCTCGGGCAAGTGCTCGGGAAAGTGCTCGGGCAAGTGCTCGGGAAAGTGCTCGGGCAAGTGCTCGGGAAAGTGCTCGGGCAAGTGCTCGGGAAACTGCTCGAGCAAGTGCTCTGGCAAGTGCTCGGGAAACTGCTCGAGCAAGTGCTCGGGCAAATGCTCGGGCAAGTGCTGGCAGCAATTGCTCAAGCAAATGCTCGGGCAAGTGCTCGGGAAAGTGCTCGGGCAAGTGCTCGGGAAACTGCTCGAGCAAGTGCTCGGGCAAATGCTCGGGCAAGTCCTGGCAGCAATTGCTCGGGCAAGTGCTCGGGAAAGTGCTCGGGCAAGTGCTCGGGAAAGTGCTCGGGCAAGTGCTCGGGCAAGTGCTCGGGCAAGTGCTCGGGAAAGTGCTCGGGAAACTGCTCGGGCAAGTGCTCGGGAAAGTGCTCGTGCAAGTGCTGGCAGCAATTGCTCGGGCAAATGTTTGGGAAACTGCTCGGGCAAGTGCTCGGGCAAATGCTCGGGCAAGTGCTGGCAGCAAGTGCTCGGGCAAGTGCTCGGGAAAGTGCTCGGGAAACTGCTCGGGCAAGCGTTCGGGCAAGTGCTCAGGAAAGTGCTCGGGAAACTGCTCGGGCAAGTGCTCGGGCAAATGCTCGGGCAAGTGCTCGGGAAAGTGCTCGGGCAAGTGCTCGGGCAAGTGCTCGGGAAACTGCTCGAGCAAGTGCTCGGGCAAATGCTCGGGCAAGTGCTGGCAGCAATTGCTCAAGCAAATGCTCGGGCAAGTGCTCGGGAAAGTGCTCGGGAAAGTGCTCGGGCAAGTGCTCGGGCAAGTGCTCGGGAAAGTGCTCGCGAAACTGCTCGGGCAAGTGCTCGGGCAAATGCTCCGGCAAGTGCTCCGGCAAGTGCTGGCAGCAAGTGCTCGGGCAAGAGCTTGGGCAAGTGCTCGGGAAAGTGCTCGGGCCAGTGCTGGCGGCAAGTGCTCGGGCAAGTGCTCGGGCAAGTGCTCGGGCAAGTGCTCGGGCAAGTGCTCGGGCCTGTGCTTTCAGCAATTGCTCGGTCAAGTGCTGCTAAACATAAAAGTCGATCCCAACGACTTTTCTCTGATATGTGTTATAGATAGGTTTGCATAAAAAAGGCAATCATATCAATCAAACACACTGACCAGATCCTGCCAGGGGTGCGGGTTGTTCGAAAGAGATACCGCGGCCCGTGGCATACAGGCAACTGAGGGAACACGGGTGAGTTTTAGTCAGTAAAAGTCGGACACGAAGAGCGGGAGAAGTTATTTGATGATTTCCCACCAAAAAAAAAAAAACACACTGACCAGATTGTGTAAATTGATTGATTTTGATTTTTTTTTATTGATTGTTTGATTGTGTTGATTGATTGTGTTTGATTGGATAGGCGTGCATTTCTGGAGTAAAAGATGTCTGCTTGTTATTTTATCTACATAGGTACTGTTAGCGACGCGCTCATGTTTTAGGTTCATAGCTAATAACATATACCTATGTATAACCTAAGTAAGAATGTATGGGCGACTGGACCCCCACCCAACACGCGGGCAGTTCAGTCCGTGCGAGCACCGCAAACGGGTGCATTTTTGTATGTTTATCTCCTTTGTTAAAGTTATCCGTGTCTTTATGTAAATATAAGTTGTCTAAGTCATACTCGCGTTTTACTTCGCTGATTACCACCTGCTACCAGCTACAAAGTGGTCCATCAAGCCAGATCAACTAAAACTAATGTTTGTCACGCCACCAGTGAAAAACAAAATGGTGGGCACGCGAAGTACGGTGCGACGCGAGCGTGCGCAACGCACACTATTCGAACAACAGAAGCTTGCTCAAGACTTAGATACTGAAGAGCGTAAGTCTTCAACTAGTGCAGCAGCCAACAATATGGTTTTCAAAACACCTGCGGCATCACCGAGCATCAAAACAGAAAACACGTTGCCAAGGTCGAAAGGTCATTCCGACACATCATCTGTAAAAGCTCGAAAGGCGCAGTTGCTTTTGGATGCTGCAAAGCAAAAGGCACAGATACGACTGGAACTCATAGACAGACAGCTAGAAGCGGACTTAGCTGAACTAGAGGAAGAAGAAAAATACAGTCCACACGAAGAATGCGCTCACGACGTGGAGCAATGGCTGGAACGGAGTCATCACGAATTAATGCAATCGGCCCCCGATCATGGCGACCCCCTGGGCAAGTTGCATCCGCCTGAGACAGAACCAGCCACGCTTGTAAATGCTGTCCTCTTTACGGCACCAGCAGCACCACCAGGGCTACCCACGTCATCTCAAAAGCCACCACCTTCAGTGCCACATCTGCCGATGGAGTCGCACCCACACACTGTACCCGCACCGCCACCAGCGGCGGAGGCCACGTGTATGCAAGCGACTATTCAGATGCTAGCTGGCGCGTTGAAAGACCTGGCTTCAACGAGTGCACCGAATACTAACCTTATAACTCGATTAAGCACGCCGAAGGATCTGCCAGACTTTTCAGGAGACCCACTGGAATTTCTGCAATTTAAACAAGCCTATAAAGAATCAACCGAGCTTTGTAAATTTTCTGCTCAAGAAAACCTGTGGAGGTTAAGAAAGTGTCTCCGAGGAGCTGCCAAAGATGCAGTCGCAACCTTACTTATTTCTGCGAGTCCACCGTGTAAAATCATGTCAACTTTGGAGTTACGTTTTGGAAATGCTGATCTAATAATATCAAAAATAGTGCAGGATATCAAGAAATTGCCCCTAATGTCACAAAGCTATCATAATGAGATCGTGCCATTTTCAGTGAAAGTGCAAAACCTATAGAAGCAGTGCGAGCAGTTGAACGCGAAGAGTACTTACAAGGTATGAGCATAGTTTCAATTATATTATCCAAGCTGCCTACAACACTGTTATCTAAATGGTCTGATTATAGTTTCCCGCTCATCACTGAAGGACAGAAATCCCGTATGGTCATTTTATCTGATTTCTTGCACGATGAGGCCGTAAAGATATCAGTTACAACAAATACTATTTTACGAGCTCTCGCACTGACCAATATAAAAATAATCATCATAAAAACAAAGATGGTTCCGGCAATCAATCTCAAACGATATTATTGCAAACAGATGATGATAATGATAACTGCAAATTCTGCCGTACCTCCAAACATAAGTTAACTGAATGTAAACAATTCAAGAAGGCGTTACGTAAAACCAGATGGGAATTCGTAAAACGTAACGGGATTTGTTATAAATGCCTATTGTCGCGCCACGCACGTGACACATGCTCAGCACCGCCTTGCGATAAGAACAGCTGTGGCGAGGGGCATCACAATCTACTTCACTACGTCGGAAAAAAGTCGAAAAGTGACGCTGAAAGTAGCCAGGTTCCGGCGCCGAAGCCGACGCCTGTGCAGACCTCGACGACGGCGACGTCGCAAATGTCCTCCGCTGATAGTACACAAACAGTGACGCATATAAACGCGAGTGAAAACAAAGTGTTACTTAAAGTCGTACCTATACGTATACATAGTGCTAACGGTATGTTCAGTGCAAATGCCCTACTTGATGACGGATCGACCGTCTCACTTATCAGTGCGGGGCTAGCGAAACGTGCTGGCCTTCGTGGCCGCTCAGAGACGATGCGAATCCGCGGAGCTTGGTCTGACGATGAACTGGTATGTGAAACGACCATCGCGAATGTTACGCTATCGGGTATGGACAATAAGATGCATAATGTGACAGTTCGGTGTGTTGATAAATTAAACTTACCTTTGCAACAACTTTCTGTTGTCGATTGTAATATTTACAAAAACCTGTTTGGGATAAATGATAAGTTATGTAAATATGATGTAAAACCTGAGATTTTAATAGGTCAGGATAACTGTCATTTATTGTTACCTCTTAAAGTTATGGTAGGTAAATTATATGAGCCGTCCGCTACATTGACTCCCCTAGGTTGGTGCATACACGGTATGATGCGAAGGCCGCACGCTCGGCATGCGCAGGTCGCTGCCAGCGCCGTCGAGGCGCACGCCACACTGCTGTTGAGTTCGGCAGCTACCACCGCCGCGGACAGGGATGAGTGCTTACTACAGGAGCTCCACGAGGAGGTGAGGCGTTCATTTGCTGTAGACGCCTTGGGAGTGTCAGGTAAGCCGAGACAAAATATTAATGATACTTGTGCCGTCGCTCAGCTGGAGAAGTCTGTCGAACTCGTCAACGGTCGCTGGCGTGTTGGTCTGCCTTGGAAGGATGAAGCCTGCGCTATGCCTGACACCTATTCTAACGCTCTCAAAAGGTTAAAGGGGATAGAAAGGAAAATGGCACGCGACGATGGTTTCGCCGACAGATACCGAGAGCGTATAAATCATTTATTACAAAATGGTTACGCTCACAAGATGGAAAAGCGACTGCCAGCACCCAGGACGTGGTATCTACCCCACTTCGGGGTAGATAATCCCAACAAAAGGTCGCTTAGGTTAGTATTCGATTCCGCCGCTCTAGTGGGTGATAAATGTCTCAATGATTATTTACTCACAGGGCCAGACTTGTTGTCATCCCTGTTTGGTATAATGCTGCGCTTTAGGGAATATTCAATTGCAGTAACCGGTGACATCAAGGACATGTTCCTTAGGGTCAAAATTCGCCCTGAAGATCAAGACGCGTTTAGGTTTCTTTGGCGGAACAGCCCTGACGAGCCAGTTGATATTTACATTATGACGTCACTTATTTTTGGCGCTAACTGTTCTCCTTTTGTAGCTCAGTTTGTTAAAAATGTAAATGCACGTCGTTACGAGTCGACATTTCCAGCCGCTGTTAATGCGATATACAAATCGCACTATATGGACGACTATATTGATAGCCTGCCGGATGAGACGACGGCGATACAAATAGTTGAAAATATTAGTAAGATTCATAGCAGTGGTGGTTTCGAAATGCGTAACTGGACAAGTAATAGCATTGCCGTTTTGGAAAGTGTTCCAAGGGATACTTTAGGTACCGCCAGCGTTAGCTTCAAATTTGAACAGGAGTACCATGGCGAGCGCACCTTGGGACTCATTTGGTATCCTGGAGAAGATGAATTAGGTTTCGACGTGTCTCTGAAACGAATACCTGAAAATATCATTTTAGATAAGGATAGGCCGACTAAAAGAATGATGTTGCGAATTGTTATGTCAATTTTTGATGTATTAGGATTCTTAGCACCGTTCACTATTCAGGGCAAAATTATGTTGCAAGATACTTGGCGCTTAAATATCGGCTGGGATGACGTAGTACCCGATAGTATCTTCAATAAATGGTGCAAATGGATCGAGTTATTAAAAGATATAAAGCAAATACGTATACCTAGGTGCTATAATAAAACTATTTTGTTACGAGGTGGGAGCGAGACAGGACGAAAACCGGTCGCCGAGCCAGTGATGATAAGACCACCTCCTCCCGCCACCGCACCCATGGACCCCGCGCTGGAGTTATCTGCTACGAGAAGCTGCTACGAGACGTGTAGACCGCCTACGACAACCGCTACGTGTGCCACGCCGGCAAGTAATAATTATACATGCTTACAGCTGCATTTATTTTGCGACGCATCTGTTCAAGCCATGTGTTGTGTGGCGTACTGGCGATGGATAGTCAATGGGAATGTTAACGTTGCATTTATAGCAAGTAAATGTCGTGTTTTGCCTGTTAAGCCCATGACTGTGCCCCGAGCCGAGCTACAGGCGGCGCTGTTGGCTGCACGATTGGCTGATACCGTGCTGAAGGAACACAGATTAGCGCCCGAGCGACGACATTTTTGGTGTGACTCCACCACCGTTTTACAGTGGATTAGAAATAACACATGTAGGTATAAAACGTTCGAAGCGAACCGATTAGGAGAAATCGATGAACTTACGCTTATTTCCGAATGGAGATATGTACCTACCAAATTGAATGTAGCAGATCTCGGTACTCGTGATGAATTTAACCCCACATTGTTTCACACTGAATGGTTCACAGGGCCCGATTTTTTATACAAAGACGAGTCCTTATGGCCTGCTGACGTCGTGAACCCCGACATCGACGGAGACGAAGGGATTTTAGAGTGTGTAGCTCTAATGCATAAGCCTACATGTAACTTACCTGTTCCTGAGCCGCAGCGGTTTTCCTCCTGGCTTCACTTGCTGCGAGCCACAGCCGTCATTCTGAAATTCATTGACAGATGCAAGAGACTTACCGGTGTGGTTGACTGCGATGCGATGGCTCGAGCTGAGATCCTGTTGCTGAAGAAGGCGCAGGTGGACTCATTCTTCGCCGAAATATCTGCAATCAAAAATGGAAAACACATATCACGAGATAGTAAGTTACTTACCTTGTCACCGTATTTAGACGAAACTGGTTTACTCCGACTCGGTGGCCGCATCGATATTGCGTCAGACGTGGACCTACAAACGAAGAGACCAATTATACTAGATGGAAAACACGACATAACGCGTCTTCTTGTCCGGTTCTTTCACATTAAGGCAGCACACGGGAACCAGGAAATGGTCGTTAATAACCTAAAACAGAAATATTGGATTGTTAGAATAAGGCCAACAGTGAAAAAGGTGGTTTCGAATTGCATGCTTTGCCGCTTAAGGAAATGTAAGCCTCAAGTGCCCAGAATGGGTGACTTACCTCATGCCCGAGTAGCATATCACCACCGACCATTTTCATTTTGTGGTCTGGACTTGTTTGGTCCAATGGAAGTGACTGTAGGCAGGGGAAGGCAGAAGAGGTATGGCGTTTTGTTCACCTGCCTGACTATACGAGCGATTCATATCGAGCTTGTTCCGTCACTCACATCAGACTCTTTAATTATGGCGCTGCGACGCATGGCAGCACGGCGAGGTTGGCCCTGTCATCTATACTCTGACAATGGCACCAACCTAAGAGCAAGCGATAAGGAACTGAAGCAGTCAGAGCAGGCACTTAATGTGGATGCTCTCAAGGCCGTCGGTGTGAACAACGCCATGCAGTGGCATTTTATACCCCCCTCCAGTCCTCACTGGGGTGGAGCCTGGGAGAGGCTAATTCGGAGCGTTAAAACATCACTTCGAGTAATAATGAACGAACGCGCTCCACGAGAAGAAGTGCTGCTTACCCTGATGGCGGAAGTGGAGAATATGGTTAACGGTCGTCCGCTGACACACGTCTCCGTCGACCCTGAAAGCTTAGAATCTTTAACTCCTAACCATTTTCTTTTAGGTAGCTCATCCAACACACCTACTATTGGGACTTTCGACGATTCCGACATGTTTCTACGCAAACAATGGCGAAGGTCACAAGCGTTAGCTGATATGTTTTGGCGTAGATGGGTGAAAGAGGTTCTCCCTGACTTACTGCCACGAAGAAAATGGAACGAGGAGGTGAAACCTTTGCAGGTGGGTGACGTAGTTGTAGTGGCTGATCCTAACAGTCCTCGCAGTACCTGGCCGAAGGGTGTTATCCAGAAGACATATCCAGGTAAGGATGGACGAATCAGACTGGTCGAAGTGAAGACTAAGACTGGTGTCTGGAAGCGACCTGCAGCCCGCGTCGCGCGTATTTCACTCGGTGAGGAGTGCTGAGCCAGCACTGGGGGGGGAGAATGTTAGCGACGCGCTCATGTTTTAGGTTCATAGCTAATAACATATACCTATGTATAACCTAAGTAAGAATGTATGGGCGACTGGACCCCCACCCAACACGCGGGCAGTTCAGTCCGTGCGAGCACCGCAAACGGGTGCATTTTTGTATGTTTATCTCCTTTGTTAAAGTTATCCGTGTCTTTATGTAAATATAAGTTGTCTAAGTCATACTCGCGTTTTACTTCGCTGATTACCACCTGCTACCAGCTACAGGTACCTAAAAGATAATAATAAAGAATAGTAATAAAGAAATCATGTTTATACAGGTGGTATTGATCCTCGGTATAAGCGGCGCCTGCAGAAGCAATGAACTCACAAAGAATCATGGCGAGATCCTTAGAAAGAAAGAAAGAAAGAAAAAGTATTTATTAGACTCGCACAGGAATAACACAAACTTAACTAAATAACTTTCTTAATAAAATATAAATTAAAATTAGAGAAAAACAAAAAGTAAAAATAAAAAACAAAGTCCCCTATCTCAGCATGATGCTGCGACATTTAAAAAAAATTGTCGCAGCGCCGGTATTCTGATGGGGCCCACTGTGAATGTCACGGACAGATACAGAAATAAAAAATAAATTAAAAAATAGCTACTATGTATAAAATAATGTACATAAATAGTAATTAAAGTGATCCGCGTGTCTGCACCCCACGTAACATCTATTACTTGTCTGTGCCTCTATTGTCTGTGACACTATGGCATCACTGTGACAAGTAATGAGACGCAGGCGCTGACATTACGGTAAAAACAAAAGAAAATCACAATTTAAAAAAAAAAGTATTACGGCTGTCTTGCAAGTTAGAGAATTTACGGCAATTAGTGAAATAAAGATAATAATAATAACTAAGGTTTTGAGACAATAAGGAAAAGTGTAAGAGTTCCGATGTACAAAAATGACAAACAACAAACAGAATAAAAACAAAAACAAAGTGCGAAACCAATGTTGCTGTGCCTGTATAATCGCTATCGTATCCTTACATTAATTTGTACAAAAAAAAAAGTTCATTTAGAGAGTTCAAAATACTTTCTAATGTTGAGAATACATTATCAAGAGTATATTGATATGCATATCATATTTTTAAAACCCCGCATAATTAAAATATTTTGAAATTAAAACATCAGTTTTACGTTTCATCTCGTTGCCCATTTTGTAATTAAAAAAAAAACGAAGAGAATATTGCACCACTGGTGCAGGAAATGGGCCACGATGAAGAATTTATCAGTAAAGTAGAAATGCAATGGAACAGCATAACCCTGGTGCCATGGCAAAAGAAGGAGAACACAATTGCATTCTGGACTGAAGTTTTCGAGTACAAAAATGCGGCTGACATAAATCCCTTCAAAGAACTTTGTTCTTTTGCTCTTGCAATGATTTCATTGCCATGGTCAAACGGAGAAGTAGAAAGAGTATTTAGCCAACTAAATATTGTCAAAAACAAATCTAGAAATCGACTTAAAAATGACACCACCAATGCGATTTTAACTGTCAGATCTGGATTACGACGGACAAAAAAATGCTGCCACGACTATAAAGTGCCAAAAGAAGTCATAAATAAAATTGGTACCATGGCAACATATGATGTGGAAAACTCAGGACCAAGCACAAGTGGATTACAATTAGTAACCCACAATTTCGATAGTTCTGACGACGAATAAAAAAAAACTCTCATTAATCTAACAAAAAATAATACCATGTTATGTTTTTCTATATTAATAATTAAAATGTTGATTTTTAAACTTTCTTTTATTTTAGCTCTTTTTTTCCAAAAATTTAGCTCTATTTTAGCTCTTTTTCGAAGGTACTCTAGCTCTCTTTAAAAAACTGAGTTGGCAACACTGCTCTCCACTCACTCAGTCAGTTGCCCGCCGGCTTTCATAGAGTAGTGACGTATCTAGTGGTGGGTCGTTGTCGAATTTTTGACGAACGAAACGCAACCGTTTTGCTGACGACGAAAACGGTTGCAGAAAACGGTCGTCGTTGCAACTGGTTTCGAGACGGACGTCTGACGGACGACGAAACTTATCCAACATGGAATAGAATTCCGTTTTCGAAGTTTTCGTCGAGTGAAATAGTTGCAGTTTGTTAGTTCCTACAACTATCAACGATTTAAAATCTATGAAATGCTTAACTAAATACATAATTCGTTTTATCGATCGATTTTACTAAGTATACGATGAAATGAACTTTCCTTCATACTTTTCCAGGTTTAGGACTGGCTGGGACAGACTTTTATCTTTTTACCAGGCGTATTTAAATTTACAACTATTTGCAAACAAAACAACAACAAAAAACAATTACTAAAGTTCTCTGCGCGTGTTTAACAAAATTAACTGGCCCAAAAAAATGTAAACAAATGTTATGAAATAATAACCACGCGACGCACTCATCGGCGCGAATTCCAGGAAATTTAGCGATTATCCCAATTCATCGTTCATGCGAATCGACTTTGAACTTAGTCAACCAGCATACGGTTGCACGGGTTTAACCGTCCCATGACGAACGACAGCATTGACAACTGGTAATAGATTATCGACTGTATTTCAGTGACGAAAAGTTCATTTTTTATTGTAAGGACTGCTTTGTAAACGAACGCGAAATGTTAAGGACGACGCGATGACGCGACGCGACGAACGAGTGTGATAGATAATTGAACCATTGCGTTCTCGACTGTATTTTCATACGCGTAAAATAAAAAATCGCAACAAGTAATTCGAGGACTGGTTTGTGCGACGAAGACTGTTTGAACCCTAAAACAGTTTCATCGTCGCAGAACACAAAACGGTCTTTGGAAACAGTTCGTCGCCGCAACGCTCACTCCTAGACGTATCACTTATTCATTCTCTGTTGTTGTGAAGTGTCGGCACTTTAATTTTTTTCTTTTTTTTTTTTGTCTTTTTTTTTATGGAGTGGGACGATGCAACAGTTATAAAACTAATAGACCTCTATCATTTAAAAGAAATATTATGGAACCCAAAAAACCGTGACTACAAAAGCCGGCCAAAGCGTTACGACGCATTTAATGAAATTGCCAGTGAATTTGCTATTGATGTTCCGGAAATCGAGAGAAAAATAAAAAATATAACTAGTCATTATTACCGAGAGAAAAAAAAAGAAGATAATACAAATAAGCCTGGTGCGGGTACTGATGATATTTATCATAGTAAATGGTTTGCCTACAAATCACTAAATTTTCTGCAGAACAAAAATGTGCCTACTGGAACCACCGATGTACTGTAAGTAAAGATTGTTTTTTTTTTATTTATAATCAGGCAACTAGGGCCCCATAGACATATAATTATATTAGTTTATTTATTAGTGTATCTTTGTATTTACATTTTAACCCTTTCCCGGGCATTGGCAAAATAGTTGCCACTCAGGTAAAAAAAAATGTGCTTGAAAAAAAAAAATTGAAATGTTGAAGACTTATTCAGTGCCTTTCATAAAATCCATAATAAAAAAATACACAATAAATGTTGATTTTGACTAGATATACTTATTTATTTTTTATTAAATAAAAGTAAAACGGCTAAACGGGCAGTCTTTTTCGTCTTTTTTCGCAGGACACACCGTCGACGAGCCACGATTCACAACGAGATTCACAATCAAATCAAAATGATTTACCACAGATGTTGCCAGAAAACACAACTTGGCAACGAAATAAACGTCCTAAAACTAGTGTATCTCTTTAACCGTACATAATTTTGAAAGCAAAAAAATATATGGTACGGTACCCGTATCGGATTGCAATAAGAACTATTATCAGTCATAACGGCATTATTTAAAGTTACCAGTGCCTACCATTGTGCGTGAGCCATGGCGGCCATCGGTGGTTATTCCAGCCAGCCCACCTCCCACCAGAAGTTAGATATATCTCCTGGTCTATTGAGAACATCAGTGTAAAATTTAGGCGCTCCGAGGACTGTTCTAGACTAGTCGGCTCATTTATGCATAAAAATTTAAAAGACGATGAATTGAAATGAAATTGAAATCTTTACTGTTATTTTTTATTATTATAGAATCAGTTTCAGTGCAATCTAGAATAGGAAAGCAAATTAGGATAGGAAGAAACGCCTGCTCGCACGTAAACAATGACAGAATAAATGCAAAGGAAACAAAAACATGTCCCAAGAATTCCGCCTGGTCGCCGCGCACGCACCTACGGGCTGAAAGCGTAATCACGAACATTACCGATGTTACCCGAACTCAATCGAAAGCAATGAGTCGGCCCATCTCTAACTTAAACATAATTAGCGAAATGTGGGTGTACTATCAGTAAACCTCTGCCCAACCATTCGGGGAAACAAAGTGGATGTTACGTTAAGTTAAAAAAAAAAACTTTTAAATAAAGACGGTTAGAAATCGCATTTGTTTTCAAACATTGACAAATATTTTTTCGGCCCTGTTTAAATCAGAATCAACGTCACTTTGTTTTGAAGAGCTTTGAACTCGCTTAGGTCCCGACTGCGTCACTGAACTAACCTTGAGACGCATTGACAATACTGATTATTGTCCAACATGGTCGATTACCAGGTTGTACGATTTCATCATATTTTAGTTTTGATAACGATTTTCAGGTTTCTCTCTGTCAGGGTTTGCAAAGCTAGGTGCGTAGAATAGAATATAATACTTTTTATTGTAAATACCATAAATATTACAGATATAAAAGTAGAAATTAGGGCGGATACAATAGGCGGACTTATCTTTAAAAGCGACCTTTTAAAGACTGCCTTAGACCCAACCGTCCCTTGCTCGTAGAAGTGCCAGCCCGCGCCGAAGCTGAGCAAGTAGAGTTAAAATCCCCTATTGATAATAATAATGAAAATATTTTGATCCAGCCTGTCCCCACTTGCTGCCCTCCCCCCACCAGTGACGCCCTGAGCCGAGGCCCGTACCCCACAGGGGGTGCCCTCAGCGAGCAGTTGCTTTAGTTTAAGTAGGGTTTTATGCCCTGGCTGGAGGCTTTTAGTTTACTAAAAGAATTCACAGGAAAGTCCGGTTGAGCAGTCACGGCCTCTCAAGGTCAACTGCTAGATGACTTTCCCAAAAAAAAAAAACTGGCTTTGGATGGATTAAGGGAGGAAGAGAAGAAGGAAAGACAACACTGCAGGTAGTCTGTGGTGTTATTTAGATAATATACAATAAATATGTAGATGCATAAAACATATAAGTGCTTATCTATGTAATTAAAAAATATTAACTTATTCTACTATCCTATTAATATTATAATTGTGAAAGTTTGGATGTTTGTTACTCAATCTCGTAACAACGGCTGAACAGATTTGGATGAAATTTGACACACAGATAGATTCAAATCTCGAATAACAAATAGAATAGGATGTTCACGTGGGATAATTTTAAACTTCCACGCGAGTGAAGCCGCTGGCAAAACTAGTATACAATAATAATAATCATAGAACAAGTGCAAAGAACATATAAAATACGTTTAAGGAGAGATATAGTGTTTTTTTTTACCATGCACGCTTTATCGACACGAGGAAAGGCATTTCAAGACCAGTAGATCTGACTTAAGACTGTCAAGACTGATTCTACTGCCAGACCTATATATCGCTCAAGATCGAGGTCACAGTTTATACACCTCATTGTCCGATTTGTTAATCAAAATTCAGTGTCGAATATGCACAAAGTCACAGTTAAGTGTGAGATTCAAAAGTCCGTGGTTGAAGCCGAGTTTTTAGGGTAAAGCAGAAATCAAATGTCCAAGAGAGTAGCCAAAAACGTTAATGAAAGCGAAAATAAAATAAAACCGGAGCAAGAACAATCACAACACAGTCGACGTCCAAAGATAGTCTGGCTTGGCGTGGCATTTATCTATGCCTTAAGCTATTATAAAAAAGTACTCTGTGGGCTTAAGGAAGAGTAAATATATCGGGATCTATGGTCGGGCGGCTCGTACACTGACAGCCGCCGTTTCGTTCTGAAATAATGAGCTCCTCGTTAAACTATTTAGTTATAACATTATATTTTAATTGCGGGGTTTTAAAAATATTGTAAATGCCTGAAGATACTCTTTAGGCACTCAAGAGAATAAAAATTATAATTGCAACTTCTCTAAAAAACTTTATTTTTTGGTACAAATCCTGCCATGATTCTTTAACAATTAACGACTATGAAAATCAAGGCCAGTTATTACTCGTAAAATTGACTAAAACAAATATCAAATATTGAGCGCACGTTTGTTGTACGAGAAGAGTTTACACAAATAGTAAAAAAATATCAAAAAATCAGACCTAATGACATAAAAACGGATCGCTTTTTTCTCAATTACCAAAAGGGAAAATGCTGTAAACAAGTGATCGGTAAAAATAAAATCTCAGGTATGCCGAAGCAAATAGCAACATATTTGAATTTACCAAACTGTGAAGAGTATACCGGGCATTGTTATAGAAGAACGTCAGCGACACTGTTAGCCGATTCTGGGGCGAGCTTGACAATGTTAAAAAGACATGGAAGATGGAAATCCAGCACAATCGCGGAAGGCTACATTCAGGATTCTGTCCAAAATAAAACTAAAATTACAAACAAATTAACTGAGACTATAACCAACCTGAAGCCTTAACCAACTACTTCAAGGGAGTCTGCGCCATGGATTCCACCGTCTAATCAAGTACTGGAGTCTCCTACTTTTACAGAAACTCAGCACAGCCAAATTTGTCATAACATATCAAACAGCGTAAATATTCCAGACAAAAATGTAACTTCAATTTTCACAAATTGTTCTAACTTCTTAATTAATTTTAAAAAGGTACTACTTATTATCAATAAATGTTTTAGAAAAACTACTACTTTTTACTTTTCTTAAATTCGAAATGAAAAGCAGAGTGCTTAACAAGGGTAAAAGACATCAATTCCTACTCGGACTATAGCCACCCTCGCTGTGCTGGGGCGTCTAAATACCTCGTATGGGAATTGATTTCTTTCGACCCTTGTAGAACAAGCTACTATTAAACATGTTAAGCAATGGATTAACAATAACAAAATCCTTCTAAATTATGCAGATTATGATTGCTAGAGTGTTACGCAATTAGGGTGTTGTGTATACAGGCAAGTGACTGCGTCATTGGTCTCGTGGTAGCAAGTCTGAGTTTGTGGTCCTTTGAATTCGATTCCCTGCTCGGGAAAAGTGTTGTTCATTTATTGCCCATATCCCAATTCTGCGCCCACATTTGATTTATCTGATACTATTTAAAACAATTTTTTATAAGAAAAACAATATTTAACATATACAGGATAAGTTTTTATCCAGTGCGCAAACTGTAACCATGAATTCAGCATATCATTTTAGACCCCGCAACGTAGAAATTTTTCATCGGTTATACAAAAATAATCAGCTGTTCCATACATTTTGACCGCGTAGGTATTGCAATTTTCTATGAAACAGCTGATTTTTTTTTGTACTTACCCTATATATATCTTATCTATGTATTTATTTTTTTCTTTTTTCTTCTATGTTTTATTTTTATACCGTTAGGTATTACTGTTTTACTAAAATGTAAAGGTTACTATGCAAGTCCAACACGCATTAGATCACGTTTTTCTTCCCACCTGTAAACCAAACTGGTTTATTGACAGTACCTACCTACCAATCAGATTTTGCCAAAGAAATAGCTGCTAGTAGAATAACAATGGCCTGACTTGCCCACAATTTGTGACGTCTGTTAGGAAACAGGTTACGTCTTATGAATGAAATATATATTTGCTTACTGATCTCCGACAGGTCTTTGACGTTTGAAATATGTATATTTGTAACTCAGCAAAGTTTGCAAACCAAGACTTTCCTAAATTAATGTGCATAATTATCAGGGTCAAAATAACAATGCCTTGTGTCAATTAAGTTTTAATATAGATTTGACTGTTGTGCCTTTATTGTTTTCATAGAGCGATAGATAGGTCTGGCAGTAGAATCAGTCTTGACAGTTTTAAGTCAGATCTACTGGTCTTGAAATGCCTTTCCTCGTGTCGATAAAGCGTGTATGGTAAAAAAAAACACTATATCTCTCCTTAAACGTATTTTATATGTTCTTTGCACTTGTTCTATGATTATTATTATTGTATACTAGTTTTGCCAGCGGCTTCACTCGCGTGGAAGTTTAAAATTATCCCACGGGAACATCCTATTCTATTTGTTATTCCAGATTTGAATCTATCTGTGTGTCAAATTTCATCCAAATCTGTTCAGCCGTTGTTACGAGATTGAGTAACAAACATCCAAACTTTCACAATTATAATATTAATAGGATAGTAGAATAAGTTAATATTTTTTAATTACATAGATAAGCACTTATATGTTTTATGCATCTACATATTTATTGTATAGTATCTAAATAACACCACAGACTACCTGCAGTGTTGTCTTTCCTTCTTCTCTTCCTCCCTTAATCCATCCAAAGCCAGTTTTTTTTTTTGGGAAAGTCATCTAGCAGTTGACCTTGAGAGGCCGTGACTGCTCAACCGGACTTTCCTGTGAATTCTTTTAGTAAACTAAAAGCCTCCAGCCAGGGCATAAAACCCTACTTAAACTAAAGCAACTGCTCGCTGAGGGCACCCCCTGTGGGGTACGGGCCTCGGCTCAGGGCGTCACTGGTGGGGGGAGGGCAGCAAGTGGGGACAGGCTGGATCAAAATATTTTCATTATTATTATCAATAGGGGATTTTAACTCTACTTGCTCAGCTTCGGCGCGGGCTGGCACTTCTACGAGCAAGGGACGGTTGGGTCTAAGGCAGTCTTTAAAAGGTCGCTTTTAAAGATAAGTCCGCCTATTGTATCCGCCCTAATTTCTACTTTTATATCTGTAATATTTATGGTATTTACAATAAAAAGTATTATATTCTATTCTACGCACCTAGCTTTGCAAACCCTGACAGAGAGAAACCTGAAAATCGTTATCAAAACTAAAATATGATGAAATCGTACAACCTGGTAATCGACCATGTTGGACAATAATCAGTATTGTCAATGCGTCTCAAGGTTAGTTCAGTGACGCAGTCGGGACCTAAGCGAGTTCAAAGCTCTTCAAAACAAAGTGACGTTGATTCTGATTTAAACAGGGCCGAAAAAATATTTGTCAATGTTTGAAAACAAATGCGATTTCTAACCGTCTTTATTTAAAAGTTTTTTTTTTTAACTTAACGTAACATCCACTTTGTTTCCCCGAATGGTTGGGCAGAGGTTTACTGATAGTACACCCACATTTCGCTAATTATGTTTAAGTTAGAGATGGGCCGACTCATTGCTTTCGATTGAGTTCGGGTAACATCGGTAATGTTCGTGACTACGCTTTCAGCCCGTAGGTGCGTGCGCGGCGACCAGGCGTAATTCTTGGGACATGTTTTTGTTTCCTTTGCATTTATTCTGTCATTGTTTACGTGCGAGCAGGCGTTTCTTCCTATCCTAATTTGCTTTTCTATTCTAGATTGCACTGAAACTGATTCTATAATAATAAAAAATAACAGTAAAGATTTCAATTTAATTTCAATTCATCGTCTTTTAAATTTTTAAGCATAAATGAGCCGACTAGTCTAGAACAGAAACCCTCGGAGCGCCTAAATTTTACACTGATGTTCTCAATAGACCAGGAGATATATCTAACTTCTGGAGGGAGGTGGGCTGGCTAGAATAACCACCGATGGCCGCCATGGCTCACGCACAATGGTAGGCACTGGTAACTTTAAATAATGCCGTTATGACTGATAATAGTTCTTATTGCAATCCGATACGGGTTAAAATCTGTTGTAATAAATTCGAATAATAAATGAGCAAACGTACGTCGTAAAAGTGCAAATAAAATCGTATAAAATTAGATATTAACTATTTAATAATAAATAATCCATCACTGGATGCAGTTTGGTATTTGGAATTTTATGGTATATTTTTAATTATAATTATAAATGTTATTGAAGGGATGAACCGATTTTAAAGATAATTAAGAGGTGACTTTGATGATTTTTTTGATGCATTAAAGTGTGTTTTATTATGTTTTGTTCAATCACTGTATGCAAAATAAACTTGAAAGTACCATATATTTTTTTGCTTTCAAAATTATGTACGGTTAAAGAGATACACTGGTTTTAAAAACCACCTTTTTCATCGTTTTCAAGAAATCTACGCCTTAAGACAGGACTAAGTGCGGAAACTAAACCCAATAACATAGAACATAGAGCCGACTAGTCGGCGAGTTTTGCCGACTAGTCGCCGGCTAATCACCGACTACAAATATAGCCGAATAGTCGGTACATCACGAGTTTAAGTCTTATGTAAGACGCGAGCCTTTTACCATCAACCGGTCACAGATCCAAACTCCGGGCTGCTACTGAAAAATTAAGGATAAAAACCCAATAACACTTTGCTCCTTCTGGGACCGAACCCAGGATACGCTTGCGACCACTAAACCAACGAGGCAGTTATTTTGAAGACCTCAGGTAAGGGGGCGTCCACAAATTACGTGAAGCAATTTTGGAGATTTTTCGACCCCCACTCCCGCTCTGGTGAGACGTTATGATAATTGGCTCGACCCTCCCCCCCTCCTCAATGAGCAAAAATACGCATTATGAAACATCAAAATGCGTATTATTAGTGTAAAAACGTAAATCTGTGCTTATTTTCATTGGATTTGTGCATTGCGTTTGGCTGGCTCGGCGAGCAGCGGCGCAGCCGCGGCGGCGGTGGTGAGATTCAACTCGATCCCCCTTCCCCCCCGAAAGCCTCACGAAATCAGTAATTTGCGCTAAATAGGTACATACTTAATACCTAATTATTATTATTTTCAACCTGTTTTGTCCCTGTGGGCAAAGATATCCCCCACAGCTCTCCATTCTTCCCTGTGGGTGGCCTTTCTCCGGCCTATCTTCCTCTAAGGTATCACGAATCATGTTATTAAATGTAAGTTCAAACTTCAACAGATATTCTCCAAAAAGTAACAATTCCCCTCTGAAATTTAACTACCTCCTGAATTATGTATTACGTACTTGACCTTTGATACGTATACGTCACTTTGTGGATATCGTGACGAATAGCCCCAAATAGATATTTGTATCACTGATTTATGTATTCAAAGTACTTATTTCACCAGAATTTCAGCCATTTATTACTGTAAATTGTTTTCAGTTATTTAACATTATCATCATTATCGTCATCAACAGTTTCCTGCTTATGTCCCATGATATATTTTCTTCTTCCATTCTTCTCTGTCAACTGTCTTCAGTATTTTTTTTTTTGTTACTAGATTACAGTGTCCTAATCATCTCCGAAGTCTTAGCGCGAACGTGCGTAGTGAACGTAACATAAATTCGAACGTTTTTCGCACTCGGAGAACAACAGAATCAATCTGTCTCGCTCGCTATGAGGTTGAGCGTGTGGAGTACAATACAACTATGCTATGGCATTCAGTTTCTATTTTATTACGAAGCACAATAATTAGTATCACCAGTAGATATACCTAAACCCTTATACAGGATAAGTTTTTAACCAGTGTGCTACCTGTAACCATGAATTCAGCATATCATTTTCCCCAGCGCAGTAACTTTTCGTCGATTATACAAAAAAAAATCTACTGTTTCATAGAAAACTGCAAATACCTACGCGGTCAAAATGTATGTAACATCTGATTTTTTTTTGTATAGGTAACCGACGAAAAATGTCTACGCTGGGGGTTCTAGAATGATATGCTGTTTTACGGGTTACAGTTTGCGCACTGGATAAAGTCTTAAAACGAAATAAATTTTATGTCTTTCAAATCGTGCTTCTTTTTTGTGTTGCTGGCACCGTTGTATACTGTATGTCAGATCTTGTTGGCCCAACACTTTCTCAAAATCATGCAAAGCCCACAGGATTCATTGTTTGTTGTTTTTATGATTTTTATACCGTCCTTCAGTCACAGTCATAGTACTGTTGATGTCATATCATGTGAAGGTCCGGTGATTGGAATAATACCAACACGAGATGATAAGACTTGCTCTTATCAGCCGGGATGACGGGAACCGATTCAATCATCGTTGAAACTGTGGACATACACACGACGTGACAACAATAAAGAAATTGATGGTTATAAGATTTTACTTGAATCATAATAAAAATGGGGTATAAAGACATCTAGCTATTAAACATAACATATTCAGCCTATAATGATCCTACTGCTGGGACCCAGGCCTCTTCTCTGTGAGGGGGAGTGGGCCGTAATTCGCCACACGGCCCCAGTGCGGGTTGGTAGATATCACATGTGTTCGAATTTTTGGTTCTAGGACATGCCGGTTTCCTCACGATGTTTTCCTTCACCGTTTTGAGAGCAGTGGTGAAGAAATAACTTACACGAAGTAAAGCCTCTAAAGTCTCGAACTAAAGTCTGGGTTCGAACCTACGACCTACAACTCGCAAGTCGCGGTCGTTACCACTGCGCCACCACTGCTCTTCGACGACTCTGAGACGTAATTTAGGTATCTGTAAGTTGTATACTTAAAGCAAAGTCGTTTTTCGCATCTATCTGCAGTTTGTCCGCGAACCTAGTTCTTCTAAACTTTAAAATGAATTTTGATGCAGTTTTCTACGTCATTTAGTCAGAGAATTTATCTGGAAAGTTTATGTGTATACTTACTACTTTGAAACTGTCTACATCCAAAGATTAGTCGCTGACAACGTTTCAAAGCGCCAGTTCAGCAACAGCTAACAGACTTATTTATAAAACAAAAGTTGACGCAAGTTAGCTACACAATTACCTACATATTAATACGTGAAGCAAAAAATTAGTTGAACCCCTTTAAAAGAAAATTGTGCAGACGTAGGAATGTGAATTTTGCCATGGTTAAAGTTACAAACAAGTACAGGATACATTTTTAACCAGTGCGCAAACTGTAACCATGAATTCAGCATATCATTCTAGACCCCCTTGCGTAGACATTTTTCGTCGGTTATACAAAAAAATCAGCTGGTCCATACATTTTCACAGCGTAGGTATTGCACTCCTTCTTGCTTCTACGAAACAGGTGTTTTTTTTTTTGTATAACCGACGAAAAATTTCTACGCTAGTGGTCTAGAATGATTATGTTGAATTCATGGTTACAATTTGTGCGCAAACTGTAACCATGAATTCAGCATATCATTCTAGACCCCCTTGCGTAGACATTTTTCGTCGGTTATACAAAAAAAATCAGCTGGTCCATACATTTTCACAGCGTAGGTATTGCACTCCTTCTTGCTTCTACGAAACAGGTGTTTTTTTTTTTGTATAACCGACGAAAAATTTCTACGCTAGTGGTCTAGAATGATTATGTTGAATTCATGGTTACAATTTGTGCGCTGGTTAAAAATGTATCCTAAATGTATAGGAATGCAGAAAGCTAATATGTTTATTTAATAATGCATTAGAAATACCTAAATTAATTTTAAATGAATTACGGTCGAATTTCAACCACTGGTTGGCCACTTAAAATTATTTATTTATTTTTCATAGGAGAACCAACAGCTAAAATAGATGGATAACAATTGTATATGAAACATTAAGCTAATTATAGGTTCTCACGGATAAAAATAGAAAAAAGTAGTTGAAATCTTATGATCACTAACAAGCACGATAAAAAAAGAATATAAGTACTATATAAGGTACAATAAGCACTATGCACTTTTGAAAAAGTCAGCGTTCAGCCGAGTGCGTACAGAATAGGTTTTGGGTCAAATGAGAACTCTTTACAAAGAATATTAAAGTCCTTACTCGCTCGCACTATGTATGAGTTATGCCTGTAGTTAGAAGAGGAAAAAGGAACGGAGATAGGTGGATTAAAACCTAACTGATCTCTGAGGGACGTTGAATCGCAGTTTGTGGTTATTTCTGTAAGTTGGTTTATATAAACACTTTTACAAGTCAATCATATTTTTAAAACTAGATGAGGTCGGCATTTCGGGTTACCTATCTGACTACTCTACTCTGAGGTGAAGCTCTGCAGTCTCATTTGAAGTCCAGACATAATCTTGGCACATCATGTGAAGACCATGTAGATTGGTGTCTGAAACGGTCTATTGAGGAAAACGCCACACAGATTGAGTGGATCCTTCCAGTCGGTACACGCATTTGTCAGTAATCGTGAAGCTCAACTCAGAACTTAGCGAGCTCAACGATTCGTTGAACAAAACCAATAAAGGGACATTTGGGTAGACCGCATAAATATATTATTTATTTAAAATCTATATTTTATATTAGTTCTAACGCTCCGATCGATATGTAAATTGAACATATTGTTTACAGGAAACTTCAATTTATATTTTACTAGCTTTTGCCAGCGGCTTCGCCCGCTTGGTGGTCGGTGTATTATACATATAAACCTTCCTCTTGAATCACACTATCTATTAAAAAAACCCGCATCAAAATCCGTTGCGTAGTTTTAATGATTTAAGCATACATAGGGATATAGGGACAGAGAAAGCGACTTTGTTTTATACTATGTAGTGATTAAACTAACGGGAATATAACTATTCTAACTTACCATCATTCGTTTTTATCAGATTAGTTTTAACTAGTAACCTTAACATATCGCTTCCCGTGACACACGGAACTAACAACTCATAATTTAATATTATTCATAGTGGTGCACTTGATAATTTTGTCATATACGCGACACTTCAAATCGGGTAGTTCAATGCCATGACAAAATAATAATATGAGTATTTTTGATTATTATCTATTTATAACATGCCAGCTTATGCCCGCGGAGAACGTACTACCAGGATTAATCGTATCATAGGTATTAATCCAGGGTAAAAACTATCTGCAGTGTAAATACGAAATTTCATCAAAATCTGGTCACAGAACAAAAGGACAAATTTCTAAAATATATATTCAGGAATCAGACTCGTTTCCATACCTCATAGCAATTACTTTATTCCAATATATAATTTACAGTTTTGTCTTCGTTACTATTTTGGCTTATTCCACTTTTCCCCGTTGGATGATCCCCATTGATGGGGATTAGTGAACTTTTTGTTCACTATTCCCCGTTGACCCAAAATTTTTATTTAATGGGGATAAGTGAACTAAAAAGTTCAATAATCCCCATTAGGTAGGTACGTTAAAAAAATAAAATATATGAATCATGTTACATTTATTAATTAAAAATATAACTTTCTTATACCTAATAAAATCACAGATTGTACAATTATTAATTTAAAATAAAAAATATAACTTTCTTATACCTAGTAAAATCACAGATTGTACAATTATTAATTTAAAATAAAAAATATAACTTTCTTATAAAAGCGTGTGAAAATAAAGAAACCCAACATTATGAAGCTCCTCACAGCGTTGGCTGAAGATGCATCGTATTACGAAGTTCTTGCATTGGGGGTTTCTGAAAATAAAGGTATAGCGGAAAAAACAAAAAAAAGCATCAATCGCGATAATTATATACAGGAGGTCCAAATGGAACTCATTAATAATGAAATTACGATTGGGCACTGTTTAGAAAAACTTAAGTGAGTGTAATCTTTGATTTTACAAGGTATAAGAAAGAAATATTTTCATGCTACAATTTTAAATTAATGATTGTAACAATCTGTGACTTTATTAGGTATAAGAAAGTTATATTTTTTATTTTAAATTAATAATTGTACAATCTGTGATTTTACTAGGTATAAGAAAGTTATATTTTTAATTAATAAATGTAACATGATTCATATATTTTATTTTTTTAACGTACCTACCTAATGGGGATTATTGAACTTTTTAGTTCACTTATCCCCATTAAATAAAAATTTTGGGTCAACGGGGAATAGTGAACAAAAAGTTCACTAATCCCCATCAATGGGGATCATCCAACGGGGAAAAGTGGAATAAGCCACTATTTTATTATATGAAATTTATTTTCATAATTTAAAAACTACTCGTCTTAAAATAGTAATATGTACAGGTATACACCGTGACATTTTAGTCGCCTTACAAAGGTGGTCCACTCAATGTATCCGTCATAAAATACCTCTAGGCGCGATTAAAACGTTGTTACCATAAGATAATAGGTACAAAGAAAAATAAATAATGCTTTAGAATTATGAAACACCCTCCCTGTTAATAATGTTTACGTATCAAACGGTAGAAGATATCTACCTACCTACCGTTATATTCTATCATTAATTCCATCTCCCTAACAGGGTGTTTCAAGCTACGTCATGCGTCTTAATGAATGAAATTTTTGTGTTTTTTATTTATGCATATGTTCAAATTTTTATTTTATTTTTATAAATGATTAGTAGTCAATGGGTAAATGAAGTGGGCTGCCGTTGTAAGACCACTAAAATTTCACGGTGTATAAAAAAGAAAATAATCATGAGGCATCAAAAAATACGTCCGCATCGTTGTCAATGGGAAAAGTGCCCAAAAGGCTGGCAAGGTTTATTTTTCAACCCGCTTTTATCATTTGTAAGCATAGAATTGTATATGTACACAAGCTAGCACATCAAGCTACCGGAATCTGTCAAATTTCTTTGATAGATTTTCAAGTTTATTATAAAAGCATAAGGTTCATGTTCAATTGGGAAAATTTTACAGTTTAGGATAGCTTGATTGCTGGCGTCTGTACTTTAAGACTGACCATACATAAAAAATATCACCATCATTCTGCTGCCCTTACCTATCTATCCCAATTTATTTGGGGTCTTTTTCTTCCATACTTCTCTATTTTTCTATTTCCAACAGACCTTAAAATTTATTTATTTATAACAATAGATAAGGATAAAAAAATTAAACTAACTAACTAAACAAATGAATATGAAAACAAAAGGACACTTAGTCGTTGTAGTATTCGTCCGCATCGCTATCGTCAGAAAAAGTACCCAGAAAGCTGGCAACATTGCCACGTTGAATGGCAATAGGTACTAATTCTTTGGCCATAGAATGACCCAGCCCTCTGGTCACGTGAAGTGTCAACCAGCCGGCGAGATTTTCCTTAAAGAGGACACGTGCACCCCCAGTGCACGTGTCCCCATAATCCGAGCTTTTCGACCCCAAACGGCTCAAAACTGTAGTTACCCATAAGGTTACAGTATTTACGCCGCTTGACGGTCTCAGCAGCCGCAGCAGCGGCACCAGCACAGCCCGCCGTGCTAGGAACATAAGATGGTTGCATCCCACACCAGAGGTCTACCCACCTTCCTAGGCAATAACGTCATACCGTTTGGTCTATTCCCATCGTCACGTAACAAGCCGTTTGATTCTAATACCGCTGGTACGCCGGCGGTGACATGGGCTCGGCGAATAATATCGTTGATGCTGGCGTGTTGTGCTATGCGACCTGCGCTCCTGTAGCAGGACAGGCCATGGTGTCCGAAAATGTCGACAGCTTCACCGCAGTGACACCGATGCGGAGCTACACAAGGTGCGCCCAAGCGGAGACACGTAGCGAGTCGAAACGATGAATCATCCATCATAGTGCCTATGATGGATGACGGGAGCGCCTGAAGCCACAAGCCTGACTCCCATTCTCCCACACCCAGCAGATGGGCACGCTCAACAATACTAGGTGACGTATTTACCAGAGCATTCCGTATATATATAACACTGCAGAGCGGCACGCCATCTCTGGGAGGATGGGTTGTCAGGTAAAACCGTATTGGGACAAGCAATTTTCCAAGCGTTTAACGCATCAGTCAAACACGGCACTTTAAAATCAACACAATTCAAAACATTCTTATTCAGAATTTGTGTGATAGCAAGGCAGGGTTGCCAATGTTGAAAAAACATTTTTTTTATATAATGGCATCTCGCATGTCAACCTAGTAGGATGTCAGCTGCTTAACTGGCTGGCTTGTCGGTGCCTAAATAAATTAAAACGTCAAGCCCTGTTCAAAAAAAAGCATTTGCCCCTCTTTTAATTCCAATTCATAATTGTATACATACAATTATCACAAGCACCTATGGTATCGAAAAGGCATTTTACGGCCAAAGGCGATTTAAAGAAATCAGCAAAATTAGTACGTAAACGTAGTGAGAGCCTTAGCCTTGTTTAATAATGTATGTATAATACATTGCGTGTTTTTCTGCCATCAATCATAAACCGGTTTAAGAATATTGATATTGAGTCATCGCTTATAAATATAAATGTTTCTGACCTACATTTTATGCAATCGTAACTTCAAATCTATATATTATAAAAAATGAATTGACGTTTGTTAGTCTCACAAAGACTCAAGAACGGCTGGACCGATTTGGCTAATTTTGGTTTTGAAATATTTGTAGAAGTCCAAAGAAGGTCTAAAAGGTGAGAAAATGTAAAGAAAATCTATGTATATAAAAATGAATTGACGTTTGTTAGTCCCACAAAACCTTCAGACAACTTTTATTGGCGGTAAGAAGTTCGCCGGATCAGCTAGTAAAGAATAAAGATTTCCAAAGTAAGCAAGGTGGCCTTGGAAAAGGATGCCTGGAAGGATTTGGGGAGGCCTTTGCTCAACAGTGTAGGCTAATTGAAAAAAAAACCAAAGCGTTTAACTTATGCCTTTTTTACTATGGTAATAATACTTATAAGGTATTTTTATTTTTTTATGTGCATCCACCAGCCCGCACCGGGTGCGCGTGGTGGATTACGGCGAGGATGGACGCGGTGGATTATCTCACAGATAGGAGGCCTGTTTGAGTAGTGGAAACATTACAGGCTGATTGTGATTTATATGTTATCTTAGCTTGGGACCACGGCGTCCCGCAGGATATGGGAACAAAAATATGATTGAAATATGGCTATAGTACCAAGAACTATGTAAGGGCTGTTTCTTCGCAGGAGACGCCCTGGGCGTCGGGAATCCAAGGCTGATTCCCGGCCACCGTAGGCGCGGGCTTGCGGACGACGAGTAATGGGTAGCTCGCTGTCCGGTAAGGATCAAGCCCGGGGCGACGCGACGGCGCGTTGTGTTCCACGCGCGCCTCAAAGAAATTTCAGCACCAACTGATGGGGCCCGGAAGGGCCAATGCCTGCCAGGGGTGCGGGTTGTTCGAAAGAGATACCGCGACCCCTGGCACACAAGCAACTGAGGGAACACGGGTGGGTTTTAGTCAGTAAAAGTCTGACACGCCCTTCTGTTCCACCCAGAGCGGGAGAAGTTATTTGATGATTTCCCACCCAAAAAAAAGGCTGTTTCTAAATTCTTATTTGATCTTGGTCAATTCTGATCTACCAGTGAAGGAAATCCTACTTAATAATTCAAATGTGAAAGGTTGGATATTTGTACTTGTAACTCAATCACGCAAAAACGGCTGAACCGATACTTACGAAATTTGTCAGATAGGTACTCTGGAACATAGAGAAGGACATAATGCTCATTTTCATCTTGGATCGCAGATGAAATCACGAGCAACAGCTAGTTATACATATTGAGGAGAAATACACACAGTGGTACGCAAGCGTCCAAGTCGTGTTCAACACTGTTATTTTCCATAATTTTTTTTTATTTATTTATTTAAATTACATTTATAACGTAAACAGCTGCAGTGATCGCACTGATATACACCATGACAGCATAGGGAAATTTTATAAAATTGTGATTGAACACTTTACTCTCAACCAATGATCTCACTGCTGAATGTTTATTTAAATTTTATGGTTATATTTCTTAATAACTTTTATCTTTTAAATTTGAATAGCTTAGGGAGAAATTTACTGTTATTTATATTTGTTATTGTTACCAATTCTGTTTTTTCTCAATTATTTAATGTAAATTATTATTGTTACGCATGATTACCAAAAATATTGAACAATTTTATTTGTAAATATCCTTTTTCGCTATATTTTATTATGTAAAACCATAAATTGTGCATGTTGTGTTAGCCTTTAATTAATTGTTGCACTTATGAACGCAGGTACCATTATTTAAATTATTTTAATGTATTGTGTAAACAATTGTTGGCTAACCTAAATAAATAAATAAATTAAAAAAATAACACAATTATAAATTCACATTTACTTCACATTTATAAATGTGAAGAGGCCTCAGCTATGCAGAGGGACTTGTAGTTTCATCATGTTTGTTGTATCAGCAGATGAGCCGAGATCGTTGTAATTAAGTACGGTCGTTTAATAAATCATAATAGTATCTGCCTAAATTATGTAACTTGACGATGGCCTTCTGTGTAGTTGATACTTTTACTCTCACAGCAGATGAGAGCCTAGCTTTTTTCCCAACTGTATTGGGTTCGGCTTCCAGTCTACCTACACCTTTGGAATCCGAAGGTTTAGGTAGTGTTAGTCAGTCTCACATTAAGAAAAATGATTTATCCCCAGCACGAAATTGTCTTCCTCAAATGAGTTTCCTTAAATCCAAAGTAATCTTGACACAAGGAAAATAAAACAAAGCTTTTTAAAACCTTAAGGAAAATGAAAAGTTGTGGTAGGTACAGACAAGTATTTTTCCTGTCTCGTTATACACTTAAAAATCTTATAAAGAGGATTTGATTTCTATATGTTTGTTTGTAACGCTTTCACGCTGAAATGGCTGAATGGGTTTGGATGAAATATGGCGTATGGGTAAACCGCAACTTATATTAGGATATTTAATACTTTTATCCCGATATTTCTACGGGATCGAAACTTATGCGTCTCTGAAACCGCGAAGCGCAGGTAGTGACAAATAAAGGTACATATCTATAATTTCGTAAGTCGCCGCCTTGGCCCTGGGCCACCACTGCTTTGTGTAAATAATTTCATCAGCGTTGCTTTCAAAACGGTGAAGGAAAACATCGTGAGGACACCGCACACCGGCACCGCATATCTTAGAACCGAAAATTCGCCCCGCACTGGGTCCACGTGGTAGATTATAAGCCCACTCTCTCTCGAAGAGAGGAGGATTGTGTCCCAGCAGTGGGACCATTATAAGCTGATTACGCTAATTTTACAATCTCTATCAATAATCAAATCAAAAGTCATTTATTCAAACTAGGCTGAGAATCAGCACTTTTCGAACGTCAAAATACATAAGACAGTACCCCAAAACGCCCGCCCTTCACCACTTCCTAGTGCTTTAGCTGGGAAGAAGAAGTAGCGCAATAAACTCCCCAGCAGCACAGCTGTCCGTTTAGTAGGAGAGGCTTGATTCTATATATACATTGGCAAAGTAATAACGAGACACACAACATTAATTAAATAATTCATATGTCAGCTAGGCATGCCAATATACCAACATATAAAATGGAAACTTAACTCAAGCACAAAGAATAAAATTAATAAAAATGTAAATAAAGTATAATACCAAAATAAAAGTCTCCTGGTATAAAGGGCGTGATAGCTTACATATGCAATGCTGGATTATGCAATGCTATGATTGAAAAACCCGTATTTTGATAGACAAATAATTCCTTGTAACATAATTATCATGCATACGACCACAAGTAAGTGGTACAGTACCTAAACTAGTAAGCGCCATTTTAGTCATGTCTGCCACTACTTAGAGTGATTTGCATGATAATTAGTTTTCCCAGGGAAACAATTAAGTTGAGTTTACACAATTAATGCATGAATAATTTGTTCGCTTTGCAATCATTTAGCTGTCAACTTTAATCTCTCATACTCGAACGACCTGGTATAATTTTTAAACGTCACTAAAGGCGAATTCGTTCGTGCCTAAGCATCCATAAATATTATGAGCGATAAAATATCGCGATAGGAATTTTTCGCGCCCTGGATCTTCGCTCTTCTCAGCGCCGAGGTTTGAAAATCGAATAGGGTGTTTTTTCGACGCACTGGGTTGCACCCTGTTGAATTCTCAATACTCGGCTTGTCACCGAGAGTTGAATATCCAGTGACCAATAAAATCCTACAGCGATATTTATTTAGACGTCCGTGCTCGCGTGATAACTTTATTCACATCTATGGATGCCTCTCGGCCACCGTGGTGCGGGCTTGCGAAAGGCGAGTAATGGGTGGCTTGCTGTCCGGTAAGGACGGAGCCCGGGTCGACGGCGCGTTGTGTTCCACGTGCGCCTCAAAGAGATGTCTTCACCAACTAGTGGGGTCCGCAAGGGCCGATGCCTGTCAGGGGTGCAGGTAGTTTGAAAGAGATACCATCGCCTCTGGCACACAGGCAACTGAAGGAACACGGGTGGGTTGTAGCCAGTAAAATTCTGACACGCCCTCCCGCTCCACCCGGACCGGGTGAAGTTATTTGATGATTTTCCAAACAAAAAAAGATATATATAGGACGCCTAATTGTGATTGTCGCAAAAAAAAACAGAATGCCGTATGACAGTTGTATTTTCAATTCCAAAATCGTTTTTAATTTACGTTATGTTTACATTGCGCGTTCGTGGCAGGGCCTCAGAATGAATATACAACGGTTTATTATATCGCACCGTTTGAATTATAGAGACCTAATGCGAAATTAGCCGCAAGCAAAATAGGTCTGTATAATTCAGGATTATAGAGACCAAATTCGCAATTAGCCGCAAGCAAAATAGTTCTCTATAATTCTAAAGGTGCGATATGTAGTTTCTGTTCCTTTATGAACAGCTTATATTTCCATTGCCTTGAGAAAATGGGAATTTTCATTTAGGTAAATGACATTAACTAGAATTCTGACATTCTTCGATGAGATTGTCACCAAAGTCATGAAAAAGATCACAGTACACACACTAAAGTACCATTTCAAAAGTAAAACTCGCTATGAACTCACTTCTACATGTAACGTACGAATATTACACAGTCAAACTGCGAGGGTAGGTGACTAACGCAATAACAGAAGGATAGGAATAGCTTTTATTTTTAACCAACTTCAAAAAGGAGGATGTTCTCAATTCGTCGGAACCTTTTTATTTATTTGTATGTATGTTCCCCGATTACTCGAAGATGGTTGGACCGAGTTGGATTTTTTTTTTTTGTTTGAAAGGGTATACTTCCCAGGTGGTCTCATGATCATCAAGTCAGGATCTGATGATGGGATCCTGGAAAAATAGAGAGAACTCTTAAAATTTTATACGCACACTTGAAGCGATTTGGGTAGTTCTTGGAAGAGTACTTTCTCGGAGTGGTCCCTTTTCAATTTGGTGAAGATCTGATGAAGAACTTCAGAGATAGGCAACGAAACTCCTCAATAAATTATAGCAAAATCAAAATCAAAATATTTTATTTCACATAAACCTGCAAGGGCACTTATGAAACGTCAGAAGCTAGGTGCACGGTTCCAATTTGTCGCTTCCTATGGAGAAGAGCCGGCAAGAAACTCCACGGTTACTCTTTTAAAAATAATTGGCTTTTATAATGTTTTCAAATTACAGTGATATTAGGTATGGGAGGACAGTGCAGGCCTGTCAATAAGTACCAGGTACTTAGAGGAATGAAAATAAAGAATAGAAACTGTAGGCCTACAACGTTCTCTCATTCACAATTCAAATGTTACGCAGTTAAGATGCTGTTCACAGAATAGAATTAGATTGTCATCATCTGCCAGCCACGTCATAACTATATTGGGGTCGGCTTCCAGTCCGGATTCAGCTAAATACCAGTATTTTACGCCCACGAATGACCGCTGGGAAAAACAGCTTAACGTACTGTCCGACGCACGGAGGAGTCTTGAAATGTAAAGATGGTCACCCATCTACGGACCCACCGCGGGAAGCGTAGCTTAACCTGATCGATCGACTCGTCCGGATATTATAACTTAGCTACAATCGGGGGGATTGTGCGATTGTGCATTAGAGAATTAGATTGTGCGAATACAAAGTGAGTAAAGTGTCGTTTCAGAATAAGTAGCGAGCCGATGTGACTTCAGAAAATATTGGTTATATATTATAATACCTAGATACTTTAACACATAAAGGCAAAATACATATACTGAAAACAACTAACAATTATCGTTTTGCTTTATATTGCTTACAAATGAAACTAGGATACAACAATGAAACATTAAATGTTATTAAACGTTTGTGGTCTTGTGGGCAACATCTGCGTTCGTTGTGAAATCCTCACTATTATAATAATAATTTGCAATCTGTGTCTATATATACACATAATATAATATGATAGTAACGAGTTCAAAACTGTATACATTTAATGTTTTAGAAAAAAAATGAATTCATGCTGAAAATGTCGTTCTTAAACTTTTATTCCGTTTGGCTGAATGTACAACCTGGATTGGCGCAAAATCGGCAGAACGAATTTTGATAAAAAAAAATTCACAAAAATACAACCAGATCCAAAGGTTTATGTATGTCAAATGGTCGAGTTTCAGTAAATTATGTGATGAATAATAAGCAGAAACAAGGTGTTTCTGTCTTTTAACGAAAAAAAAAAACGATAAACAAAAGATCTACGAGATCTTTTGTTTTTCACATACTCATACAAAAAGATCAATGAATAGGCAGGCAAAAAACACTTCTTTCTTAAACAAAACTACAAAGTGAAAAGTAACTTTAATTTCGGAAGTCGGAGACTTTGGATATGTATTTTATTTTATTTTTGTCACCGCCCGCCTTCCGAAATTAAAGTTATTTTTCACTTTGTAGTGTTTTTTTGGAAGTCGATTGTTTTTTTTTATTTTTCAGTTTTTAGTTATAGCACCTACCCCACACAATTCGAAATTTCGTCATCCTTGGGGTCAATACAATGCAAATCTCTATTTATGCGATAGCAGCAATCGCGGTTTGTTTGCTGTCGTTTTTTTTTAAGAATTCCGTTGCCTGTCTCCGAAACGCATCATCAGATCTATATGAAATTTTTATGGGACTATTTCGGAATAAACCCCTTTCGAATAAAAATTTTGCAAATCCGTCTATATTTTGATGGAGTTATGCCCGAACATACATTTAAATACAATACAATAAAATATATATATACAACGTGTAACGGAAAGGGTATATACATACCAAGGGCACAGATTCTTTGGATGATATCAAACGATATTGGAAGGGTTTTTAAATCTTATATCTACATGTTCGGAAGTTGTGAGAATTTTTAATACATTGATACCAGAACAAATTGAAACAAACACATCACTCGGAAGAGATTTATCGTGATATTGGCAAGTAACGTGGAAAGTTATTGACCTACGTAGTGCGGTAACACATTTGTTATGATTTGAATTTAAGAAACATATGAAACCGAAAATTTGGTATCAATTCTCAGAGTATTTTAATTCGAGCTGAAACTATGTATAGTGATTCTATACCAGCTGTTATCTTTAGTGCGTAAGGATAGCTATAGGGTTTCTGTTACACCGTGTATATACACCGTGACATTTTAGTCGTCTTACAACGGCAGCCCACTTCATGTATCCAATGACTATTTATCATTTATTAAAAAAAAAATATTTTTGAACATTTGCATAATTCAAAAAATTCAAATATCATTCACTAAGACGCCAGACGTAGTTTGAAATACCCTTTTATGGAGGTGGAATTAATGATAGAATGTAATGGTAGGTAGGTAGATATCTTCTACCGTTTGATACGTAAACATTATTAACAGAGAGGGTGTTTCATCATTCTAAAGCATTATTTCTTTTTCTTTGTACCTATTATCTTAATTAATGGTAACAACGTTTTAATCGCGCCTAGAGGTATTTTATGACGGATACATTGAGTGGACCACCTTTGTAAGACGACTAAAATGTCACGGTGTATAGCATGTCGAATTGATAACCTCTTTTTTTCTGAAGTCGGTTAGGTATCAGGGGAATTAGGTGTGTCAACTTTGTAACGATGTCTTATGTATTTTAATGTTTCACCTACAATCCTACATACGATGCGTGTTATAAACTCTCTGGGAATGAAACCGCAGCGACTCTCCCATGTTACTGATGCAGTACTATGATTATGAAACAAAGTACTTACAATCCTTCTAATATTATGAATGTGAATGTATGTATGTTTAGATGTTTGAATGTTTGTTACTCAATCGCGCTAAAACGGCTGAACGGTTTGGAAGAAATTTTCCACAAACATAGTTTATAACCTGGAATAACACATAGGATACTTTTTATCCCGATAGTACGTACCCGTGGGATAATATTCGACCTCCACGCGGGCGTAGCCGCTGGCACAAACTAGTATTTTTTATAAATCTCCTACAATATCTATTATCTTATGAAATGTATGAAGATCAATTATTATTGTTGTCATAGACTTAAATAAAGTTTTGTTTGTATTTAACTCGTAATTGAAGATTCAATACGGAAATATGTTGTCGTCAAAAATAATCGGTTTAACATTTTTTGCCCATTACATCAATCGGCTTATTTATTTACTTTTCGTGTTCCTACTGTTAAATAATAAGTCCCTATAGTTAAATGTTATCTTGAGAATAAATAGGTATGCAGAATATTTTTCAATTTAGCAGCTTTATCGATTATGTAGTTTAAAAAAATCACAACGAATGTTGCTTTTATTTTAATATGATAAAAAGCTTTTAACAATTTATGAATTGATAATGTTGTACTTAGATAAATACCGTTACATAATTGTATATCCATACAATTCAGATATCTGACCACTCTATACTAAAGGTGTTTTTTTTTGTATATTCCTAAATAAAACAATGGGTTAATTAGAATTAGGGCTTGCGTTCGAATATTTGAATTATTCGATTTTTTTTTTCGAATATTCGAATGCAAAAATTGCGATATTTGAATATTCTACCAATTTCCATAACACCGGACTGCGATCCCTGCGAGACTGACGGCGCAAACGTGATGTGTGGTATGTGTGGTCGATAAGTATATCTTCGTACCACCAATTATGTGTAACACTATAGAAATGCTAATTTGAGTGTTGGATATATATTAGGTTGGGGAAAAAGTCTTTTCGCATTATAGTATGTATGAACTTGTAATAAAATCTCTTTGGCTATTTGTATCTGGCTGGTTTTGGTATCATTGAAAGTTTAAATTTTAAAGAACATAATTCCAAATTCAAATTAGGAAAATGTGTGATTTTCATTTGTTTTTCGTACCGTCAAGATGAGTGAATCTAATGAAGAAATTCGATACATTTTAAAATTTTACTACAAAAAAGGTAAAAATGCAACGCAAGCCGCGAAAAAAATTTGCGATGTTTATGGACCTAGTGTAGTGTCTGTGAGAGTAAAACAAATTTGGTTTAAGCGTTTTCAATCCGGAAATTTTGATGTCAAAAATGCACGTCGCTCTGGTCGCCCTATTACGGATAAAATGGATGCCATTTTTGAAAAAGTGGAGCAAGATCGGCATACCAGTAGTTACGACGTAGCTGAAGAACTGGAAATTGACCACAAAACAGTTTTGGCGCATTTGAAAAAAACTGGGTACACAAAAAAGCTCGACATTTGGGTACCTCACGAGCTCACTGAAAGAAACCTAATGAACCGTGTACTCATTTGTGATTCTTTATTACGACGTAATGAAACCGAACCATTTTTGAAGAAGCTGATAACTGGTGATGAAAAGTGGATCACGTATGACAAGAACGTGCGAAAAAGGTCGTGGTCAAAGGCCGGTCAGGCTTCACAGACTGTGGCGAAACCCGGGTTAACTCGCAACAAGGTGATGCTGTGTGTGTGGTGGGATTGGAAGGGCATTATTCATTATGAGCTGTTACCACCAGGCAGGACCATCGATTCTGAACTCTACTGCGAACAACTGATGAGATTAAAGCAAGAAGTTGAGAGAAAGCGGCCGGCATTAATCAACAGAAGGGGTGTGGTTTTTCATCATGATAACGCTAGACCTCACACATCTTTAGCCACCCAACAAAAATTAAGAGAGTTTGGGTGGGAGGTGTTAATGCATCCGCCGTATAGTCCTGACCTTGCACCTTCAGATTTCCACCTGTTTCGGTCTCTTCAGAATTCTTTAGACAGTGTCAGGTTAACATCACGAGAGGACTGCCAAAACCACTTGTCGCGGTATTTTGACCAGAAGTCCCAAAATTTCTATAGCAATGGGATCATGTCCCTACCTACAAGATGGCAAAAAGTTATCGAACAAAATGGTACCTACATACTTTAGTTAAATGTAAATAAACTTTATTAAAAAATGTTTTGAATTTTCTTAAAAAATGCGAAGAAACTTTTTCCCCAACCTATTATTTACAAAAAGAAACTTAGCTTGAAGAACAATGGGGTAGGCCTATGTCCAGCAGTGGACTTCTTTCGGCTGAAATAAAGATGATGATGATAAAGATAGCTCCTTCCATTTATACTTTTTTACCACTCGCTGGTAATCTGTTTGATTACGTATATATTCCTTAACTTTTGTAATTCGGTGCTGTGACCAAAAATCACATTAGAATAAGTAAGAATAGTGCTATGGTACGAGTACATTGAAGAAATTATAGAGTTTTTTTTTAATAAGCCTATGCTGTCCCACTGCTAAGCAAAGGCCTCGTCCATATTCTTCCTCTATGTTGTTACTTGTTACTTAATTCTTTGATTTTATTATAAATATTAATATCTGGATGACCGTGCTCGGTTTTTTTTTTTCGGTATGACGTTTTCTAAAAATGAAACCTAGCTAGATCGATTTATCGCTCGCGAAACCCCCTGCTTACTAAATTTCATTAAAATCTTTGGAGCCGTTTCCGAGATTCAGATTATATATACATATACTTATAAGTATACATATATACAAGAATCACTCATTTAAAGGTATTAGATAAGAATACGTATTGTGTTTGGTTATCTGTGTATCGATTGCTTTTGCATCTAAAGGCCTTTAGGTTCGTGTAGTACTTTTATAAAGCAGTAAAATATTGATGTATTCCTTGATATTACTCAGACTCCTCTAAGACATTGTCAAATAAAGACATGATTATTAAAACATCTTATTTTTTTGTTGTTGAATAATTCGAATACTACCCGAAAAAAAAAACGAATATTCGAATGTGGCTAATTACAATGTCTTTGTAATTTTTTGGTCACGCTTATGTTATTCCTTTTTTGCATTTAAACGCGTCATAATGACTATTATTTTTAAAACCCTTTGGTTACTTAATAGTAGGTATAATTTTAGATCACACAAAATAAAAAACATTTAAGCAATAGCAAAACCAAGTCATGAAAAATTCCCATTTACATTCGAATATGATTGAATATGAAATGCACCGATCCCAGCGTGGCTTGACCAGACTCGATTAATCGAATGAACCCCAAGATTTGCTCTAGCCCCTGGAGCCTCATGCTTCATGGTGTTACAGGGGCCATTGCATATCAAGAAGTAGACCGGGGGGCGCGGTAATGGTCAGGTAGACGTGCCCTTAGGATAGGAAAGGATTGCGAGCCTACCGGATATGCATCCTTGAGTAAGCATTGGACTAGTGGAGAGACGGGTGGTATTTATTTATAGGAGGGCATCTTTTCACGACGTCGCCGGCATGTTGATTCAAGTCGAGATTCTTGGGTAGGTTGAACTGTTTTCTTAGCTGTTTTCTATGCCGTTGCTTCGCTATGTTCTGTGTTGTTGTTATCATAGTCGTCTTCTAAGTTCTCGCTGCTATCGGTTTCCGGTTTTTTGTAGACATCGCTAGCCGCTTTCTTGATCTTGTTTCTGTCTCCAGCCATGTCCTTCCAAAACGTGATTCCCATGTCGAAGTATTTCATGTCCTGTTTTAGGTTGTCGTTCCATGTGTAGATGGGTCGTCCGACCTTCTTAGATTTCGCCTTATACTGCATTGCTGCATGCAATAAGTGTGGTTTTTCCCGTCTGAGGACGTGTGTTAAGTAGCACATTCTGGGATTCTTGATGCGTTTTGTTACAGTTTTGCTGTCTAAGATTTGGTGCATTTTCTTGCTTCTTGGTTTATTCCTGGCGTGGTTAATCAAGTCTCTCATGATAGCTCGTTCATATCTTCTGAGTCTTGATCTGTTCGCCATGGTGAGGGTCGATACTTTTAAGCCATAAATCATACAAGGTACGATAACCATTCGGTACATAAGTCTAGCTAACTTCCAGTCCATCTTTGAGTTTAATATGAATGGTAGTAGTGATTTGGCATTTCTCGTGGCCTGTTGGCATCGTTTTCTGATTGTGCTTTTTTTGCTTAATGCGGATGTTATGTATGTTCCTAGGTATTTGATTACGTCCACTGTTGGTATACTTATTCCGTTGAGGGTCACGTTGATCGTTTGCTGTGATTTTATGGGGTCCCTAATTAGAATTTTTGTTTTTGTTTCATTTATTTGGAGGCCTACGCTGTTTAGTAACGGTTTAATGTGGTTTAAGATGCATTCTAGGCCTTCGAGATCATCTGTAATAAAGATAAGGTCGTCCCCAAATGATAACACCAGGGGCAGTGAAATTTCGCGGTCCTGATCTAGTTTGATTAAATGGGTTTCATCTTCGAGGGTTCTAAGGACTTCGTCGATGTAAAAGTCGAGGGGATAGGGGGCACCCTTGTTTAACTCCCTTTCCTTTGACAATCCAACTGCTTTGTTGACCGCACCATTTGCATGTTCTTTCATTTAAGCATGCCTTGATTATCCTGTTGGTCATCGATTTGTTGGTTCGTTCCAGTAATATATCTCTTAATGCCTTGAAATCAACGTTGTCAAAGGCTTTTTCTATGTCGAGGGCGAGTACATAAATTCGGTTACCTGCTCGCCATTCCTCGTCTAGAACCCTTTTGAGCGTAAAAATGTGGTCAACTGTTGATCTATTGTTTAAGAACGCTGCTTGGTAATTACCCAACTCCGTTATTGTATCGTCTAGTTTTTTTAGTAAGTATGAGGCGTAAATTCTGTAGCCCGTGTTACAAATCGTTATGCGGCAAAAATCGTTTGCGCCTTTAGGATTTTTTTTTTTGGTATTGGGACCTGGACGGTCTCAAGCCACGTGTCAGGTACTGTGTTCTGTGTCCAGGCTTTATTCATGTGTTTAGTTACAGCTTCCTGTAGTATTTGGGGCATCGCTTTGTACAGCTCGATGACCACTTGGTCCGTTCCAGGGGCTGTTCGGTTTCGCATTTTATTGATGATTCCCGTTATTTCATCCACCGTCGGTCCTTCGCAGTGTGGTTCGATTATCGGTTTTGTTATATTAACCGTTGGTATATGAAAGCCCTCAGAGTTTTTTAGTATTTTTTCCCATTTGGACATTGGTATGTACGCGGATTTGGTTCGGCGTTTTGTTTGCTGTTTGCTTTTCCTGTAGAATGAGTAGAGCATTTGCATGCGTTTTGCAGGGTGAATTTTTCCTATTCCGGTGAGACAGGCTCTGCATGTTTTTTGTTCTTCCAGGTGTTTAACCCTTTGGAGTGTTGTCTGGCATTCTTTTACTCGGATATGCCTATTTGGGTTATCCGGTTATCTGCTGTGTAAGAATTTGGATTTTTGTAAGTTAGCAAGGGCTAATCGATGATCCCTTGAGTACATTGGCTGAAAAGTCAGAGTTTCCTGGGCAGCTGCTTTTAACACCTCCGTAATGGTGTTCCAGGGTATTTCTATATTTTCATCTATTGGGGTGATTCCTATATTTGCTAGTTTTCTTGCTATGCATTCTTGGTATTTTATTTGCGTAAAATTTCTATTGAGCGCGGCATAGTTGCATTGTTTATGATTGAAAGGCTTGGCCTCAATTGTTGTTTCCATCGTACACTGTTGTTGCTTTTGGGTATAATGTTTAGTTTTTTGGTTTTTGTTTACAATTCTGTTTTGTCTTACCAGTCCCCAGATTATTTTATGGTCGGAGATGCAACCAGAAGCCCATTCACCTTTTATGAAATGAAAGAGTGTTTTTGTTGCATGTGGCGTCATGATATGATCCAGTTGCGATTTTTGGGTGCCGTTCGACCATGTTATTTTGCATGATGATCTAGCCTTTGTCGTTTCAATTTGAAGTTTTTCCCTGTTAGCTATATCCAGTAATAGTTCGCCGTTGTGGTTAGAAACTTCATGGTGTAGGTTTTGTTGGATCAACCCTATGCGTTGGAAATATTGTGTATCTTGTCGACCAATATGAGCGTTGAAGTCGCCGAGTATTATAAGCGTGCACTTCCTTGGTTTTTGCCTAATCAAGTTCAATATGCCTGTGAAAGATCTGATGGCTTTCGAGGTACAGCTGTTGATGTGTGAGTTGATTATGTATAGAGGAGTTGGTTTGTCTTTTCCCGTGCCAACCTCAAGGGTAGCTGACATCGCGTCAGTATCTTTTTTACTGTTGAGTAATTCAATTTGGGCATCTTTTCTTAATAGAATTGCAAGACCCCGATGTCTGTTGCCCTCAGTTCCTGTAAGGTGCCATTTGTAGTGTGTGGAGCTGAATGTCCCTGAATTCATCCCTGTTTCCTGTAGGCTGACTATATGAATGCCTCTACTCACGTACTGTCACCAGTTCAGCGTCTATTTGATCTCTTTTGCCGGGTTTTGAGGCGCCGCGGATGTTCCAAGTTGCAATGCACAAGTCTGGGCAAGCGTACTTAATTGCGATATAGGTTGGGTTTCTGAGTATTGTGTATCCAGTGTCGTCGGCAATTACGTCTGATAATGGTGTAAGTAGTGTTGCCTGTTGTTGTTCGCACGGCGTTAACAAGTTAGCCGGTTGGAGGCTGTTCGTTTGAGGCAGGCGTTTCGTGGGATTTTCGCGTTCTTGTCGTGTGTTGCTGTTGCGTCGATTACCTAATGGTTTGGTATGATGTGTTTTAACGTTGGCTGGAACTTGCATTACGTTTATCCGGTTGTGGCTGTATTGTTTGTCATTGCTCCGAACCCAGCTATCATAGTGGTGATTCTGGTAGAGGATATGTATGTTGCCGGGTATTGGATCGCCCGTAGGTGAGTACACCTGTGTATTTCCGTTATTTATATGTACATGCACGTTTACGAGGTAGAATTCAGACGCGGCGATAATTATATCTTCGCCACTCCAGAATTTTTCGTTAAATTGCGCGGTTTTGTAATTTGTTATCCTTTGTTCCTGGGAGAGGATGCTGTTGGGGAGAAATTCCTGTATATTATTTAGAAGGGCTAGGTGAATTCTAGCATCATGTTGATGTACCAAAACATATGTGGCTAGGTCTTGACGGACATTTATGTGATCAAATGTTAAACCCATTAAGATGTTTATTTGATGGGCTATGGCTCTAAACAGGCAATTTCCATCCTTTGAAATGGGCACAATTATGTCAATTTTAAGCGCTTTTATTTGTAGGGTGAGTCAGATACACGTGCATGTAGGGGCTGAAACTTGCTAAATTTAAAGTGTTTTATGAGCTGACCTTTTTTTTTAGTTCGTTTTAATTCTTTGTTTATCTGTAAAGCAAAAACATGCGATGCCAACATAAGAGTTCGGGGCACCTATTTTAGCCATCTGCTTCCGATTGAAAGTTGTTTTTTTTTGGTCGTGGCCACTTGCAATTCAATTTGAGGAATTCGTTGTAGTGTTACAATATTATAATCCCTAGGTACGGCGTCATAGACGGTACCGTATTTTGTGCTAGAATAATGGGGTGAATCAGTTTTTCCCCCTATTATGGTGGGGCCCCTATATTCCCCATTTACATTCAGCCAAAAATCCTTTCTTGCAATCGCAGTGTGCGTCTTTCGGCGTAGGCACGGCGTAGGCTCTGCGTATGCACGCAGTAGCAAGACGTAGGTACAGCGTAACACGGCGTAGGTAGGTACAGCGTAACACGGCGTAGGTAGGTACAGCGTAACACGGCGTAGGTAGGTACAGCGGGCAGCGGTAGCATGGCATAGGTACGGCATAGCACGGTGCAGGAACGACGTAGCACTTCGTAGTCACAGCGTAGGCACTGCACTAATAATTTCCAATGCGTTTCAATTGTATGGCGTCTGCGCTAACGCCAAATGCGAAAGTGATCTTTGTGGTATAAATATTCTAATTAAAATTTAAAACCAGCACCCTAATTGCGTAACTCACGATTAATCATAATCGGTTTCATTTTGACAGTTCAACAATATTCATTGCGTTATTTACGTTGTTGAGCAGACACATTTTACGAACATATAAAGCAATGGATTAGTCATCTGTTTCAACACGAAACAGATTACGATTAATCGTGAGTTACGCAATTAGGGTGCTGGCTGTCGAACAAATAAGATTCTAGTGATCCACTGTATATGTATAAGTTTAAAGACAATAATAGGAAGAAAATCGAATAACTGTATGTATACATCATTGAAGAGCAATATAATAATACCCAATTCGCTGACTGCCACCAGACCCATGGTAATCCGTGAACTCTGCAAGAGAAATCACGGTACAAACAAAATACCATCAATGAAAGTAAGTGCGTGCGGCTTGAATGTATACGTATTCACTGTATCGCCCGATCGCCGCGTAAAATAATAATCAGTCGTGGTTTGAACTGTGCGCGTCACGGTCGTGTCGCTGCGCGTCCCATTTTATATCGCGACGAGAATAATATCGCGGAGTTCGGTCACAAAAATATTTTTACCACTTGGATGACATAAAACTAGTGTGTGTGGATTTAAATGTAAGAATTACAGATTTATTTAAAATGATACAAGTTTTTAAATGTATTTTTAATAATAAGTTTTTTTTATTTTTGGTGAGTCATTGTTTTGTATGCTGTAGAAAGGCGTATATGTTTTGTGCTTATCTAAACACTTAGCGGTGCAGTGTCGTATCTACTTTCATTTTATGCGAACTGTAAAACAAACGCACCTAACCTACATTCGTGACGAAACACTATGGAATTCCATCGTCAAACAATAGTGATGATAAGAATTCAATGTAAAAATAAAAGTGTTGGCATTTACTGTTCATGTATTTTGCTATATACATAACATAGAACAGCTGAACATTGCGTGGTCATTGCCAATAATTGTTACTTTCAACTTTCTCCACTATTCTCATTTTCAATTTACAAAAAATGGCTTACATTTTTTATGAACTGTTTTCGGAAAATAATTGACTTTCACGTAAACTGGCTACTTGCTTGGCATTTTAAGAACTCGCCGGTTATTTACTAGTAAGTACTACTACTCTTTACAATATAAATAAGTAGGTAGGTAATTGGAAGTGTCGTACATTGGTAAAATCAATTATAACTGAAAAGATATTTACAATAGTAACAGAATTACAGAATTCTAATAAACTATGAAGGTTTAACGAATTCTGCCGAATGTTTAAATGTAATACCTAGGTTTTTAATTAATTTATGGAATCACTTCATTAGGCAATTTAATTAAAATGTTTTCTCAAACTTTGTGACATGTAGTTTCATGTAGGTTAATACCGCACAAGTCAGCAAAGACTGGGCGATGTCAATATTGCGTAGGTAGACTTTTAACTAGGGTAAATGTTGACATTATTTGGCTTGCCTAACTAACGCAATAAGCGACTAAGAATGTCAAATAGGACATCAACATTCATTGTCATCATTTTAGAATTTAAGAAGGTAAATTGAGATCTGCTATCAAATTGCTTTGCTACGGTTTGGCAAGATACGTCAATTGAAACTGTAAACTATTGACGAGGAGGAAAAAAACAATGTTTCAAGTAATATTCTAACTGCAGGTAATTCAAATTATTTATACTTAATTTATTCCATCAAATAGGCAGACAGGATAAGTTTTTATCCAGTGCGCAAACTCAAACCATGAATTCAGCATATCATTCTAGAGTCCCCAGCGCAGAAATTTTTCATGAGTAATACAAAAAAAAAATCAGCTGTTCCATACATTTTGACCGCGTAGTTATTGCTCTTTTCTATGAAATAGTTGATTTTTTTTTGTATAATCGACGAAAAGTTACTGCGCTGGGGAAAATGATATGCTGAATTCATGGTTACAGGTAGCACACTGGTTAAAAACTTACCCTGTATATGGTATGACAGTCATCTTAGTATCTGACTATGTTAGTTTGTTGTCTGATTCGATAATTTCAGGTTTTGGAGTCTTAACAGTCGAGACTGAAGATAGTTTATAAATAACACTAGCTTTTGCCCGCAACTTACGTACTTCAATTACCTTCGGTAACGATCAGCGGTGAAGGTTCCTAACGTACATTTTTCCTCCTCCCTTATTTACAAAGTTCCAATTTTTAACTTATTTAATAGCTTATGTTGTGTGTTGTTTCATTAATTCATTCACCTAGTCGCGGAACTGTGCTAAAGATATAATAACTCTCGATCTTAATATTCATTTGTAGGTCATTCGACTATTCTCGTACTACATACATAACAGTATGCAATATTTATGTAAATTCTTCGCAAGACACGTATCTCACATCGCTTTCCGGTTTCATCTTAGGCTCGCCGTACACGGACCACTTGTGACGCAGCTAGAGCTAGGGTCTAGAATGATATGCTGAATTCGTGGTTACAGTTTGCGCACTGGATAAATACTTATCCTGTATATGTTTATCAGCGAGGTAATTATATAACACACATAAAACGCCAATCGATCGCAATGGCTTCTATTTTGACACTTCACCCATTTTCATTGCGTTATTTACATTGATGAGTTGAGAATTCTTTTAACCATATAAAGCAATGGATTAGGAATTTCCCTCAAACTCCTCGGATTGTAATTAAAAGAGTGTTAAATAATAAGAGTACTGATGTTATTGAAAATAGTAAAATAAAATACCTACCTATGTGTTTCCGATTAAAATGTAGTACTTACATAAGTAGTCCAAAACAAAACTACAAAACCTACCACGAAACAAATCAGTGTTGCTTATCATTTGTTTTTAACGAATGAAACTGAAATAATATCATTTTACTGTGCACACAAGTATTGATAAGATAATAAATACGAGTATAATCTTAACTGAGTTACTTGGTCAGAATACGATACATTACTATCTCAAACATTCGTAGCTAAGTATCAACAAAGTATTGACCTAGCTACGAAACAATCTAAAACAGCTGAAATTATAATAAAAATTGTCAAAGTAAAGTAAGATAACACGATAATAATTAATCGTAAAAATTAAACAGCACCGCATGACAGATTTTACTGGCAGAGATTGCCTTGGTACATTAAATACGTTATGTACAGAGGCCAGCACATGAAGCTACCACAATCTGTCAAAGAAGATCGGCAGTTTCAGTGTCGCTCTATTTGAGAAAGGAGCCTAAACTAAATTATATGCATTTTATAAATCAAGTAGAGTAGTTTATTTTCCTGATTTAAGTTTTTTTTTTGTGGGAAAATAGAAAAAAAATATAAATAAATATTTTGTTAAATCAGAAGTAAAAGTACCAATAACTAAACGGAAAACAGCGGTGTTGAAGTAATCATTGCCATTTGCAGTAGTAGAATAATACTTATTAGTAGAATATGAATGTTTGCTAGATGGTTAAAAACTAACAATCGTTTTATAATAACATTATGAACACATTTTTTCTTTTTATAATAATAGACATTAATGCGATTGCAATATTCCAATCTTAACTATAAACTGTATTCTAAAATAATTAAAGAAAACATAACATATTCGTTAGTTTTTACAGTTTGTACCTGGCAACATTAAACAATTCGCATTTCTAACAATTACTTCGATAGTTTTTCAACTTTATCTCAAAAGATTATCGTGCATGATCAATTGGGAAAATTTTACAATTTGGAATAGCTTGATGTGCTGGCGTCTGTACCATTATTGTAAAAAAAAAATACTAAACTTAATTTGTAATGATTTTCTTCCAAGGTAGTGGTTACTAATAGTTTTCCTACTACAGCTAGCAATGGCTTTCATTTTGCCAATTCAACAACATTCATTGCAGTATTTACGTCGTTGAACAATTATTCGAACGTATGAAGCAATGGATTAGCAATATCAATATCCTTCAAAACCTTCAAAATTATTCAGATGGACTCAGGTTGAAAACTTTTCACAAAAGCTTTGATATACACGATAAGTTTATAACCAGTGCGCAAACTGTAACCATGAATTCAACATGTTATTCTAGACCCCCAGCGCAGAAATGTTTCGTCGGTAATACAAAAAAAATCAACTGTTCCATAAATTTTGACCGCGTAGGTATTGCACTTTTCTATGAAAAAATTGTTTTTTTTTTTTTTTGTAAAACGGAACAAAAATCTCTGCGCCGTGGGTCTAGAATGATATGCTGAATTCATGGTTACAATTTGAGCACTGGATAAAAACTTATCCTGTATGTAATCGTAGACACAAGTGATAGTAATGAAGAACTAGAGAATGAAAATGAGAGAAAAGACAACATACATTAATCATAGCATTCGTCATATTATTTACTGTTAGTAATATATTAATAACTATGTGACGACACCAGACAAATAGACGTCTTCTTATGAGCCAAATATTGGCGTTGAAGACGACGTAGGTAATTATAGTTACAGTATCACCGCAATGACGACTACGTCAGTTTGTAGAATGGTAGCCGGAAAATAGAAAATTTATTTGCACTGTGCAAGCGAACATGACATGAGGGTGATTAACCTTTTTATTCCGCGAGTTTACATAGAACTTCTACCTACTTCAGTAATAAATAGAGATCGGATATTCGGATGCATATTTACCTAAAGTTGAGAGGTTGGCTAAATGGAACGCGCTTTTGTACTGATTTTATTTTTTAATTTAATGTAAAAAAAATGTTTTTACTAACACACACCACCCCTACTCTTACAGACTTACACCCTAGGTACATAGGTACAGGTACCAAATTTCCATCGGGGTTATTTTTTTAATAAATATGCGTCTGAATAGTTATGCAGTCCTAATCATTTAGAAGTCGCTTCCATACTATACAACTGCCTAGTTATGCATTCCCTCCCGGTTTTGCTGGCATCCCAGGATATTTTATAAAAAAATATTTTAAGAAGCCGCTTCCATATTTTCATAACTAAAAATTAACTTTAGATAAATATGCATCCGAAAATCCGATCCGTAGTAATAAAGAAAAGAGGCAATAGTGTGTGTTTCATTTAACCATCTTGATCTTACGCATCGAACGCGTTCTGCGCTCCAATTGGCCCTGGATTGGTGAAGGACAGATCGAGACAATAAAAAGAAACTCACACTAGGGCCACAGAAAGGAAAGACCAAGACAAACATTAATGAATTAAAAGCGGTACAATATTAATAAAAAATAATACTCTAGTAGATTTACGGAGAACAGTGTGACGACACTACACAAATAGGCGTCTCGTAACAAAGCCAAATATTGACGTTCAAGACGACGCACAGTGGAACGAATGTATGGGAGCGGTTGGACGTAGACATGTCCGAAAAATAAGAGTAAAATTATGACAAACTAATGATGCCATCTTATTCGATTACTTAATGCCTTCATAAATTGTGGTGATGAATTTCTTCATAACTCCCATATTTCGGGAGTAATTTGAGAAAATGTGAAATTTTACTATGAAAATGAGTGTATCGAGCTCTCTCCCTCCTGATTCCGGGCTTGTTTCAAGTAGCGGTCTCTAATATCGTAATGCTATTACTAAGAGCTATATTTAATACTAAGACACATAGTGCGCCAAATGTGCACTTTCTGGGATAAAAGGAAATGAAAATTTAAAAAAAAAAACGTTTTTTCCCCATTTGTATTTACTTTAAACCGCAGACAGACTTATTAAGAGGTCTATAAATATATTATATATATATACAGAAATATATATTAACAAAAATATTCACAAGAACTGATGAGAGTATGACTTTTAAGTAAGTTGATAATAAATTACCTAGTTTCATTAAAAGTACAATAAATAATTAAGATGTAAGCTCTAATTTACTAAGTTACACATTTTAAAACAATAACATCATTTAATTATCTTCGTCATCATCATCATCATCAATTAATTCAAATTCAGAATCGATGTCCGCTAAATCATTTATGTTAACAAATTCGATATCACTTTTCTCAGAATCCGTAAGCTCATAAAATTCCTTAAAAGAAGATTTTTTTACAAACTTATTTCCTTTTGGACGGATACTTGTAACAAGTGGATCAGAAGACAGTAAAAGATTGTGCATAATATCTTCATTGCATGAGATACTGCTATGCTTTCGAGAATGCCCCTCTCTATATTTTCTAAAATCTTTATTTCTAGCCTCAGATGCCTCTTCGGATAGAAAACCAATGGGCACAATTGACATGTTCTGAACTATGTCTGGCCCATGCATTAAAATTTTATGAAGTGAAGAAGGCATATAATACCATGGGTATAACTCCACGTAAAGCTTAGCAGTATCAAAGCAGAACTCTCGGAATTTAGTTACGTTGATCTTCTCTCCTGATGAAATACACTGCAAGATCACACAGATTTTTCTTAAAAGCATAGCATCTATTCCGGTCAGTTCAGCAGATTTAGTGTAGTTTTCAAAAAATCTCCTTGCCGAGTTGCCATTGTTGGTGGATCCACTGCCTTGTTTCACAACATCGAGAAGTAAGCCCGTTTCTCTTCTTACAGCCTCTTGAACTCTTTTCTTCCTGTCATCAACTTGCCTTTTTGCTATATCACCCCTTACTTGCCATGATTTTATGTCTAATTTGTAGGAAATGTGTAATAAGCATTCCATTGAGCGAATCCAAGCGTGAAGGGTGCTTAAGCTATATTTATACATGTCCTCGTTTGCGTGTTTATCTTTGATTAACTCTAAATTATTCATTTCTTTAGGACAAGCCTTGCATATGTCACACACTGAAGCTGCTGTATTGGATATAATGGAATGAATTTTACCATCAATCATTGTCAACAGCAGTTGGTGTTTGACACTAATTCCATCAGTGATGGTGGATGGAGTTAAGGCTTCAATCTCTGCTTCGATTTCAGCCATCTCTCTCTGCACATTTTCTTTGGTTTCCTTTATAAACTTAAACAATATTGGCCGGCAAAATGAAGTGGAAGATGGTCGCTCGTTTTCCCAAATTGTTACACCTTTTGAGACGAGCCGCAGTGGTACAAGACTAATCATAAAATTACTAGCAAGATCGATTTGCTCATCTTCACTCGTCCTTTGATGATAAATGCTTTGGCTAGATGATCCGTCAAAACCCCATTTGCTGGTCAATACGAGCTGTTGATTGGGATCAACAGGGGTTTCTAACGACCTAATAAGTCTTCTTGAGGTTAAATCCATCAAGGCTTGTAATTTGATTTTTGCAGAGCTCTCTGTAACTGTGAGATCTTCTTTGGCCGGATAGCACTTAATTTTTTCTTTAACCAACATGTAGTAACTCGGGTATTGAAGAGCTCCTTCTTGAGTGTTGAAATCCCGAAGAGTGTTATAGCGCCATTTCGATAAGTTCATCGATACATAAAGAGCCAATGCCTTCAAAGGGGATATTTCCCGTACCTGAATTGATTTACCTTCAATGAAGGCTTTGATTTTTGAGGCCTCTTCTGGATTCTCCGTCAAGTATTTCATAACATAAGCTGTATCGCTTTGTCCTGCCTTTTGAAGCGCCCTTTCGGCCGAAAACATAATTTCAGCGCTGCTACTGCTGCATGAAAGACTATCTTCAGTGCGTCTTCTTTTTTGCCGGTTACTAAGGTCCTCAAAAGATTTACGAGGACTAGGATGTGTACAAGTTGAAGCATCAGATTTAGCAGGAGAAATTATGGGCTCGATGACGTCACTTATATTTTCTGTAGAAGGTTCCATATTTTCATTCTGTAATTCCGGCCATTGAATTGCAGCCTGTAGCCAAATCTCATGTTTCTTCCGAAACTTATCTGTGCTTCTTCCAGACTGTGTCCATTTTGCATAAATGCGGTAGCAAAATCGACGACACCAGTCTTTTAAACTTGTTTCAGCACTTTCACATAACTGAACACAACTGTTATCTTTTAAAACACTGAACAAATAGTTAAAGTCGCGTAAATCTTTATGTGCGCGTGCGCATAAAGCAACGTGAATATCAAGATTTGTATTAAAATTTGGAAAATACATTGCGAGATTAGCTTGGATACAACGAGGTGTAAATCAACACTGATTTTAAAGTTACTAATAGTGACCTATTTATATAAAATCCAGGTATCCCAGGTATCCTTTGTTAAATATTGCAAGGTAATTAGTTATTGTGATAATTAGTAAATGATGCATGCTAAATTAGTGTATTAAGAGCCATTTAGTAATTAAATAATAGCAATGTTCTTATCAGTAATCATTAGTGCATCAGTTTTATATGTAAACCTTAAGTCCCTAATTATATATCCTAATTAGCTTATATCTTCTCTAATTGGCTGCTCAGAAATGTTATTGTAATAAGGTAAACCTTTAGAAAAACGGTTTTAATCAACAAAATAAACAAAAAATAAAAAAATTGTGTTATAAAATAAACATCACTCTTTATCCCAGAAAGTGCACATTTGGCGCACTATGTGTCTTAGTATTAAATATAGCTCTTAGTATTAGCATTATGATATTAGAGACCGCTACTTGAAACAAGCCCGGAATCAGGAGGGAGAGAGCTCGATACACTCATTTTCATAGTAAAATTTCACATTTTCTCAAATTACTCCCGAAATATGGGAGTTATGAAGAAATTCATCACCACAAGTTATGAAGGCATTAAGTAATCGAATAAGATGGCATCATTAGTTTGGCATAATTTTACTCTTTTTTTTCGGACATGTCTACGTCCAACCGCTCCCATACATTCGTTCCACTGTGCGACGCGGCGTAATTATAGTTTCACTATGTCAACGCAATGTGAACGTAACGTCGGCGTCGGTGACCGCGCCGATTAACTTTATGTACACTTGCGGAACGAAAAGGTTAGCCAATATTTTTATAGGTTACTGCACCTTGCAAGCAAAACATGATATGAGGGTTGATTGGCCTTTTTATCCCGCAACTTTACATAGAAGTACTAAATACTTCAGTAATAAAGAACAGAAAGGAAGAGAATAAGACTGAAATTTATTAATAAAAAGCTGACGCCTTAAATCTACTTTAGTATTAATAAAACAGTGTGACGACACTACACATATATAATAAAATTGACGTTGAAGATGACGCGGCGTAATTTTAGTTTCACTATTTCATCGAAATGTCAACGTCACTACACCGGAAAATGACCGCGTCAATAATGTTTATGTACACTGGTGGAACGCAATGATTAGCCAATTTTCTAATACGTTACTTTCACGCATGGCAGGCATTATCTATCACGTTTTGATTTTGATTTCGATTATGAATGAAAGTTGACAAATTAGTGTAATTCAAACCTGACACAAAAAGGTGTTTTATATTTTTATTCCCTTGACTCTCAGTCACCTCGGCTTATTAGTCGTCTCGCACGAATTACCTCGTCCGATTCGGGCGAATTGTCACTTTTAAATAATATCATATTTTATATAGGCGATTCGCACGAAGTCAATTTATTTGTGGGGCGAGTCGACAATTCCAGAAATATTTATTATTTATTTTATTATTTATGTACACACAGTAAAAAACGTAAAATTAACTTTCGCCCGACTGGGGCGAGTCCATTCGTGCAAGTCGTCTCAATAAGCCGTTACCTCATATAACCTTTTACTTAAACTATTCTGGAAAACAAATTTCTGCAATAGGCCGACAAAAAATATTCAAATATTTTGTGTAACAGACTCAATTTCGTAAATTAATTCAATGCCACCGACTAACTTACATTTATTTTAATGTGGAAAGTAGCTTCACAGAGACGAACTAGCATTTCGGTGACGAAATATCATAACGATTATGATTTAACTGTTTTATGGATTTCTATATATAACAGTTCCGTTTTACTAAAGGAAAAATCCAGAGGCTAGAGACTTACGTCGTTTATGCGGGACTTATGCTTACGTGACGTCATTACTGTTATCTAAGTGTCCCTGTTTTTAACATTCATTCTATATAATAAATAAAGGTATTATGACCGCTTTAGAGAATAAAGAAACATTGTATTGGTGTTCGTCGCTCGAACTAAAAGCAATTACATTTACATGATTTTCATTTATTTTATCATTTTACGATGCAACGGGACTGATGTGTTTATAAAAATATAAGTACAATACATAATAAAATCGATCGGGAACTGTAATCGTTTTGAATTAAGGGCTCCCACAAAGACGCGCACAATGCTGATGAAGTTTTAACAAAAATGGTTCTAGTAGTGTCGCGTCAACCCTGTCGTTGAGAGCCTTTATGTAAAATATCTGTGGTTTGTACAATAATATTACCTCTTCCTATGTTTGTTTGTTAATTTATTATGTGTTAACATGCTTTTTACACATCGTAAATTGACAAAACAAAAAAAAGTAAATCCTGGGGGGCCCTATGCTAAAGAGCAAGGCAATCTGGAAGTTTCTGTTGTCCAAACCTTTGATTTATATAAAGTTAAGCTACATTTAAAGAGTGTTTTTGTGCTATTAAGCCACGCTACCTATGGCGCTCCCTCGTTTTAAATTCAGCCTATAGTTTTGAGAATGCTAATAAAGGCTATTTTAAATTAAAATTGAAACATGCCCCGTCATAATTTCGTATTCAAGGGAGTGCATATCGAAGGCCGGATTTTAACTCATACGCATACGCAGACAGCTCGCCTTAACCTGTCTGCATTCTGGAAATAAGTGAAGAATTAGCCCGTTTTATTAAAACAACAATCTTTGCCAAGGACTTGGAGGAAGGATTGTCAATATTAGAATAGAGGAAAACCGATTGATATGTTATTTGTAGGTCTTTGTGAAGCAATCTACCAAGGGCATCTAGGGAAGTAAGTAAAGCTTCAAACTGACGTATACATGAAAAGAACCCAAGACTGTGGTAACTACATAATAAATGCTTTCGAATTTCAAGCACTTTTAAACACTACTAGATTTTTGCATCATTTTAGCCGGAAGACGTTCACTGCTGTCCAGCAGCATAGGTCCTCTAAACATCGCCACTTCGATCGGTTTTGTGCTTCTCGCATACTGCGGATTCCTACGGCCTTTACTAAGTCATCATTCGAATTGCCATATACCTCGTATTTCTGTACTGTCGAGTCGCCCACAAATAAGTTAACTTCGTGCGAGTCGTCGCTTATAGAAAATAATAAGTAGATACCTAAATTATTTCAAATTGATGATGCGCCTGATTCGGGCGAGTAAATTCGTGTGAATCTACTAATAAGCTGTGACCTGCCCACTTAAATTGGATAGATTTTGTATTCGAACCAAATAAATGAAGAAAACAGATCGTTTTTAACCGATTTCAAAAAGAAGGAGGTTATCAATTCGACATGTTTAGACATATTTTTTTAATGTATGTTCGGGCATAACTCAATAAATCATAACTCATAAAAAAATTACAGCAAATCAACCGCGATTGCTGCTATCGCATAAATATGCTTTGTTTTGACCCCCAAGGATGATTGAATTCAGTAAAAACACAAAAATAAAAACAAAAACAAAACAACCGCTTTCCAAAAAACACTACAAAGTGAAAAATAACTTTAATTTCAGATGGCGGTGACAAAAAATTAAAATACATATCCAAAGACACCCACTTCCGAAATTCACTTTGTAGTTTTTTTTTTGGAAGTCGGTTGTTATTTTTTGTATCAGCACAATTTTAATAAAATAACATAGCACGTATTTTCTGCAAAGGAATAGGCCGAGTTGTATAATACCCCCAAGTATTATACAACTCGGCACTACACAATGCATTACTAGGGCATCAGCATTAGTGTATTGATCTATAAAGTGTATGGCCTGCCGCGTGCAGTAGAGTAGTGACCTCAACGACCTCGACCTTCAATGTGTCCGCATGGCCGCATTTGAATCGATAGAGTGAATTGCGTTCATGCGGCCGATATGATCACATACTGAGGAAAGTTTGAGCAATGAAACTAGTACTGCATTAGAGGGTTATTTTTATTTTTTGCACTCTAATTTCGAAGGTCAATTTGTTTATCTGAATGCTTTTAATTTGAAAACGGAATTTATTCTGATTTTACTTGAAAGATCATTTTATCTGATAAGAATTAAGATAATTATAACAAATCAATTCCGTGTGATTAAAGGTGGATGGGTAGGCCCAACTGATTGTTGATAATCGAATTCCAACCAAGGTGTTTCGTTATAATCTAAAAGATTATAATATTAAAATTATTATTTTTCTAATATTATATTTTTCCAATCGCAACTATCACTAATACCTATAGGTACCTAATTCTAATGATGACGTATTAGATTTATCTACTCTGTTTACATATGCTACTAATTACATAACTCATTGCTTGAATAACGTGATTTTGTTTATTTGAATAACACAATCGAACGAATCAATTGTTTATCAGATATAAAGTAAGTCACGTTTTTACTTCACTTACACTAAAACAACAGAATGTTATTTTAAATGATGCCAACTCTTATTACTTAAGTGCAATTTTAGATTGTTTACATTTTTTTTTATGTAAATGCCAACGAATCACACCAATTTTAGCCCGTTCATGGTTCCCAAATATACCTACACATGCAAGTCGTTTTTCGTGTCGGTCACCGCGTTCTTCTAAGCTACGGAACAAATTTTGATGCAGTTTTCACCGTCATCTAGAAAATTTATTTCGGAAAGGTTATACAGGACTCAATTTTAACTAGTAGGCAAACTGTAACCATGAATTTAGCTTTAGAGTACATTATGATACAAGTTTGCTATGTTGGTAATTATACTTGAGGCGGTTATCATTCGCATTAAGGGAGCCGAGTGTATAATGATCAATGCACACGCGTTTTATACGACGTTTTCCAACACACTTGCGAGGAAAAAACAGACTTGTAATGTTAGTTGCTCTTATTCCCTACGTGAACTCAATATTTTTGATAATAATTAACCATACAACAAAAACATTAAACGTTACCTTAATGGCAAATGGCGCGCTGGTATTATTTTTCCCGCGCGCCGCGCTCGCGACGCGTAGGAGTAAATAAAGGCACTGATTGAACCGCTAAACAGCCTATAAAAAAACTCTTTGAAGAGAGTAAAAGAGAGAAGTAAAATATAAAACAATAGTGTGGTAAAATAAAAAACACGAGTGTATAATAAGCTGTATTATGAACCTAAGTATGTTGCCATAAGAGTCACAAACTCACAAGGAAGTAGAAAGAGTTCAATACATTTTGACCGCGTAGGTACGGCAGTTTTCTATGAAACAGCTAAGTAATATTTATTTTTGATAACTGACGAAAAATTTATACACTAGGGATCTAGAAGCATAAAATTGATGAATTCATGGTTACTTTTTGCGCACTGATCATTTTTTTCTGTATTTTCCATTCCTGAATAAATTCTCTTAATTAATTACTGACATAGAAATAATAAAGAAATTTCGATGCTACGAAGTCCTAAAAAGCATGCCAAGCATGGGCGGGTCGCTAGTGAAATACAAAACAAAAGGTTTTATGAGCCTAACATGTCTCATTAACACTCAATTTATATTAATGACACCCAATAAAGTGTCGTCAACTGACTGAATCCCGACAATGATAAATAATTGTTTGTTTAATTATGTTGTCATCCCGTATAGAGTATTGACACAATACGTTATGTTGCCTATACCTAATAGTAACTACAATAGACCGATTTAGATGCCTATTTTACTTATCAGACGAAAGGCTTTATTGTTATTATTAATAAATAATAAAGCTTAAAGCATTTACTTAACGATAAACTAAAACTAATTCCAATATAAAATAATGTAAGTAAGCTAAAAAACTTAACTATTGCTCTACGGTGTCAGTGACACAATACGATAAGTTGCCTATACCTAATGTACCGATTTATATGCCTATTTTATTTATGAGGCTAAAGGCTTTATTATTAATAAATAATAAAGCCTTTATTTACCGATAAACTAAAACTAATCATTACTATATAAAACCATTTGAGCAGAAATACAGGATAAGTTTTTAACCAGTGCGCAAACTGTCATCATGATTTCAGCATATCATTCTAAACGAGCGCAGAAATTCTTCGTCGGTTTTGTATAACCGTCGAAGAATTTCTGCGCTAAAAAAATATCAGCTACGCACTGGTTAGAAACTTATCCTGTATAACTATTGCACTACTGTATTTTCGGGTAGGATGTCTTCGTCAATCATCGCGTCCTTTGATACATAGACCGCCCCCAGGCTCTTCCATTTGTTACAGGCTCGTGTGTCTCTAGCCCACAAGGCACCAGCTAAATCAAAATCAAAATCAAAATATTTTATTTCACATAAACCTGCAAGGGCACTTATGAAACGTCAGAAGCTAGGTGCACGGTTCCAATTTGTCGCTTCCTATGGAGAAGAGCCGGCAAGAAACTCCACGGTTACTCTTTTAAAAATAATTGGATTTTATAATGTTTTCAAATTACAGTGATATTAGGTATGGGAGGACAGTGCAGGCCTGTCAATAAGTACCAGGTACTTTAGAGGAATGAAAATAAAGAATAGAAACTGTAGGCCTACAACGTTCTCCCATTCACAATAGGTATGTAAAAGAATCTACATAAGTAAAATCAACCTATTTAAACCAAGTGATATGATTTCCATGAGAATCACTAATAAATACTCGATATTACAAGTGTTGTATAATGTCAAATAATGACGAGAATATGTCAGAAAGTGTAAAAAATAAAATTAATAAAATTAACATTGTAATTTGGAAGAAGTTAATAGACGCTCACATAGTTATGGTGCTAATGAGTTACCAGGGAAGCCACATGTGCAGAAGGAATTAACGCCAAACTTCCTTGTCGTCAACGTAGTCTTTTATCTTATAATATGCTTTTTTGATAAGGACACGTTTGATGTGAGTTTTAAACTTTCCATCGCTAAGTTCTGTAACCGATTTTGGCAACTTGTTATAGAAGCGGATACTGTTTATTAGAAATGACTTACTAGTTTTAGTTAATCTAAATTTTGGAATCACAATATGCTAACCCAACTACAGATATAAAATCGTCCCAGAGAGCGTTTACGTTGTCTTTCTAGACTTTATTTCGATCCACCTCTAATTTGCCATTCCGTTAAAGCTACTGGGGTCTACTCTCTAAGCACGTAATCCGTAATCTGGGTTGAAGTTACGGGCGTTTCTTACTCCGTATGACTTACGGACCTATGATTAGTTTGGGGCCCAAACTAGGCATGAATGACCGCACTATTTGACAGTTGTCCCTTCTGTCTATATGGTTTAACCCGTCCAAAAAGTAAATTAATCACCTGTCTGGACACGCCACGATTGCGGCGGTAAGTTCCCTCTTTGAGGAGTGGCTTGTGAAGCGGCATGGCGTCCTCACCTTCCGCCTGACACAGGTCCTCACCGGACACGGCTGTTTCGGGAGGTTCCTGTTTCGCAAGAGGCGGGAGGAAACGCCCGGGTGTTTCCATTGCGAAGATCGCCCTGAGGACACGGTGGAGCATACGGTGGAGGTCTGCCTAGCTTGGGCGGAGCACCGCCCCGTTCTCATGGACGCGATCGGCGGCGGCGATCTCTCGCGTCCGGCCCTGGTCCAGGCCATGGTACAGAGCGAGAGTGCATGGCTAGCAGTCGCTTCCTTGAGCGAAGCAGTAATGCTCGCAAAGAGGGAAGCGGCGTGCGCGAGGGAGATGCAGTACATGCGCCCTGACCGCCGTGGCCTTCGCAGGAGACGCCCTGGGCGTAGGGAATCCCAGGCTGATTCCCGGCCACCGTAGGCACGGGCTTGCGGACGGCGAGTAATGGGTAGCTCGCTGTCCGGTAAGGACCAAGCCCGGGTCGACGGCGCGTTGTGTTTCACACGCGCCTCAAAGAGATGTCAGCAACAACTGACGGGGCCCGCAAGGGCCGATGCCTGCCAGGGGTGCGGGTTATTCGAAAGAGAAACCGCGGCCCCTGGCACACAGGCAATTGAGGGAACATGGGGGGTTTTAGTCAGTAAAAGTCTGACACGTCCTCCTGCTCCACCCAGAGCAGAAGTCATTTGATGATTTCCCAACCAGAAAAAAAAATCACCTGTAGGACTTTGAAGTTTTGAACTATTTTCGGACGGGCCCATATTTTCGTTGACGGAGTTAGAGAATAGCCCCCAGATCACTTATCCTACTAATATTATAAATGTGAAACTTTGTGAGTATGGATGGATGGATGGTTGTTACTCTTTCATGCAAAAACGGCTGAACGGATTTGAATGAAATTTGGTACACAGGTAGCTTATAACCTGAATTAACACATAGGATACTTATTATCCCAATGCTACGTCCCCGAGGGATAATTTCCGAACTCCACGCGCGCGAAGCCGCTGGCGGAAGCTAGTTTATTATATTATTGTTACTATCGTATTGCCGAGCATATGACTAGCCCATTTCTATTTCAGTATTTTAGTGTGAAAGGTTATTTTAGTAATTTCTAGTCTATATATAATAATATTAATAATATCTAATATTTAGTGCTTTTTAACGAACTTCAAAAAGGAGGAGATTCCCAATTTGTCTGTAAGTTTTTTTTTTATGTATGTTCCGCGATGTCTCCGGAAATTATGGATCGATTTCCGAAAACAAAGATTTTTCGTAATCGATCTACAATAAATTGTGTATTAATAAGGGTATGACTCAGGGGTTGTCCCGTACAAATTTTATTAACTTCGCTTGGGTAATTTTGGCTTTACTAAATAAATAAAATTTCAGTATCATCTCAAACACAGCATCAGACTAATATTCACAAAGTAATGAACAATTGTAACAAAATGCACACACATGGGCTCATAGGTGCAGTTTCAAATAGCATTGATAAACCATATGCCAGCATATTCAATCAAAAATCTGTATTATTCCATAGCGTATAAGGTCGAAAATGTTATTCGAACCGAGTAATAGTGTTGATTGAAAGCATGGTTCGTTGATTACAACTGTTTCAATTGCCAATAAAATGTTATCGCTTCGTGGAAACATTTCAGTTTTGATCAACTGTATTCATCGACGGAAACAGGTAGTTATTAATTTTTTTTATCTTTCACTAAATATTTCAGATGATATTAACTTTAATTCAGAGTTTCTAAATCTAAAATTACATTCCATGTCAAACAAAATCGCGTGAGATAATCATACGTGATTTTCTTAGTTATCAGAGGCCTTAGTGTGAGTTTCATTTAACCATTTACATCAAACGCGCTCACTACGTTTTAATGTAAATGGTTAAATGAAACTCACACTAGGGCCTCTGGTGAGTAATCAAGTAAATGTCAGATTTTATTTTACAATTACATGATATTTATTTCTACAATTTTGCCAACAAAACGAGCTGCTTTAATAAATCCTACAATGCTGCAACGTACTCTCAAATAAACAAATGCATAAAATTAGAACTTTATTCATATCAATACAAATAACAAAGCAGTCGCATCTTTTCAATGAACCTACTTGTTTCTTGTTGAATCGTTTATTAGCAATTAATTTCTATTAAAACGTTGATTGATACAATAAAGCTTCTACATTGATAAGATGAAACTCGTCTCCTTGTTCTTCGCAGGGTTGGCCTACATCGACGTGCAAACTGTAACCATGAACTCAGCAAAATCAGAATCGTAAATAGGTTTAAGGTCTTGAACAAATAAATATTCCTATTACTATTACATCCAGACCCGATGTAATAGTAATAGTAATATTTCGTAATATGTTTGTAATATTTATGTTTTTATAAGCGTATACGTTCCTTTATTTCCTTATAGATTACCTATCCAGGGTGGCCCTGGATAGGTCATCTATAAAGAAACACGTGCTGTACCCATGGTTTCACTCGCACCCTTTAAAACAACTTCATATGGGTAATTGATTTAAAAAAAACAACCGACTTCCGGAAAAACACTACAAAGTGAAAAATAATTCTAATTTCGGAAGTCGGTGACTTTAGATATGTATTAAAAAAATTGTCACCGTCTTTCGAAATTAAAGTTATTTTTCACTTTGTAGTGTTTTTCCGGAAGCCGGTGTTTTTTTTTTTTTGGAAGAGTTTTTATTTTTCACTTTTTAGATGTAGTACCTACCCCATACCAATTCGAAATTTCATCATCCTCGGGGTCAAAACAATGCATATTTATGCGATAGCAGCAATCGCGATTGATTTGCTGTAATTTTTTTAAGAGTTCTGTTGTCTGTCTCCGAAACTCATCATCAGTTCTATACAAAATTTAAATGAGACCATTTCGGAATAAACCCCTTTTGAACAAAAAGAATTCTGCAAATCCGTCGATTGGTATATGACGCAGTTATGCCCAATTATACATTTAAAAAAATAAACATGTGGAATTGATAACCTCCTCCTTTTTGAAGTCAGTTGAAAAGTATCCTATATCTTAATCCAGAACATGGTCTAAATGTGTACAAAATTTCATCCCAATCCGTTCAGCCCTTTATGCGTGATACAGTAACAAATATGCAATCATCTTGTTTGACTTTCAACAGTACCTAGTGGAATAATTTGACATAATTTAATTGTGCGCACTACATGACATCATTTGTAAATTCCGCAGATGTTTCAGTCTCATCTTACACATGTTGTGTTTACGATAATATATTGTTAATGACTACATTAACACTACAGAAGTAATTTCTCGACGAATGTAATTTAATATTTGCACACTTTGCAAGTCGTGCATTGCCATTAGTTCCCTGACCTTAGTTGAAACCTACACAATTCTTTGTTGTTATTTAGTAAATTTAGTTAATGTTAGTAAGATTTTACTAATTTTTGTTCCGAGATAATACAATGTAAAATTTAAAAGCTCATTATTATTAGTTTTGAACTCAAATGACTCTGCACTTTCAATCTATATATATATTTATATAAATGAAACCCTATTTCCCTTGGTCACGGCATCACATCGCTGGATCATGTTTGCTAATTCTTTTTTTGTTGTGTTTGTTATTATCAGGAGAAGGTTCTTATGAATGAAAAAATTAAGAAAATAATGTAATATATTCATAGTTAAAACAGGACAACGTATGTCGGGTCAGCTAGTTTAATTATAATAACGTAAGTAGGTATGTATAACGTATGTCTTTCTTCGAACCGCAAAAATGTTTGCTCTGCTTACTAAGATTATGTGCGTTTTTAAGGCTCAGTGTAGTAAATCAATATTGTCACGTCAAATTCAACTTAACTATTGAATGATTCGGTCTATTTATTACAGTTTACACAGTAAACGACTACACATTTTTTATTAATAAAACCGTTATCAATTCCCAGTATTTTAAACATTCACGGAAGTGGCTTTATGTTCCTCTATTGATATCATTTGTTGTGAAAATTAAATAACCTAGAACAGTGTGCGAGAGATACCAAGGCTATAGGATAAAGAAAAGTAAACAAAATATTTGATAAACTATGGATACAAATTATTCCATTGTTATATGAAGGTTAACAGAAGGCCATAAAACGTAATTAATACGAAAAAAATATTAGCAGTAGATACCTACTTGGTTGCTTCATTGGACTCAGATAATGGGGTCAATTGTACATAATGTGTCGTGTTTTCTTTTTTTGCACTGTTAAGTTGAGATCGAGGTGTTGTCCGTGGATTATTCTCTCTGTCTGAATGTAATCTAGGCTTGTCTAAAAATATTAAACTATTTTTCGGGATAAAAAATACCTATTTACCTATCCTATGTTATTCTACTAACCATTCTTAATCTCCATGCCAAAACTCTTTTAAATCGTTAAGTCATCAGCAGGCTTAGCACGAGCACCGAGTTGTCGACGGAAGAATAGACATGACTATTAACTAAATAATGTACAATAGGCGAAGATAGCTATGTTTTTCTATTAATTATCACTGTTATGCGTTCTAAACGAATCATGATTTTTAAGATAATCGTACAAACTTTGTGGCCGTCGGGTAGTTATAAAGTTTGTGGTCAAGCGTGACTTTGACAGTTTGGGAAGAAATATTCTACTGAAATAGTCTACATTTATAAGGACCTAGACTAGACAAAGATCGTTAGAAACGAAAGACAAAATGACAGATTGTAGAAGGATATCTACGGTGCGATGTCAAAAATTGAGAAACGAAATGTCACTTTCTATTGAAAAAGCACTGTCTATTCTTCGTAGAAATAGAAAACGTCATGCTAAGCCCGCAGTAAGTTAGTTAGTTATGGGGAACTTAGTCGCGGGCTCGAACTCACTGATGGGCCTGGCTAAAAAGGACGCTGTCGCACTAAGCATCGTGTCCGGCAGAGGTAGTATCAGTAATGAGCAGTTAGAAGCTAGTCTACACGCACAACGTTATTGAGTGAGATGCAGGATCATTTATAATACAAGAGGCGCGTAAAAAATTAAGAACAGTCCTTCGGAAGATCGGGTTTTATGAAAAAACCACTGCATAAATCAATAACCAATAAAGTATATTGAAATTTTCGATATTTGAGCTTTGTCGGTACCGAATTGGTTTTTCAGATTTTACACTTCTTTTATTACTCAAACACGCCCAAAGTTAGGTTAAATTAGCAAGAATAACTAATCTTTGTTGGCTACTAACTTTTTAATGGCTCTTTATTTTAGTATTCTGTTTCCACACAGACAATATTAATAATGAGACAAAACCACAAAATGTTTAATTTTTGATGTACATTGTCGAACAGTGGAGTAATACACTCCCGAAGTTTGTATCGGAAAAATGTGGACTAGATTTGCCTTAACTTACCTACAAACAAACTTTATAATGTTAGTAAGGATAAAGGATAGTTCCCCGGGCCCTCTTTTATCAATAAGTTAAATAACGAAGTTCTCTGTAGTAAGCAATAAATTTATTTCTGCAGTCATTAACCTGATTGATATCCATTTTTTCTATTAATAATTGAATTAATATTTGTTCTTGTCTCATTAGCATTACATACTGTTTATTTTATAACGTATTTTTTTATTATTTAAAGGTGATTGACACGCTCAAACTAATTGCAATAAAAATACGCATTCACAATGACTTATTTTTTGTAAGATGCTTCTTAACGGGATAACGTAATTTCGAAGAACAATGACACATAACTATTATTATTTTTGGGGTTATTTTTTTAATAAATATGCGTCTGAATAGTTTTGCAATCCTGATCATTTAGAAGTCGCTTCCATGCTATATAACTGACTAGTTATGCATTCCCGGTGTTGCTGACATCCCAGGATTTTTGTACAAAAAATATTTTAAGAAGCCGCTTCCATATTTTCGTAACTAAAAATTAACTTTAGGTAAATATGCATCCGATTATCCGATCCCTAGATATAACATATAAAAACTTGGGTTATTTTGTTAATAAACAATAACTCTATTCTTCTGTCAGGTAATTTGAAATGGTCACTGGGACGGACGTAAAGTGACCTGCAAAAAAATAAACAATACATGCAAAAATGTACAAAAACATGTACCCTTCAATTTACAGTATATTTAGTTAAATGGTTTGACACCTGTCACTTCACTGTGATAGGTGTCAATCACAAACAATCATGTAAGAATTCAACAATCAACATTCTTGAAATCTTTAACATTCATGTAGTTTATTTTATGTCACTGTATTCTAATGTCGTTGTCTCCCTTTCCACAGATACACGCCAATGGATTATTCCCTATTCGACCTCGAACTTGGAACGACAACATAGAACTTCCCCATACCGTAGTGCGAGCGAGACGGAACCATTTAGAAAGTGAGGGCAATATCCGTGTATCGGTGAAAGTGATCTCGCGGTTCTGTTAGTGCCACGAAGATGACACCTGGTGCGGAAGACTTGAGCATGTTAGGGGGCAACAATAATGTTGTGCCCTTATTGCCCCGGCCCACTGTGGCGTTGGAGTTTAGGAATATAACATGTGATATAAACATGTTTATAGCGAACAAGCTACGATTCGGTAAGTCTTTGTTTATTCTGTCGCCAGCACATCAAGGTACCGCATTTCTTCAAATTTCTTTGATAGTTTTTCAACTTTAAAACAAAAGAATAAGGTTCATGTTCAATTGGGAAAATTTGACTGTTTGGGATAGCTTGATGTGCTTGCGTCTGTACCTGAGATTGGGTTGGTTTAAGGGACTTTTTTTTTTTCGGTTCATAAGTAGGGGTGGCAGTGACGTCACGATCGTTTTGAGTTCAGTTTGAATCACTGCCAGACTTCACTTGAGTCACCTTGAAACCAGTGAAATCTACTCACAAAATAAGTTAATTAACGCTGTGCTAAATACAATTTTTCGTAAAGCAACATCTAAGTGCGATGTCCGTTCCCTATCTGCTCGATTGGAACCAATCAAATCTAAATAAGATTCAATTATATGTTTAATTAATAAGTAATCGTTTTTTTGGGTAGGATATAATGGGAATTATGATCGCGTGTTTTATTCTAATCACTTGAACATTTCCTTAATTATTAGACACACCTACATTGCAATTTATAAAATTATGCACTCTCGACTCCTCGACCCCTAATTTTTTTAAATTATTTGTTTCCTTCAAACTCGGCCCCCGGGGGTGAGATTCGATTTTCATACAAAGGACAGGCATACCTCGTCCACTTTCAACCCCTAGTTCGGTAACTATAGGTAAAATAATATTTTGGTTCAGTTACATACGGGGGTCGAGAGGAAACTAACACTTGGCTGAAAAATAAAATCCACTCTCGACCCACAAGGGTCGAGAATAAACTATAGTCAGGGGTCCAGTGGACACATTAATGATTGGGGGTTGAGGGGTCGAGAGTGGATTAAAGGAGCATAAACTGGTGTTTTTTTTGTTATTCATAAAAATAGTTATGTAACTGTGCAAGACCATGCAAGGCTTACACCTCCTTAAGGGGAAGCGCCAGGGTATTTACATGGGAAAAAATCATTCGATGGAATAAAATGAGCTGAATTAACGATGGCTGCACTGTTCAATTTAATTATTATAATTCTGTAAAGCCATATTTTTTACGGTTGCGATTCATATTTGAATCAATGTACAACTTGACACGACCTCCAAATTGCAAAAAAAAAATGAATTTAGCGAATCGTGTATAAAGGGACTCCTTGGCTTAGTAACATTAAAAAAAATCGTAAAGTTGCCAGTGATTTCGTACTTTAAACAATTTTTTTTAACAATTTTTTTGTCTGGCAGTGGTTCTTACCTATGACGGTTTTATGGTAATAATTCTATCTGAACATGTAATATACCTATCCCTTCGGCAATGTTTCGTCAACTCACAAACCGGTATTCTACCTAACACACCCATTACATGTTAACAGCTGCTTGTGGGTCATTATTGCCAATAGATGGTAGTAGATATGTACCTAAGACAATGGTGTCAAGGGACACAGTAAGTACCTACTTATTAGATGACTGAGGTGTGAATTTGTCATTTCACTGTTTTTGAATTAAATGTTACACTTGGCCTTTGTGAAATTTACACATATTGTGGTGATTTTTTACTTATTTTCTATTTGGTGTTCTTAAGTACCTTTTACAAAATAATGAAACGGCATTTTATTAAAATTATTATTGACGTTTCTTGGGACCCTGGGATCCCGGACCTTTGGAACGCTTATGACGGGCCGAAGCCAACTCGCAGAGGTCCGTTAGGCTTTTTTAATAAAATGAGGTACCAACAGACAATCATCTCTGTATGCACTATGCAAGTGCATCTAAGGAATATTGTATTATGGGTTTCGGTGACCAAAGTCCTATATAAAATATACAGGCAAAATCGCACAGGGGGACTAGCACACTCGATTATGGGCTCCGAAAACGGTCGCTAGCAAAAAGTGTCAAAGCGACAAGTGGGCAACATGTCATGAGGTGTTTATGGGGAGTGGAGAAGTATTCCACGGCTATCACGACAATCCCGGAAGTATAGTCAATATCTCTACCAGCATTTTACTGGAATACTTCCTTTCTCCAAGCACGTTTGCTCTTGCGAATCTCCACTCAAGCCAGAAAGAAGTGGGAGCCCCCTCGTCAGAATACTGCAAGGTAAGCCAGAGGTGAGGAATAAGACTCCTCCCGGGAGATAGGGTCCATGGGGTCGCTACTGCCCAATAGCTTGCCAGAAATGCTGCCCTGCGTGTTTCTGTATCTGGGTGTATATTCTCTTGGTCTGGCTCCTAACCCTAGTCATATTTTATTAAAATGTAAAAAAAATGTATTAGTATAATGATCGTTAGCTGTGGTACCTAATACCTATGAGGTAGATATTTGGACCATTTTAAATTTTTTTTTGGGTGGGAAATCATCAAATAACTTCTACCGTTCTGGGTGGAGCGGGGGGGCGTGTCAGACTTTTACTGACTAAAACCCACCCGTGTTCCCTCAGTTGCCTGTGTGCCAGGGGCCGCGGTATCTCTTTCGAACAACCCGTACCCCTGACAGGCATCGGCCCTTGCGGGCCCCATCAGTTGTTGCTGACATCTCTTTGAGGCGCGCGTGGAACACAACGCGCCGTCGACCCGGGCTTGGTCCTTACCGGACAGCGAGCTACCCATTACTCGCCGTCCGCATATTTGGACCATGTCGTGCCCTTTCAATTTTTGAATGACTATTTAAATGTCAATTTATGATATGAAGTATTTTGGGCACAAACTTGCTTGCCTGTTTTATATACGTAACGACTCACTAATATCTTTATCATCGTGCAAATACATGAACATTAGATGTTTATTTTATTTTACGATCAAATGATTTAATAAAAAAAAATAAAGAAACCTGATGTGTATCAGGATGTGTTCGAAGATTTCCAAAATAGATAAGTTTTAAATTAAATTTGTGATGATTATATTCGAATCTATATTCCATTTAAAAAAGAAACAGTGAGGAATCGAAATGTCATATTCTGTATATTCCAGGACAATTTGTCGATATTATCAATACGATATTAGTAGATGTCGTGTGTGATAGACGTGGTTTCGTTCGAGTAAGGAATCGTTAAGTGGTCGTAGGGAATTAGGGCCCTGAGGTGACACAATCTCAAACCAAATATGTACATTCAAGTGACTGAAATATTCCTAAATTCTACGTGACCTATGTTGTTTAGACAGATGATAAAAAATTAAAAAATGAGTTGCGGATTCCCACTTTGTAAATAGTAAAAAGTTATTAGACTAACCCCCCAACGCCCAGCTCAGAACGATTCATAGTTGGAAGCGCTGAAAGAAGAATCAGGATTCAATCAAATTTTTACACACACATAAACTTACGTCTTCTTGGGCACGCCGCGATTGCGGCGGTAAGTCCCCTCTTTGAGGAGTGGCTTGAGAGGCGGCATAGCGTCCTCACCTTCCGCCTGACACAGGTCCTCACCGGACATGGCTGTTTCGGGAGGTTCCTGTTTCGGATAGGGCGGGAGGAAACGCCCGGGTGTTTCCATTGCGAAGATCGCCCAGAGGACACGGTGGAGCATACGGTGGAGGTCTGCCCGGCTTGGGCGGAGCACCGTCGTGTCCTCGTGGAGGTGATCGGTGGAGGCGATCTCTCGTGTCCGACCCTGGTCCAGGCCATGGTACGGAGCGAGAGGGCATGGCTGGCAGTCGCCTCCTTCAGCGAAGCAGTTATGCTCGCAAAGAGGGAGGCGGCGCACGTGAGGGAGATGCAGTACATGCGCCCTCACAGCCGTGGCCTTCGCAGGAGACGCCCTGGGCGTCGGGAATCCCAGGCTGATTCCCGGCCACCGTAGGCACGGGCTTGCGGACGGCGAGTAATGGGTAGCTCGCTGTCCGGTAAGGACCAAGCCCGGGTCGACGGCGCGTTGTGTTCCACGCGCGCCTCAAAGAGATGTCAGCAGCAACAGATGGGGCCCGCAAGGGCCGATGCCTGCCAGGGGTGCGGGTTGTTCGAAAGAGATACCGCCGCCCCTGGCACACAGGCAACTGAGGGAACACGGGTGGGTTTTAGTCAGTAAAAGTCTGACACGCCCTCCCGCTCCACCCAGAGCGGGAGAAGTTATTTGATGATTTCCCACCCAAAAAAAAACTTACGTCTTCTATCCATGGGGTGGGTAGAACTACAGGACGCCACACTGCTATGATCCGTACTTCTTGCTTTTGCTACGGCGCTGGTTGCGAGTACGACGCCTTTATGAAGAACGTCACACATGCCAATAAGATCATATATAGACATACAGTAAATTGGCATTCGTAATACTTTAACTCACTCACTGACTTATTGCTTGTTAATATTCTAGGAAAATCGTATAGTTACTCTTACAATGGTTGTAAATATGTGAGCACCATGTATCTATCATAAAAAATAATTTATCTGTCATTGCTTCTCTTTAATTCTTTTTACCTATTTTGGTACGGTAATTTAATTCTGGATGCACCGTTTTCACACATAATTATATAATGAATGTATGTTAAATAAAGAGTAACGGTGGAGTTTCTTGCCCATTCTTCTCCATACGAAACTATATTTTGGAAGGGGCGACTAGAATCCATTCTATTTTAATGTAAATGTTGACGTTCAAAAGTGCCTTTTAATTAAATGCCAATTTGAAATAAATGCTTTTGACTTTGACTTTAATATCGGGCGTTTCCAGTCACATCTGCCTTTTTAATACCTTTTGTTAGTCGCCTTTGATCCTCTCAACATGACCAAACCTTCTAAGCGTTTTTTTTATTTTATAGCAGGCATCTTTACATTCATAGTATTGTAGGGACACATGTAAGTATGTAAGGCAGAGTGCAAGGTTAGCAAATTGTATGCGAGCGTGAGGTTGAGGTATGCCTTGGAACGACCAGTTACTGCGCTCTGGTGCGGGCGAGCGGTTCTATCTGGGATCACGCGAAATATATTCGGTCAACACAGCCCGTTTTTCATTGACTCCAGAACCCCGATCCAGAGGAAGCGGTACTCAAAGTAGGGATTACCGAAAACACTACACGTGTTGCAGTATCCCTAAAGTATAAATAAGATTGAAGTGTATGCTTATAACTTAAAAAAATTGTGTGTCTGTCTGTTTGCTCCGGTGCTGTCTGCAACTTTCACTGGCAGATAGCTAATGTTATAAGGAGTAACATAGTAGCATACTTTTTGTCATGATTAATTACAATAATTTTCGACACCCACGCTGGCAAAAGCTAGTTATTATAAAATTAAACAGGAAAAAGAAAAAAACCCAATACCGGATAGATACTAGTGTTATATGTTTAGTTACATAAGCCCTGCTGTTCCACTTTTTTTACTTACGCAAGACAATCTAACGCGGTTGGCACCAAAACCCAGATATGAACGTTTACATTTTCATATTTTATTAATGTAATTTACGATCTATTCGGAATAGTTCACACTCACATTAAATGTAAAAACATTAATTTATTCCAAAAATAGTTGCTGATCAATGTTTGGATTTAATTAAACTGACAAAAACAAAGTTTAATTTGGTGATTATGCGATTTTCCCAAATAAATCACTAAATACAGGATATAGAACATACAATTTGTATACTAATTTATTTCAATCATTTATTTTAATTAATTACCAAAAATTTCAGGTAATAGCAAGGTTTTGGTTTTGAAGACTCATCAAAAACATGAATGTAAGAATCGAAGTTCTATTTGCAAAGGTCTCAAACGCGGCAGACAATTTATTCTTAATTCACAATTTATTATTTAAAATGTCATTAAATATTAATAATATAATAATGTCAGGATAATAATAATGAATAAATTATTTATTATGATCTTATACCACACCAATGTATTAAAGCTAAAGAGCTTGTTTATTTTTTTCTTTCTTTGTTTGAACGCGCTAATCTCAAGAACTTTATTAAAATTAAAAATTTAAACAATCTTTATGCATTCGATAGCGCAATTCATGAGGAAGGTTATGGGCTTTAAACATCTCGCTATGACCCTAAGGAACCGATTAAAAATAAAAAAAGTTGAAAGAACGCTCAGTGAAAACCAAGTAATAGCACGAACGGGAACTGTACCTGTTATTTTAGTATATTTTATTTATTGTTTTATGTCTTACGACTTTCTCGCAGTCGAAGTCGCAGGCAAAAGCTAGTCAGTCTACAGGATAAAATTTTAATCAGTGCGCAAACTGTAACTATGCATTCAGCATACCATTCTAGACCACCTAGCGTAGAAATTTTGCGTCGGCTATGCAAAAAAAAATCAGCTGGTTCATACATTTTTACCGCGTAAATATTGCACTTTTCTATGACAGAGCTGATTTTTTTTTTAATAACCGTCGCAAATTTCTACGCTAGGGGGTTTAGAACGATATGCTGAATTCATGGTTACAATTTGCGCACTGGTTAAACATTTTCCCCGTAAATGGAAAGATCTAAGTATACCTTATTAATTGTGTTATAAAACGTATTCATATATCAAGTTTCACTTAAAATATGTAGATAGAAAAATGCAAGCAAGTTACATTCGTAATTATTTACTCTTAATGTCTCGATAAGTTAATAAAACGAACATTGCCGCAAAATAGATTAAAACAGGAAATTAACATTCCGACCCCACTGTACATACGTAATGAGGTAATGACCCCCGTCGTAACTACTCGTATAACAATGTATTCAGGTTGTTGACTTTGACCGTGGTTAAACCGTTTTAGGTTCATCTAGATTTATTTATACAAAATACACGTTCGAACGGACGTAAAAATATCGCGTCAGGTTTTTATCGTGCACTAGCTTTTCAAGGCTCAGTGTAAAACTGAGCAATAAGAGGACTTTGACAAATCGAAGTGCTCAATTTTAGGAAAATTTAACGGCGCGTGAAGCACGCTACGCACACATGCTAACCGCTATGCGTCGGACGCCCGCGGCCTAAAGCTAACTCCCGCGCGTCACGAGATTTACTTTTACTTTTAAATAGACTGTTTTTTTTTTTCAAGCAAGCTGACTTAGTGACCTTAGTTATTAAATACTTTTTGTTTGAATTTCGATTAAACATACATAGATAAAAAATATAATTTCAGACGAAAAATTATCATAAATACTCTATTTTACGGAATTCTTTTTGGTGTATGAAACATAAAAAAAATAATTAAGCATTCCAAAGAACAGGGCACAGTCCTACCATGGACATTTTTATAAATTACTAAACTATTATATGTTCCATGTAACAAAGCATCTAAAGATGCCCGAAAGTAAAATTTTATGAAACATTATTTGCCGAGACAAGTTTTTTGAACAAATTCAAAAAAACACTCCCTAGACCAATAACGAAATTTTCTAGGACACAAGTTTTTTTTTTGCTATATCTAAACCATAATCACTCATCAAATTCAAGAAAAAATATGCGGCATCCAACAAAGTGTATCTCAGCGCGTCGAAAATATACACTGTTCGATTTTCAACTCTCGGCGCTAAGCAGGCAGCGCGTTGAAGATCCAGTGCGCGGAAAAATCTCGTCGCGATATTTGTATGGCCGTGCAAACGTCGCCTCTCATGCACGAGGTGGCACTGAGTTTTTCTCGGAGATGAGTGACATTGGTGAAGGAAAACATCATGAGGAATTGTGGACCTTTTTTACACTAATAATAATGCTTGAGAGATGTTGTTTTTAACGCTATAATCTCTGGAACTAACAGACGAATTTGATAAAAAAAAAACAGCTTATAGGGAAAGCTATGTTTAGCATCATCGTTTAGGACCCTTGGATCCATGCAAAAAAAAAAAGACAGAAATAACGATCGACAATTTTGTCTGACTAGCAACGTAAATAACGCAATGAATTTTATTGAACAGTCAAAATGAAAGTCATTCCTAATAGTGTTAAGTAATTCTGTTTTCCTATTTACATGTGGTGTGCCCGAGTCGGATTAATTATGTGATTTTCAAACAGGAAATCATTATTAATTCACCTGTTACTAGTAATACTTATAACTTACATCATTGTGGATATATTGGTGTACTTTATTGGTATTCTATCAACGACTACTTAAACGATAAGAATTGTTGGTCGCTGTGATTAACTCAAGACAACGTTTGTGTTCTTTCACCAGAATTCGCTTAACTACTGACAGGTCATATGAGTTACTTCATATCATTGTTTATTTTACTTGACTGCATAAACCATTTTTCTTTATTTTTATTAATTAAATTTTCATTGATTATTGAATGTTAATTATATGCTATTATTGTATAGAATCAAGTTCTTCCAACTGTGCTGCTGGGGAGTTTGTTGCACCTGCTCTTCTTCCCAGCTAAAGCACTAGGAAGTGGTGAAGGGCGGGCGTTTTGGGGGATTGTCTAATGTAATTTTGACGTACAAAAAGTGCTGACTTTCAGCCTAGTTTGAATAAATGACTTTTGATTTGATTTGATACGTCACTATTAGGGCTTGCAATTATTCATTTTTTTTTATTCGATTGTTATTCGGGTAATATTCGAATTATTGGATTAGTTTAAAAAATAAGCTGTTTTAATAATCATGTCTTTATTTGCCAATATCTTAGATACAGTAGGATTTCGAGTAATATCAAGGAATAAATAAAAAATACTGCTTCATAAAAGTACTGCACAAACTTAAAGGACTTTAGATGCAAAAGCGATCGATACACAGACGTCCAATCACAACACAAGTCTTATCAACCGAGATCTGAGTCGTCGTGTTATAATATTTATAATAAAATCAAACAATTAAATAAAAAGTAACATCATAGAGGAAGGATTTGGGCTAGGTCTTTTGTCAGCAGTGGGCCAGTCTAGACTAATAAATTTTAAAAAAAATACTCCATATAATCTTCAATGTAACATACCACTATTCTTACTTATTCTAATATATACCTAATCAAATCAGATTGCCGGAGAGTGGTAAAAACAGTATTATGGGAAAGCATCATCATCATTTCAGTTGAAAGACGTTCACTCCGAACGGTTCTGCGCTTCCCGCATACAGCGTATTTCTGCAGCCATTCACAAGGTCATCGGTCTACCTTGGGAGGCCTTCCAACACTTGACTTTACTTTCAAAAACAGCTTGTATACACGGCTCAGAAGTGAGATGGGCCTATAATTCTTTAGAAGGATATTGTCAGCCTTCTTAAAGAAAAGTACCCCCACATACCACACCTCTGTTCCATGCCTGTGGCGTTTTCCCTCGAGTATGACGGAATCAAACAGGTTCTGGAGTTCGGCCGTAATTCCGTCATCACCTTGTTGCTGCTGCCTTGTTATTTTTAAGCTGCTTCAGAAGCATCCTAATCTCGTACAAGCTGACGTCCGGGATGTGTTCAGTTTAGTGTCGGGTCAATCTAGCTCTTGGATTGTGTGCCAGATTCGTAACGGGGTTACTTGTTGACGTTTATAACTGTCCATAGAACCTCTCGATCTCTCTCTACAGCTCAGATCAAGTGATCATCCTATCCTGTCTCTTCTGTTTTTCCTGCAGGCTCCTCCCATTGTTCTACAAGATAATTTCATTTCTTTTTGTATATACAGGGTGTAACAAAACCCTATTGCTATCCTTAAGTAATAAAGATAACAGCTGGTATAGAATCACTATACATAGTTTCAGCTCAAAATAAAATACTCTATGAATTGATACCAAATTTTCGGTTTCATATGTTTCTTAAATTCAAATCATAACAAACGTGTCACCGCACTACGTAGGTCAATAACTTTCCACGTTACTTGCCAATATCACGATAAATCTCTTCCGAGTGATGTGTTTGTTTCAATTTGTTCTGGTATCAATGTATAAAAAACTCTCATAATTTCCGAACCTGTAGAGATAGGATTTAAAAATCCTTCCAATATTGTTTGATATCATCCAAAGAAGCCGTGCCCTTGGTTTGTATATACCCTTTCCGTTACACGTTGTATACATCCAACAGTCACATCGGATACCATGTGCTAAATATAGTTGATGGTACGAAGGCGCTTGTCGACCACACACAGCACACACCACGCTTGTTCCGTCAGTCACTATGCATACATTTTTAAATTGTATTTTGTGCACATCAGGGTCGTAGTCCGGTGAATAGACTAGAATAGAATTTTATTTTGCAAATATAGTACACAATAGTTGTTAACATCAAAGGTCAGCCATTTACATTATTTATGTAAATTGTACTTACATTTGAAAACCACAGCAATTAAAAAAAGTATTATCATTACAACACTGAAACTGGTGGTGGTGTCTGGTGGTGATATGGAAACTGGTCGAATATTCGAATGTCGCAATTTCTACATTCGAATATTCAAAATAATTTATTAAACGAATGCAAGCCCTAGTCACTACGTCTACCTTCCCGCTTCTTGGAGTCATGTTATGTTATCGTCATCAATTCCAGGCTTCTAACTTGTTTAAAGGTCAGAACGATACTGCGCTTTCTACGTGTGTATAATTAAGTTACCATAGTTCATAAAGCGGTGGAATTGAAGATAGGTGGCTAAATAAAATGGGAGAGGGCGCTGGCTCCTGACATACAGGTACACCTAGATCAGGAGTCAGAGGCTGCAAACAAGTTTCAACTGATTCTTTCAATAAAGATGAATTTGAATTGTTTCGCTTATCTGCTGGCATTGGGGTCAAATGAAATCATATTAATTAAATAAGTAGACACTTACTTTAGTATAAAAAGACGTCATGATATTAATAATATTATGCATTTTTCGTGATATAAGATAAGCTTCATGATAAACATGACTAAAAATACTTGTTATTCATCATGACTGATTACAAAAAATGCGTTGTTTGGCACATATTGTGACAAATGTATGTTACGTACAGAAAAGGCACATAAATGCAGTGATATACTATTAAATGGCGTAAACCATAAGCCAACAGTAAATTCTGATCGATTTCTTACGAGTGTTTTTAGTACTATCAATAAAATTCTGTCTCGTTATGTAGTTTCATGAATCAGCTCACCCTATAGCAGTTCTCTTCTAGAAATAGGTCTACTTCTTCCGTCACAACAACCTATACTTCGCCATCCACATTTAGTCTGTCCTCGCCTTTTTTTAAGGTCGTCGCGTCGGTCCAACCAGCTGGGGCATGTCTCACGCTACTTTTGTTAATTTTTAGTATAACCACAAACTGGCAATAATCCTTCTAGTACCAAATATTTATATCATTAGATAAACTAGACCGTGTCAAAAGATGGCCACGTTCCTGTTATGTTGACAATGACATTAGAATAGTTTTGTCTCGCACTCTCATACTGAAAATCGTATCTATCGTTTCATGTAGGATGTGTGCACATACTTGTCTAGTTAGTGCGCTTTTTCGCGCGACCCTTATTACACAGGCAACTGAGGGAACACGGGTGGGTTTTAATCAGTAAAAGTGTGACACGCCCTCCTGGTCCACACAGAGCGGGAGAAGTTATTTGATTATTTCCCACCCTCAAAAAAAAAATGACAGTTAAAAAGGATGATGAAGAATGGAAGCTAGAAAGTGACAATCAGTTTTACCACGGAGATACAGATAGGCAGTCGCTCCATGTAAAACACTGGTACTCATTGCACCCGGCTAGAAGCCGACCTCAACTTAGTTGGTAAAAGGCTAGGCAGATGATGTATGACCTTAGCTCAGTGGGGGCAAAATTTAACAAGTTAACGTTGTCCAAAACCAAGTTTTTCTTTATCAAAACTTCGATTGAAAATAATTTAGCATGCAAAATCGTGCGTTTGATTACAAATTACAAAGCATCTTATCTGGTATTTTTCCCACGTGCAAGATGTATTGGCAGACTTGGCTTCCGCTGGTTTACGGAATGTTAACGGAAGTAGGTACTTTGTGTCACTTTATAACCACCCCAGGTAGAGACGGTGTGATTCATAGTGAAACATTCTGATTCCCGCAAAGAATTGTCAAACTTAATTGAAAATGGTCTAATTTTTTATAACACAGGATAAGTTTTTATCCAGTGCGCAAACTGTAACCATGAATTCAGCATATTATTCCAGACCCCCAGCGCAGAAATTTTTCGTCAGTAATACAAAAAATAATCAACTGTTCCATACATTTTGACCGCGTAAGTACTGCCCTTTTCTATGAAACAGCTGATTTCTTTTTTTAAATCGACGTAAAGTTTCTGCGCTGGGGGGTTTAGAATGATATGCTGAATTCATGGTTACAGTTTGCGCACTGGATAAAAACTTACCCTGTATACAGTAGTGAGAAAATTAGTATGTACTGGAAAATGGGCTACCGTTTAAAGGATGAAAATACAAGCTTAATCCTATTGTTATCTCAGCCACGATTAGGTTAACAATTAACTATCGATTCTTATCATATACACTACTAAAAATGTATGCAAAATATTCACCAAAAAAAAAAAATATCTTGACAACGTCCGTGGATAAGTAGCCTTCTTTACATACCAAGCCTCCTTCGTGCCTCACAAAGTACGTCAACCCGTTGGACCCGGCTGTCATTCGTGGATCTTTGACAATCGTTACGGGTCGCCAGAAGCGCGAAAGCCTGGCAACCAGTCTTACCAAGAGGTCTCTTATTAGTATTACCCAGTAACTAGGTTGTTAAGGTCAAATAGGTTGTCACTTCGTGTATAAAAAGCCCCCGACCCAATGAAAAACCTTAAAAGTAAACAAATAAAAAGGATTCGTCTGGATTCGCAAGAAGTTGTAGATAGTATTTTGATCAAAGTATTGTTCATTCGGGGGACGTTTAATGAAAACGCCAGACAGACGGATAACATTTACATTAGCCGTCCCCGACGTTTTAAAATGTTAACTTTTATTTCCTGCTTTTCAAACTTAATACAGTAGGTAATAGTAAACACACTACGATCGATACATGTCCATGTGTGTTACCCACAGTAAAATTTGTTAATAATTTATCCTCATTCCTCGTTACTACTACATCATCAGATCCCGATCACCATTTATCTATAACCTATTCATTGAGACCTTTTTAATGAGCTCAAACATGATACTTCTGCTGTTTGTTGGTAACGAAGGTGGGTATCCTGGAAATTCCAGGTGATGCTCCAGCATCATTATTCTAGGTTGCTTTGTTCGTCTAATATCATTGAAGTAATAGAATACCAAATTTCGACTCGATCAGATCCGTGGAAGATGCTCAAATCCCTTCATCAATCAGAAAAGAGCTGATAATCTTCTAACGGCTGAATCGATTTTGATGTATCATGTCTAAAAACTACCGCTAGAAAACCTACTTTTAAATTAAAAAAACCGAACCCAAATCGGTTCACCCGTTTAAGCGCTACAGTGCCATAGACAGACACAGACACACACACATATAACACCCCTCTTTTTGCGTCGAGGTTTAAAAATACTAGTATTCAGCTGTAACCGGTTAGACTAGCAGCCGCCTCCAACGTAGTTGTGAAAAAGTTAGGCAGACGATGATGAACAGTCAGTGTAAACTTATTGAATACATAACTTAAATGAATCGTCAGCGATTAGGAAACTCTTCAGTCTCACGCAACACAAGGGAGATTGTCAAAGAGACGCATCTTTATCACTATTAGTTAGGCAATAACAACTAACGACCGAAACGAATGAAATGACAACATGAATCAACAAAACTCTTGCCTAACTATATCTATACTAATATAATAAACAGTAAATATTTGTACGTTTGTAACGAATAAACTCAAAAACTACTGGAACTATTTCAAAAGATCTTTCACCATTAGAATGCTACATTATTCCTGAATAAATAGGCTATATTTATGAGTAGAAAAAATAAGGAATACCACCCGTGCGAAGCCGGGACGGGCCGCTTGTGGCTTATGAAGGAACATATTCCAATTGGCCTAGAAAACATTCCTACAATAAAATGGTTATAGAAACGTTTTTCTATTCTCCAAAGTTACAGAAACTAAACTAAATAGGTAATAGCTAAGCCTAGAATTCAGTCTATACTTTAGGTTTTACAATAACCCTATTCATTTAGTTAGCTAAAGCTGTAATACTTTCTCTAGAAACAATTTTCCCTATAGCTAAACACAGGATAAAATTTTAACCAGTGCGCAAACTATAACCATGAATTCAGCATAACATTCTATCCCCTAGCGTAGAAATTTTTCATCGGCCATACAAAAAAAATCAGCTGTTCCATACAGTTTGACCGAGTAGGTATTGCACTTTTCTACGAAACAGCAATTTTTTTTTGTATAACCGACGAAAAATTTATCCGCTATGGGGTATAGAATGATATATACTGAATTCATGGTTACAGTTTGCGCACTGGTTAAAAACTTACCCTGTATATACTATGACAGTCATCTTAGTATCTGACTATGCTAGTTTATAGTCTGAGTCAATTATTTCAGGTTTCGGAGTCAAACAGTGGAGACTGAAGATAGTTTGTATATGCGACACTAGCTTTGACCCGCAACTTTCATACTTTAATCACCATTGGAACCGATCAGCAGTGAAGGTTCCTAACGTACATTTTTCCTCCTGTCTTATTTCAAAGTTCCAATTTTCTATCTTCTTCAATGGCGTATGTTGTGTGTTATTTCATTAATTCATTCACCTAGTCGCGGAACTGTGCTAAAGATATAATAACTCTCGATCTTAATATTCATTTGTAGGTCATTCGACTATTCTCTTACTACATACATAACAGTATGCAATATTTATGTAAATTCTTCGCAAGACACGTATCTCACATCACTTTCCGGTTTCATCTAAGGCTCCCCTGTACACGGACCATCTTGTGACGCAGCGAGAGTCACTTGAAAGGTAGCAAGTCGCTGACCGCTAATGGCTTTATCACTGGCGATTTTCGGGCGTGTTTTCGACGAGGTAATTGTATAACGCGCTTGCTACATTGCACGCAGCGTGTTCGCTACGTTTGCATAGCGACAACTGTGACAGACGTATGTGTACAAGAGAACTTGAGACAAGCGAGGGCACAATAATGTGAAAACGCGGAGAACATATCGGGTAGTCGCAGCTAAATCGCTTCACACTCGGAATGCAGCACGTTCACAAATCGCCTTGATGGAAACACGCTGGCAAATCATCAGTGAAGAAACGCTCTAATGCTGGGACCAGGCAGGCCCGACGAGGCAGACGAAAGATGATTGTAGAAGAACAATTTCATGAAAACTTCATGGAAATTGTTCTTCCAGAATCTAAGCTGTGGCCGCTAGCTAGTGGTCCGTGTGCGACCACACCAAACGTTTATCATGTGCTAACTCATAACACTGGATTTCTCACGAGAACTTTCTTTACAACTCGTTTTGTCATTAGTCTCAGCTTACATAACTCAAGCCATTACTCCGAACATTAGAACGTTCATCTACACAACATACCGTTATGACTACGCGGGAGCATTGCATAACTATCTATAGAAAAATCGATAAATCGAACGTTTTATTGAGTATTATCGATATCTGTGATTAGTGTAACATCGGTATTGTGTTCAACGGCAAGGTTAGCTGTAAAATATTGCTACAATTACTTTGATAACAATGGTAAGCTGTTCGTAGCCTTGACTTAATTAATCGATTGTTGAGGAATAGTTTTAGAATTAATTTGTTTAGATTTTGTGCAATAAATCTTTGAAAGCCAGGTAGTGTCCTAAATACAATATTAATGAAGGAGTCACTAGGCCAACAGCCAGAAACCATTCAAAAGTAGATTGAAATGTTTAGAAAATGTTTAATAATCATTTTAATAATTTCTTTTACTTTCATATAAATAACAGCCCTGTATGAGTTACGATGTTTTTATCTTTATCTACTATCTACTTGGCAACTGGCAAAATGTACAGCAGTAATCCACTTTCAGTAGTAATTTCCTGTACCTAAGCTATAATTTCGTAAGTATTGACGTATTTAAAAGATAATACGTAATATTGAACAGCTGAAATTGACATTTTCTAGTCTTAATCGTATACAGTCTAGAAAGAGTTTTGTCCTAGAAAAGAATATCGTTTGTTTCGTAAAGAATATGGTGTTTAATCGCATGGTTTCAAGTTTAAAACTTTCCTTCGTTTTATTGTTAGGTAAATCATTTGGTAGGTCCAAATCTTTTTTAACCTTAAAAGACTGACTTTAAACGATTCTAATTAGTTGTTTCAAAGGAGAATTCATTGCAAAGATAAAAGACGCACCTAAAGAAGGTTTTTTTTTTTTTTTTGTTCCTGCCAGGGGTGCGGGTTGTTCGAAAGAGATACCGCCGCCCCTGGCACACAGGCAAATGAGGGAACACGGGTGGGTTTTAGTCAGTAAAAGTCTGACACGCCCTCCCGCTCCACCCAGAGCGGGAGAAGTTATTTGATGATTCCCCACCCAAAAAAAAAAAAAAAAGAAGGTTTTGTTGCACCATACTCAACTAGGTACGTACCTACATACAGACTTACCACTAATTAAAGAAGTCTTAAGTACGTGTCACATACGTTTACCTTAAGTAGGTCACGTCTAATCTATTTTAAAAAGATTTCATCAGATGCGCTTAGATGTCAAAGTTTCGTAAAAACATTGGCTAATAAGCCAATCTACAACTTCATACTACATGAATGTGTTCACAAATGCTCTTTCATTATTAGAAAGAGCATTTGTGAACACATTCAATTATTTATCGTAGATAATTGTCGTGATATCTTAAAATGTTTGACTGGGTGTATGCAAGGTGTATTGCAAGTTGCCCAAAGGTTAAAATAGAATTACTGGTTACCAACAACACAGGATAAGTTTTTATCCAGTGTGCAAATTGTAACCATGAATTTATTCAGCATATCATTCTAGCCCTCCAGCTTAAAAAAAATTGTCGGTTATAGAAAAAAAAATGTCAGCTGTTTCATACCTACACGCTCAAAATGTATGGAACAGCTGATTGCTTTTTGTATAACCGACGAAAACTTTCTACGCTGGAGGGTCTAGAATGATATGCTGAATTCATGGTTACAGTTTGCGCACTGGATAAAAACTTATCCTGTATTATTGTGGTAACCATTAATTCATTGCAAAACACACTTACAATCAGAACCAGAATCATTTTGAAGATTGCTAATCCATTGCTACATATGTTCGAAAAATGTATCTGTTCAGCAACGTTAATAACGCAATGAATTTCGTTGAACTGTCAAAATGACAGCCATTCCTACTGTAAATTCCTACTGTAACTATGCTAAGCAATTACACCTCAATACCTACTGTACCGTAAGTATTTAACGAGCAAGTGGGGTTCAGTACATGAGAGGAAATGAGTCCCGGTCGGGAATGATGGTCCGGGCTGCCATAGCTACAAATCAAAACCTATGGTAGGTCTCAAAAGTATCTGATAAAAATGAAAACAAATGGAGCAGAAATCGTACCAGTGGATGGCAGTTTTGTGTGTCACTTATAAATTAAGTGCTCTTTTATTAACTAGAATTGTGGGTTAGGTTACACCCCAGGGTTTGTTCACACTTTTATTAAATACTTTCGGAGTAGATTGGCAGGTACGGTCACCAAAAGAAATAAGTAACTAGGGTCATCGGATATATTTGAAGTTTAGTAAGAAACGGATGGAAGTTTTCGAATAAATATCAAATAGTACATTTCTCAAATTAAATGTCATTCGAAAACATGCATCAGTTTCTTACTCAACTAGTTTTGTGTGTCACTTACAAATTGAGTGCTCTCTTATTAACTAGAATTTTGGGTTAGGTTACACCCCAGGGTTTGTTCACACTTTCATTAAATACTTTTGGAGTAGATGGCAGGTACGGTCACCAAAAGAAATAAGTAACTAGGGTTGTCGAATATAGTTGAAGTTTAGTGAGAAACTGATGGATGTTTTCGAATAAAATTCAATTAACGAAATAGAAAACAAACAGTACATTTATCAAATTAAATGTCATTCGAAAACATGCATCAGTTTCTCACTCAACTTCAACTTTATCCAACGCACCTGTACCCTAATTGCGTAACAGATTATTAATCAAACTCTGAATCATTTTGAAAGATAGTGCTAATTCATTGCTTCCTAAGTGTGATTTTTTTCTACTCCACAACGTAAATAACGCGATGAATGTTGTTGAAGTGAATGAAAGCCAATCCTACTGTTACTAATTAACGCAATCAGGGTTTTCTGAAATGACGTTCACTAGGTGTCAGCACTGAGACGTCAGGTCTGGGCACCCGTCAAAAGTGTCAAAGTGCCTACGGACTGAACGGTGAACGAAAGAATGAAACGAACGACATCAAATATTTTAAGTTCGTTGTCGAATTGGAAGACCTCTTGTCAAAGTGGCGCCAACTGGTGGCTTGAATATTCATGAAACCCTCATTAGGTACCAAGTGGTACCTACTTACTTCTTTTGGTAACTGCACACGACACACAGGTTGCTGTTGCCATGGCAACGTCAAAAGTACTCCGCGGTCATCAAGTGAAACATTTCGGCACATTTCACACTTAGGCATTTAAATCGCAAATGTAGGTCAAAGAATTAAAAAAATTATGACGAAACTCAAAAAGCTTCAAACTAGTTTGAGTTTGTAATTTTTTTTACCCTGGTAACTGGTTAAATCGGCATTCTTAATTTATATACTAACTTGATGTTGATACAGTTCAAGGACTTCAAAATTATGAATCTTATTATGTTTACAAACATTTTTTCACTATAAGTACCGTCTAGGCAATCTCCGTCAATGGTTCAACATCATCTTTCTCCTGTCCTTATTTTATTTGGGTCGGCGTAACATATCTTTTTACCCGACTGCGCCAGAAGGAGGGTTATGTTTTTCGAGTGTATGTTTATAAGTATATTTCTATGGCACGCTCTGTAGCCTAAATGGCTTGATCGATTTCAGCTTGAGAGGTGCCGTTAGATTCGTCTTAATTGTGAGAGTGACACTCGGTATAGAAAAATTAAAAAATAAATAAAATAGCTGATTTTTGGCGCTATATTGTGTCTTGAAAACATTTTTTTTTTCTTATAACCTATTGTGTGGGGTATCAAATTACAGGGTTTCATTAATAGGTCTCATTAACATCAAAATAATTATATTAACTAAAAACTGTGAAATAAAAAAATAATTTACAAAATCAAAAAACCCGACTGACTGCCTAAAAAGTGAAGTTTAATTTAAAAAGATGGAAATACGAAACTTGTTTTAAAAGGATGACTATTAGACTGAATAGTTTATGCAATCTCATGCAGTCGGAAGCATCTTCTTAAATTTAACAGTAAAGACATTAATTGCCTCCATCTGTTTCCAACTTTTTTAATTAAAGTTGGGTTGTTTGATTTTGTAAATTATTTTTTTCTTCCCCACTTCTCTATTAGTCGTCATCTCCGTAGTCACACCCTTTCCAACCATACCATCATTCACACAGTCCATCCATCGTTTCTTTGGTCTCTCTTTACTAATAATAGTAATAAGAATTTAAAAAGGTAAATTACTTGTACTTAATGGTAAATTACTATTATTGTTACCTACAGAAAAAACCCACCACTGCTCACTGGTGTACCATTTACATTTACAATAAATACATACACACACTTACTTGGTACCGTGTGGTGCCGGACGTAAAAAAATAGCACCATTCCATTTCTTCCCGCGGGTGTCGTAACTGGCGAGGAAGGGACTTACTAGAGAATGGGCAGCAGCGTTCTCTATGCACTTTACCACCATACTGCGATCGCCAACCCGCCAGCCAAGCGTGGCGATTATGGCAAAACCTTCAGGGGAAGCTTATGTCCAGCAGTGGACGTCTTTCGGCTGAAATGATGATGATGATGATGATGACAGAAAAAACAGGGTCAAGGTTATAAATCTGCCTAGCCTTTTCCCAACTATGTTGGGGTCGGCTATCAGTCTAACCAGATGCAGCTGGATACCAGTATTTTGCATGGAGCGACTGCCTATCTGACCTCCACAACCCCGTTACTGGGCAACACGATTCTCCGTGGCAAGACTGGTTGTCAGACTTTCGGGCTTCTGACTTGTAACGACTGTCAAAGGATTAAAACATAAAAATTATAAGGATTTTTGTATTAAATAACAATCCTAGCAACTGTGTAATAAACAGTATACCGACACGATATTTTTAAAATACCTATTAAAAATTCATTATATATTTCCTGATACGTAGTTCAGTAGATATACTAAACTATGCATTTATTACACTAGATACAAACATTTTGCATGTAATTTCATTTCTATGACGCAGATTTCGCCACTGTCCTACTTTCGAAAAAAAAAAACATGGAATTTGTAATCTAAACAAATAATTCACATACTCAACAAATCAAATGAACAATTATACTTTGAAAAAACATCATCGACCTGCTGCCTTGTTACTTACTTATTACCTATAGACTAAAATTTTCTGTGGACCTTCATTTTAATAGCTTTATTATATTAGAATAGAATAGAATATAATTTATTTGCAAATATGGGTAATATAAAAGTAGATGTAGGCATCACAATACAGAGTTCTGCCACATTTCACCATTCGGCATGCAAACACTTTCATTAAATTAAATTATTAAATTTTAAATTCGCATTAAAACATTAACTTATTTATTACACTCGAATTAAATAAAATGATTAAAACTCAAGTTTTCGTTAAAAAATTAACTTAATTATTACATTATACCTACATTAAAAAATAAAAACTTTTTCCAAAAAAAAACCGACTTCCGAAAAAACACTACTAAGTGAAAAATAACTTTAATTTCGGAAGGCGGTGACAAACATTTTTAATACATATCCAAAGTCACCGCCTTCCGAAATTAAAGTTATTTTCGACTTTGTAGTGTTTTTTCGGAAGTCGATTGTTTTTTTTTGGAAAAAGTTTTTATTTTTCACTTTTTAGTTATGGTACCTACCCCACTAATTCGAAATTTCATCATCCTTGGGGTCAAAACAATGCATATTTATGCGATAGCAGCAATCGCGATTTATTTACTGTTATTTTTTAAGAGTTCCGTTGTCTATCTCCGAAACGCATCATCAGATCTATATGAAATGGGACCACACGGAAAGCACGAGCTTTCAAATAAAAAAAGAATCATCAAAATCGGTTCTCCCAGTCGAAAGGTATGAGGTAACAAACATTTAAAAAAAAAACTTACAGTCGAATTGATAACCTCCTCCTTTTTTTGAAGTCGGTTAATAAAATGCCACCGAATGCCTCGATGGTCCAGTAACTCTGCTGAGCATGAGGTTTTAGGTTCGATTCCCAGGTCGGGCCAAGTGTTACGGAGTTTTAACAGCCCGGATTCTGGATTGGCTCCCGGTTGATATCAATAGGCTCGCCCCTATAACGTGGTAGGTATTTAGTTATACATAACTGGCGAAATGTCGTTGAAGTATAGGTAGGTATTATTTTATTTGTGTAGTTTTATAGCATCCCATTTCTTCCCGTGGGTGTCGTAAAAGACGACTAAGGGACTAACTAGAGAATGGGCAGCAGCGTTCTCTACGCATTTTACCACCATACTGCGATCGCCAACCCGCCTGCCAACCGTGGCGATTATGGCAAACCCCCCCATGTTTTGGGGGAGGCCTATGTCCAGTAGTAGGCGTCCGTCGGTTGAAATGATAATGATGATGAGTTTTTTTTTACTTGTCATCGTATTTCTACCAGATTGAACCGAAATCCAGACTTTGGAACTAGCATACCAAAGATTGAGACAAACCTGACTGATTTGTTTACTCATTTACTTAACGATTGTTTTATTGTTAATATTATCACAAACCGATAACACTATTACACTATAATTTGGGAACTCACTGTAATGACATGTTATAGTGGTCAATCAATTACAAAATCTAAATAATTACCTAACTAATGAATGATTACTACTGTCCCAGTAGTAATCATTCATTAGTTAGGTAATTATTTACCAGTAGTACTGGGAATTCAGTTTCAAGAAAAAGGAAGAAGTAAGGAACTAATTTCTAAACGCAGTTCTATGTTAAATTCATGGTTAGACTAGGGAAAAATCGGAGCGAAAAATCGTGGTGGAATTTCGTGTGTATTATTGCGCTGAACAAAGCAACAGACGGAAAATCCTCGTGATTTTACTAGATTTGTTTTGCTTATAATAAAACTTAGGGATTACTGCCTCGTTGGTCTAGTGGTTGCAAGTGGTTCAGGGTTCGATTCCCTGGTCGGCCAAAGTATTATTGGTTTTTTACATAACTGGCGCAATGTGGGTGTACTATAGGTTCACGTCTGGCCAAGCCTTGGGGGAACATAGGCGTGATGTTATGTTCATTTCCTATGCACGACTGTTCAAGTGTTCAATGAAAACAATTATTTTATGAATGGACAAGTGTCACTTATCAACTTATGATTTAAAGTACCTAGTTGTACACATATAGGTACCTACATAATATGTAGCAGTGGCTATGTTTACAAATGACTTCCTCATTCATATTGTGATGAGATACCCATATGCGCGGACGCACGTAGACGCCGCCTGCCAATCGATTTTTGCACATTATAAATTATTTATCAGGACAGCTCGTATTGTTGAGCCGTAAGTTATCGACAACCAAGATTTTTATAGTTTCATGCAAATGTTACTATTGGCATACTAATTATCTAGTTTGAAGTTTTTACATAATATAACGATCAACAGCTGAAATGTCACGTAGCATACTGTTTACTTACTTAAATTATAATACAGGCCGCGTGCCCATGATCGCATTGGCAATGATAGCAGTTCCTATCGGCAAAAATAAGGAACTTCCAAACAGAGTTACATCCCCCATTTAACCCTTTGAGGGCAATAAATTTCCAAAAAAAATCCTTTTTAGGATTATGTTAGGAATGTGAGTACATTTTGTGCAAAAATGTTTTTAGACGCAGCGGTTTAGGTTTAACGTTGTCGTCAGTGTCATTTAAGATTTTTATTTAGTAGATTCATTGGCTAAAAACTTTTTTTATAAATGCTGACCGCAATATTTCGGAAGACAGGATACTGTTAGTAGTAGCGAACAGCGAAATAGAAATTGTGTTGTAAGCAAAAAACTACTACGCTACTGCTGAATATCAAGTCCTAAGTTTGATTCCCGGGTAGCGCAAACTATCATGTCGGGATTTTCCATTAGGAATTTGTCTGCCCCGTAATCTGAATTTATGGCCAGTTGGTAATAGGCTCACCCCTTACTACACGTGACTTAAATATAACTGACGGCACGGTTGGCGCAGCGGTTAACCGATTGACTGCTGCGCTGTGTGTCGCGGGTTCGATTCCCGCACGGAACAAATATTGGTATGACCTACAAATAGTTGTTCCGGGTCTGGCTGTTTGTTTATGTGAGTTTAAATGTTTGTAAACGCACCCACAATACAGGAGTAATTCCTAGTGTGGGGCAACGTTTTTAATTTTTTTTTTAAACTGGCTAAACGGTTTATGGTAAAAGGTTTACGGTTTATCTCTGCCTAACTCTTCGGGAATTATAGGCGTGATGCTAAGTTATGTTAAACTTGACCGTTCACCTTCAGAACGCGGTAACTACTTTTCCTCAAGTTTCTAGAACAAACAACAGGTTATTGTTATTAAAAAGTAAATTAACCTTAATCATTCATAGTTTTGAAATACAACTCGTATAATGTGATTCAACAGAGCATGATGTTCGCACATAATTGCTTGTATTTGTATGCAGTCGATAATAATATCTTCACCTGTTAGCCTCAATATGTAAATTCCGACATGACTCCGTACGTCATTTTTTAAATTTACGATGCGTGTGCAGCATGCGCACTACTCAGTAGAAGCCTTCTTGTCACAGTCACGACATGCAGCTGCCGACTATGTCTGATCTGTGGTCGTACATCTATTTTCTTTTTTTTTTCTTTATTATATATCGAGTTAGTCATATCTCTTTGTACCTACTTATTTCTGTGACAATTAAACCTATTTAACTTTCTTTTATTCCCATAACGTGAATCTAGTTGACATTTTTTCCTTACAAACTTCGGTAGTATATTACTCCACTGTTCGACAATGTACATCAAAAATTAAACACGTTTTTTTCATAAAACCTGATCTTCCGGAGGACTTTTCTTAATTTTTTACGCGCCTGTTTTACTATAAATGATCCTGCATCTCACACAATAACGTTGTGCATGTAGACTAGCGTCTAACTGCTCATCACTGATACTACCTCTGTTGGACACGACGCCTGATAAGACAGCATGCTTTTTTGCCAGGCCCACCAGTGAGTTCGAGCCCGCGACTAGATTCCCCTTAAATATCGCATTTCCATTCATATCCTAGTTAAGGAGGAGGCTAAGGTAGCCGTTCGCGAATCAAATCTTAATCAACATCCAACCAGACATTGACCTGCAAATTGCAACAAAAAAAAAGAAAGAAAATTTGAACTTCGAATATTCTTCCGCGAAAGTGCTTCCCCCTTAATGTCATAATATTATTCATCCTGTTCAAAAATGGAATGTCAATAAAATGGTAGTAAGATACCTCGTGATTGTTTATAAGAAGAATAATGTTGATGGTAAAGCGTAGAATCTCACAAAACCGCCAAAAGTGGAGAGATTTGGAAGAGACCTACACTCAGCATTGGGTGGCCAAGGGTTGAAGAAGAGAGAGAGGGAGAGAGAGAATCTCATAGTCAATATAGTTGTAGGTATTGTAATATTTGTCAACTTGTGTTGCCTTTTCCCAACTATGCTACACTGGAAGCCGACTCTAACGGCTTCCAATCTAACCGAACGCAACTCATTAACAGTATTTTACAGGGGAAGATAGTCTGTCGCACCTCCACAACCCAGTTACTGGGTAACACTGTTATTATTTAGCCGCGAGCAGTTTTGCAATATTTATAATAGCTGTAAAATAGTGAATGATAGAAAAATCAATGGACATTATTAAAAAAAGATCAAGATATTATGTTATTCCTAAAACCTTTTAAAATGAGCTTCTTTTCTTTATATTCATTTTGCCCTAATCATTGAATTTGTAAAATGTTTTGACTTAATATTTACTTAAATGAATCAAAATAGGTACAGTATTATACTGAACACGCAGGACACACAGGTACCTAGATACTTTAAAGGTATTTTACTACATGACAAAGTGTCCGTACCATAATGGACACCTGTATTTATTGGTTAGGTTTTCATTTTTCTACCGTACTTTAATACTTGGGTACTGTCATTTTACCGGCGATTAACTAGAGGCTAGGATTAACTGCGGGACGGCAACGACCGATTTACTCGCTGGCATGCGTATGTACATAGAGTGAGTCTATCGGCGTGTGTTCTACCCGCCGAGCGAGCGCGCTGAGCGAGCAGTCTCTTTGATAGCTCTTGTCGCGAAAACGAGTACTCGCTGGCACTGTGCATAGTCAACCAGTTTCTCGTTTACTTACACAGGACCTACAATCACGTAAACGTTTCTTGAGCGAGTAAATCGTAGATAGTCGCTTCCTCGTCGGAGGCGGGAGAGGTGCCTTAAGTGTAGGGTTTCCATTTAACATAGGTATATCTACTAAACGTCACACTAACATAATATCACGCCTTGTTTTCCTGAAAAGTTAGGCAGAGATGACACTATAGTACACCCACATTTAGCATGTTATGTTTCAGTTCCCTGTAAGGGCCAGCCTATTGCCATCAACCGGGCTGCTACTGTGAAATTCTAGATAGAAAAACCAAATAACACTATGCCCAACCTGGGAATCGAACCCAGGAACTCATGCTCAGCAGGCTTAACATGACGCTTTCTATTTCTACTCGAATAGAAATCGCTTGTCTACATTTCTCGGTACAAAACTGTCAACTGTCTAAACCGAAACGTCATTTTTGTCTACTCTTCCCTCAACAAAACGCTTCTCTACGGTTCTCGTGCTAAAACTGCAGCAGTAGCGCTTGCGACTACAAGACTAACGCGGCAGTGACCACGACACACTACGATATATTTTTCTACACTAATAGAGGAACTGTACATTATTCGGTTTGCTAACCCATCTAGACCGATATTCGCAAGGCTACCGACATTTGTAACACAATACCGTACTGTATCCTCTAATAATGAACGGTTAAATAAAGGAACATGATACTTAAAATAACTTAAGTACCGACAGTTTCAGTTGAAGAGGAAGGGAAACCGTATAATTTCATTCGGTTTTATGTTAATCCGTATTTCAGAATATTAACGTCAATAGGTATCTGTTGAAAGTTAGGAAATATATAGTGCGAATAATGTGAAAAATGCCAAAATTTCGTTAATTTGAAGTAGCACTATAAGTTATCTTTCGATTTTTTATATGATTCTCATTAATTGAATTAGCCTCGCAAAACGGTGTCTAGGATTTCTTTTTTAAATTTCGTCTCTGGTCTGGTCCTATACGTAAAAATTTATAGATAATATGCATTTCCCTACCTATACAGTTACAGAAAATTATGGCTCCATTGTTGTATTGGGTTTCCCACCTGTTAAAACAATTGTAAGTGTTATTAGTAAATAAATAAATAATTCCTAAAGACAATTTCCAATTTCAAAACCAAATAAATTAAAATCTTGACTAACCGGAATTTAGATAAAAATCTAAAAATAACTTCATGAACAGACGCCCATTTTAAGAGCCCATGAATTATGCATAATTATGCTCCAATAAAAAATATTTCAGATCGTTATTTTGGCCTACGTTATCTAGCTCTATTTATTATTATCAAGACCTTCTATTTGTTTTTTATTTTAGAAATTGCTTAGCATATCATTACATATGGGAGGTTTTATATCTGAAGGTGAGCAGACGTGATATCTGGAAATCTTTTGTTTTACGATAAGGGCGAGCCTATTGCCATTCATACGCGTCAAAACCAAACTACAACGCTACTATAGAACCCAGGAGCCATGCTCAGAAATCGAGGTTGCGATTATTGGACCAATAAGGGCGAAATTCACCAATAAAACTTAACGCTTTGTGCACATCTAAACCGCGTTTAAGAGCTGTCAGTGTCATCATTAATATGGAATACTAGCTGTGCCCGCGGCTTCGCTCGCGTGGATGCCAGAAATTATCCCACATGAAAATACTACCAGGACAGAAGCCTATGTTACTCCTTATACCATCAACAATCTGCCAGTCTTTGTAAGTATCGTATATATCGCACACCTAGATCTAAACAAAGTTAACTCAAAAAAGCACTTTTTTCAGAAAAGTTCAAAAAGTGTTTACCTACCGTGTTCCTGTGCGCTGGAGAAGTTAATCTGTATACATATTTGCTTTGTGAGTTCTACTAGAAAAATGTTTTTAAATCTGTTTTATTGGTCGATAGGTAGTTAGTTAAGGAATTCAATGGAAAGCATAAGTCAAAACTCCCAATTTTTGACTTAGCTCCCTTTAGATCTAGGTGTCATCATCATCATATCAGCCGAAAGACGTCAATTCAATTCAATTCAAATCTTTATTGCATATCTCATGTGTGTACAAGATCTTAATATTATTTACAAAGTTCACATGGACCCTGTCGGGCACAACAATTGAGTAAATTATAAATAGTAGCATGCTTTATTTAATAAGTGTATAGAACGTCATAATTTACAAAACTAGATAGGGATTCGGATATCATTAAAAAACTAGTCAATTAAAAATAAATAATATTACATTTTGGGGTACCATTAAAATTCAATTAAGTAATTTGAAGTAAATACGTAACATAACAATAATACGGTTGTAAATACAAATCCATTGAAAGAAAGAAATTACATAAATGTAAACAATAAAATAAAGAATAAGTCAAACAATAAAACGTACAAAAAATAAAATAAACAAAAGTCAAATAAAAATAATTAAATTAATGTCTAAATATGAATAAAATAATGGTGAAAGACATCCCATTTTGATGTCGTCATTTAAAAAATCGTACAGTGTATAATAGCATTTATCAACTAATAGTTTTCTGAGCCGGTTAATAAATATTTTGTCATTTTGCTCCATTTTTAGGTCGTTAGGTAATTTATTATATGTTTTTATAGATGTTATATGAGGGCTTGTGCTGTGTAATTTTAGCCTTGATTGTGGTATTACGAGCGTGTTTTCAAAACGTGAATGCGGTGCATATCGGCGAGGTAGGTCTATAATTTTAAGGTAGAAGTTTGGATATTGTCTGACGAATTTACAGATTTCTAGAATATAAATTGATGTCAAAGTTAGAATGTCTAGTTTCCTAAATTGCGGTTAACAACTTGTGTAATTGTCAATATAAACCATTATCCTAATGCATTTTTTCTGCAGGATGAACAAGTCGTTGCTATCTACACTATTTCCCCAAAGTATTATTCCATACTTAAGCCAAGCATATGCATATGCATAGTAAGTGGATAAGGCAGTTTTTAAATCCGTAGTTTTTTTGAGCTCACGTAGTGCATATATAAAACTAGATAGTTTTGATTTAAGTTTTTGGATATGCGCTTTCCAGTTCATGTGGATATCTAAGTCAAGACCCAACAAAGTAAACGTGTCTACGCAGTCCAATTTGATACCGTCAAACGTAAAATTTATGGTTAAGGGTTTTTTTGGTAAGGCCTAAATTCCATAATTTTGGTTTTCGAGAAATTAATTTCTAGATTGTGATCTTTCATCCAATTTTGAATATTTAACATTATATTGTTGAGATTCTCATGCAGGTGTTGAGAGTCGTTACATGAAGTTATTAATGAAAAGGTTATTAAAGTTGAAGTTATTAAAGGAAGGTTTTTATTAATATAGGTGGTAGTTCGTCTAATCCATGACTAAATTTGCCTTTTATATTCTTTATTATATTTTTTATTTCCTGCGGTGTAGGTGCATGTAAAAACATAGTGTTCTCTGTTGGTTGGAGCACAGGCCGGCCGCGCGGCTCTGAGTTCCCACCCCACCTTTTTTGTCCTACTGATGCGAAGAAATTATTGAATGAGTTAGATACTTGATTTGGGTCGGACGTAAGTTTATCGTGGATCGTCAATGTTATGTTTTGTTGTGTCTTAGTCAGATTTTTGTTCGTACGTTCTTTAATTATTTTCCACATCGATTTAGTTTTGTTAGTTGAGTTTCTGATCTCCCGGATATATTGTAATTTTTTTGATTTACTTACTATTTGTTTTAATGTTTTCTCGTATATTTTATATTGTTTGGATAATACAGGGTCGTTAGAGTAAGAGGTTAGAATCCTTAACAATCGTTTATTTTTGCATGATATTTTAATGCCTCTTGTCAACCAATCTTTCCTTTTGTTTCGATTTAGTTTTATTGTTTTTATGGGTATGCAGTCGTTTAATATTTTGAGTAAAAGATTTTCGAAAGAGTTGTAATTTTCGTTCACGGTTTTTTCCGGGCTTATTATTAAATTCCAATTAATGTATTTTAATGCAAATTCAAATTTTTCCATGGATTTACAATTAATAATGCGTTTTTTAGTTGTCCAGTCTTTGCTTTTAATAGTCGCGGCGTCTAGTTTTTTTAGGTTTACTTCTATTCCTTTATGATCGGAAAAACCGTAATCGTGCACCTGAGTAATTAATAATTTAGAGTCAAAGTTTATAAATACTAGATCAAGACAGGTTGAAGTGGTTTTTGTCACTCGTGTTGGTTTTTTAACACATTGGATGATATATATAACACATTTAATAATGTTTTGGTTTGCAAGCTATTTTCCAAGACATTTACATTGAAATCACCTCCGAATACGATTTTATTTTTGTTATATTTTTTTAATAGAAGTTCAAGAATTAGTTTTAATTGTTTATAGAATACATCAGGATGTCTATTGTTCCAATACAACGTAATGAATATAGTTTTAAGTTTAGGCAATTCAATGGCACATACTTCAATGATGTACTCAACCGACATATCCATAATATCCTTTCGTTCAATAAATTCTAAGTCTTCTCGTAATAGTATGCATACACCGCCGCCTTCGTAGTTCAGTCGACAGTATGACGTCCACTGCTGGACATATGCCTCCCCCAAAAGGGGGTGATTTGCCATAATCGCTGCGCTTGGCAGGCGGGTTGGCGATCGCAGTATGGTGGTCAAATACATAGAGAACGCTGCTGCCCATTCTCTAGTAAGTTCCTTAGTCGCCTTCTACGACACCCACGGGAAGAAATGGGATGGTGCTATTCTTTTACGTCCGGCACCATACAGAACCAGGTGAGCGATATACTATTTACCTTCCAAGGCACCTTTTTAAGCCGTTGGTCCCGGCTGTTATACACAAACAGACAATTCAATTATATTAGCCTTCTTTAAATTAGTACGTGAAGCAAAAACTTTGTAGGCTTTTTACGGAAATTACGTGGACTGGGGAGTATCTATGAAAGGCACAGTTAAGGGATTCTAGTCGCGAGCTTGAACTCACAGGTGGGCTTAGCTAAAAAGCACGCTGTCTCACCAGGCATCTACATGCTAGTCTACACGTACAACGTTATTAAGTGAGATAGAGGATCAGTTACAGTTAAACAGGCGCGTAAAAAATTAAGAAAAGTCCTTCGGTAGGTCGGGTTTTATGAAAAAACCACTGCATAATTCAATGACCAACACCTAAATTTTATTGAACTTTTCGATATTTGAGCTTTGTCGGTACCGACTTAGTTTTGGAGATTTTACACTTTTTTCATTACTTAAACACGCCCAAACTTAGGTTAAATTACCAAGAAAAACGAATGTTTGTTTGCTCATAACTTTTAATGGATTTTTATTTTAGTATTCTGTTTCCGTACAGACCATACCGTGTTTAATTTTTGATGTACGTTGTCGAACAGTGGAGTAATACACTCCCGAAGTGTCGACAAGATTCACCGTAAAGATTATATGGAGAAGAAGTACGAAAGCATATATAATACTTTTGGTTTAAATGAGTAGTGGTCGAATTTCGACGACTGGATGACCACTAGTTTGTACAGATTAACACTGGCAGCTCTTGAATAATGTGCTGATCGCGCTCAATTTCATTGCTGAAATTCGCTGTAAAGGTACGCGATTTCGTAAAGGACGCAATTCGCGTAGTTACACGAGCAACTAAAATTGCTCCATCTTGGGCAATTCTCGTCAAACATGACGTCACGACTACATCCAGCAATTTAGGGCAATGGCAACAAGTAGCAACCTGTTGCCAGAGATACGGCCACACAAGATGGAGCAATATGAGGCAACTTAAAAAATGCTATGCGCCTCCCCCGCCGCCTCCGCCTGCAGCCGATTCTTCTCGCAAAAACGAGACGTAGTTATACTTACAAACGAGATAGAAAGAAAATTTAATAAAAATTTCCAAACCGATTGGATATTCGGCAACTTATGAAATATCCATATATTTAATAAGTTGCCAAATATCCAATCGGTTTAATAAATCCAAGAATAAATTGTCGATGTGACAATTTACTGACAATTTACTCTTGTTGCTGCAGATTACTCCACTTAATTGATCCAGATTGATCCATTAGTTTTGCCGAGCAATAATTGCTCAAAAAATTGCCCGTGTAAGAGCACCATAAGGCAGTCCTTTTCCTGCATTTTACCTTTAATTATCGCATCGCATAAACGCGCCTGACTAGGTAATTAGTCAAATTATAGATCGTGTGTATCAACGTTACAACCGGCGGAGGTTGTTCCGTAATTTGCAAGTTAAATGTTCTGCCTTTGACGAACAGTTGAAAGGCAAATTACCACGAGATCGCCGACGACAATCTTTTGTATTAAATTATGTTATGTTGATTCATAGGTATACAACGACCTTACGGAATGTATTAAAAATGGTAGAGAATGTGATAGTTTGTATGTTTAGATGTTTGTTACTCAATCACGCATAAACAGCTGAAGGTATTTGGATGAAATTTGGCACACATATAGTTTGTAACCTGGATTAACATATAGGATACTTTTTATCCCGATAGTGCGGTTCCGTGGGATAATTTTCGAATGAATTCTGAATCGTTGAAAGTTTGCGCGTCGATGCTTGCCACCGTTTATGAATAAAAACACGTAGGTACCTATATTATTGTAGCTAGGCTTGTTCAAATTATAGATATGAGTGTATGTAGTTAGTTATTTACTTTAGTAATCGTTTTATTTACCATATTTTATGCAAGATTTAAAAAGTTAAAACTATTTTTAGAACAGACAAGAAAGAATGTCACCTGTATTTCATCTTTTTCTAGATTGCATTGAATGTGCTATTAATTAATACGATAATTATAAGCCGGGTGTTGGCAAAACATGCACTTATTGATTGTCCAATTAACGTATTGATTGCTATCATAGTCGACGTAGGTAGCTGCGGTCAGTTAAATCAAAAATTATATTAAATTCCGATTTAAATAATTACTGACGCAACACAATGGAAAAATTTACTTTGTTTTTCGATTGAATCCTACAATTGATACATGGTTTTCTAATTAAAACAGCGTTACAATTATACCCGTCTACTTTGTAATTCCCTGTTAACCACAGAAAATATTTTCCTCTTTACTTGCGTCATGAAAATAATTATGTTCAAAAATAATTACGTTCGAAAATAATTATATTCGAAAATAATGCTATTCGAACATAATTGGGTAGTAGGTACGTTGCGATTCTTAATAATAGTGTTCTTTACATGACCTGAGAGTTTTAGTCATCATCATTATCTGCCTAGCTTTTTCCCAACTATGTTGTAGTTGGCTTCCAGTCTAACCTAATGTAGCTGAGTACCAGTTTTTTACATGGAGCGACTGCCTAACTGCCCTCTAGAACTCAGTTTCTAGGTAATATGATACCCCTTGGTAAGACTGGTTGTCAGACTTTCGTGCCTCTGACGTTTTAGTCATGTTTGTGGAATATAATAACGATTCATTAAAAAAAAAACACTAAACGTACCATTGAAATCGACGTTCAACGTGTTACCATGGATTCAGTACCTACATGAATCAGAATCCCATGTGTTGAAATATTTCGTCGTTTATTTGTAAAAAATGCTCTAATTATGCAAAATGTAGATACCAGCGGCGAGGTGCAAATTTTCGTAAGAGGAAAGCCGAAGCAAAGTCGGCTTTAACTTACTGACTTATCAATAAAGAATACTTATTGCCATTCTAAAATGAATATAGGAATGTTAACAATTGAATACAATAAAATTGAACAGCTGAAAAGCAAATAAAATGTGCAATATTCCTCCATCTCATTTTCGGTCACGCATTTTTCTATATCTGTCTCTGTAACATAAACCGTTGTACGTTCTGATTCATGTAGGTACTGAATCCATGGTAAGACGTTGAACGTCAATTTCAATGCTGTATAATAGTCATTCACTACATTCTGTCTGTATATCTGTATTGTACTGTCCATCTTGTATTTCAATCATTGACTTAAAGTGTTAATACTTACTTCTTTACATATCAGTCTTATCAATGACAATATTCCTGATAACCTTAGGACATAACGACGGAAAAGTGTAATTTACGTCAGATGTCAAAGATTTAAAAAAATATGGGACCGGTATCTCTGTGTTTACTTTGCGGTAACGTCTTCCTATTATATTGCAGTTAATTATTTTCTAATAACTTCCGTTTATTAATAGAAATAAAGGTAAACAAACCGCAATAGAACTAGAGTTTTCTCAATGTCATTAGAAATCTTGGCATTTCTAGAATATGAAGACGTCTCGAAATAATCATCATTATTTTAATTATATTAGGTTAATCATTTGGGTCATAACTTAAATAATTTAAATATTTCTAGGTATTTTTGCAAACAACTTGTAAGATTAGTGATTACTTAAATCATTTTTTTTAATCCGTAATATACCGTGAAAAACTTGAATACTAAAATATTTTCAAAGTTAATCTTCATGTCATTTGAGCAGGTTTTTGTTATTATTTCGAATGAAATATAGCTCACGTTGGCACCTCCGTTACTCGAGATGATAATGCAGAAAATGAATAATTCATGGTACAGCACGTCAGTGGAGATAAAACAAATATGTGGTAGCTGGCAATTTATTTTATTAAAATTCCATGTTACGCTAGGCCAGCTCAAGTTCAATGTATATTACCAAAAAACCAACCAATAAATGATTCGATTTTGATTTGAATACCACTGACGTACGGCATACTGTACCTACTGCCCATCTACTGTAGGCAGGTATCGTATAGGTTAAGAACAAATTGCAATGTAAATCGAAATTCACATGGACGTAATAAGATCGCGGCGGGATTTTTTTCGCACATTGGATTTTCAACTCTAGTTTTTACACCGAGCATCGAAAATCGAACAGTGTGTTTTACTGTTCGATTATTATCAATCCCGGACCTACGCAGTACGTTGAAAATTGAGTTCAAAATCTCGCCGCGATTTCATAACGTGAGAATGTGGGCGAGAAGGAAACTATTACCATAAAAATAAACACTAATAAAATTCGTTAAAATATTACCATGGACGTAGTAGGTACTAAGTTCAGGATGTTCCTAAGTCATATCACGATGAATCATCCAAAAGTATTGTTTCAATATTAACATAAATGAATAAAAGGATGACGGGTGTCCTGTATAACAACACTTTGATAAATATGTTTTGTTTGAGTTTTTTCCTTCAATAAACCATTTATTTACGATGCAAATTAGGTAGTTGTTAAATGACTAGTTACAAATTTGCTTTTAATTCGCTAAGATTTGTACTTAGTTCTGGTTTGATCAATTGGTTCCATTGTGGATGTTTTATGTTAGCAGTAAGTAGGTATTTATGAATTAATACTGGAACAGACTTCGATAACTACCTAATAGATACAATATGATGTATTGCTCGGTAGTCCCTTCGGCTAGACAATAAAGAAAATCCAGTTCGCGATAAAAAATTGCCCATGCCTGTGGCGACTTTTTATCGCGAACTGGATTTTCAACTCTTTGAAAATCCAACAGTGTGAATGCCAGCGCGTCAAAAATCACTGTTGGATATGCAAGACTTGGCGTAAAGCAGAGCGTTGAAAATCCAGTGCGTGATAACAAAAATCGCCAGGTAAAGGGTCACAAGGACACGACTCTAGTAGATAGTGATGATGAAATCACTTTATCCGCCCGTGTGTACCTACTAGGGCTTAGTTGGAAAGTTATAAGTATTTAACTTATTATGTACTAGCTTTATCCCGCGGCTCCGCCCGCGTGGATGTCGGTTATCGCGTAAAAAAAGTAGCCTATGTTTTTCTCTATATCCCAGGCTATATCTCTACCAAATTTCATGACGATCGGTTCAGTGGCTTAGGCGTGAAAGCGTAACATACAAATAGACAGAGTTACTTTCGCATTTATAATTTAAAGTAGGGAAGTAGGGATAAGTACTCAAAGTAGCAACGCATAATAATGTATGATGCTTAGTTATTTTATAGCAGGAAAGATACATAATAATATGTATTATGATGCTTATCAAATAAAAACATGATGCTACTCCGTGATAGTACTTATACTTATATGTTTTACTATTAAGTATATTAATTATATATTTGTATGCGTTTCTATAGGTACTAATATCATAAAGAGGTCAAACGGCGTAGTGTTGGAAGTACTGATCCGATTACAAAAATAATTTCACTAATTGAAAGTTGCACTATTGCCGAGTACCATAGAATAAATTCAATTTAAAAATTTGACGATATTTATGGTATAGTGAATGAAAATAATGAGTTCTAACAAAACTTTGAACAATATTGTTTTCATTTCCTGCTCTATTACCTAGTAATGCTGTTGTTAGCTTTCTATGATCCACTTGTGCGGCCATTTTTTTTGTTAACAGTTTAAAAATAACTACCTTAACGGACCACCCGACCATAGTACCGAAACGAGACATACATACTAACACGTACCCAATTTAGTTGTTTTGTCTATGTTTCTTTTAGTTGCTCTACTGCCCAAGATAATGAGGTACATTGAACTTGATATCAAGACGAGACGCAAAAGAAATAAATAGAGGAACTCCAAAAATGACTATTTATATCGTACGATTGTTTAACTGCAGACTGTGGCTGACGGGGCTGACTGTGGAAATGACTTACCTAACAAAGAATACAATAAAAAATAATAGTTTAAAAAAACTAAAAAAACACGCTTTAAAAACCAAACTAAAAAGTAGAAAATAATTTAATTCTATTAAAAAGCGTGGGGTGCTTGATATTAATTGATTATAAAAATACCTCAAAAAGCACCCCACGCTTTTTAATAGAATTAAATTATTTTCTACTTTTTAGTTTGGTTTTTAAAGCGTGTTTTTTTAGTTTTTTTTAAACTATTATTTATTTTCTATTTTTTAGTTTTGCTAACTACAAAAGCGTGTTTTTTTATATATATTTTTTTTAATTATTGAATTGTCATAGGTGCTCGATAAGTCTACAAAGTTTAAATGAAATCTGACCGTTTAAAGTGGGTCAAAATAGCGTCCAAAGGAGTCGGCTACATACAAACATACAAACAAACAAACATACAAGTGAAGCTAATATATAAAGCGTGTAAAATAATTCCTTACCAACTTGTTTCTTACCTATATATTTTCTTTCATTGCAGAAAACAAGCAAATTTTAAAGAATGTGTCAGGAAGTTTCAAGCCTGGACAACTTACAGCCATCATGGGTCCATCTGGAGCCGGCAAGACCACTCTCCTCAACATTTTGGCTGGTTACTCGTAAGTATTACCGTCCAATTATATCTTCAGCTATGGCTTGTTACGCGAAACTGCGTAGGTATGTCAATATTTCGAAATCGAATCTGCGCAAGATAAGAGAAAAAAACAACTTTCTTTTTTTTTTCAACTCGAATCGACCTTGAATCAGAAAGCCAATACTCAAAATTACTTAAAACTTATTTATAAAATCTAGTTTTTCGATAGCAAATGTTGCAAAATCCTGAACTACATTTGAACAGTCCCGTCGCCGTCGTAGCGCTTCAAATATTTGGAATTTTTAATATTCGAATATTCGTTTTTTTTTTTCGGGTAATATTTGAATGATTCGAATAGTTCAAAAAGTAAGCTATTTTAAATAATTAGACATAATGAACAAGTACATAAAGTAAAAAACGGAAGAGCTCACTGGGCATAAAATAATTCGTCCGCATCGCTGTCAGTGGGAAAAGTGCCCAAAAGGCTGGCAGCGTTGCCACGTTGGATGGCAATGCTGATTCTTTGACCTAAGAATAGGCCAGCCCTTTGGTCACGTGAAGAGTCTATAATTGTTTTACTACGAACGTTGATTATTTTTAATATTATTACTCCTATGTTTTGTAAGCTATTTTAATAATTTTCTCTTTATTTGTCTTAGATACGTCAAGAGCGGGCGTTATGGGGGACTGTCTTATGTAATTTTGACGTCCAGAAAGTGCTGACTCTCAGCCTAGATTGAATAAATGACTTTTGATTTTGATTTTTGATACAATAGGAGTCTAAGGAATATCAAAGAATAAACAAAACTTTACTGCTTTATACAAGTTCTACACGAACTTAAAGACCTTTAAATGCAATGAACATACATACAACCAACCAAAATACGCATCTAATTAATCGAGATCCCGGATCTCGATACTTGTAATATTTTTTATAATATTTATAATAAAATCAAACAAATAAATAACAAGTTACACCATAGGGGAAGGATTTCGGCAAGGCCTTTAGCTGTGTAAGCTAATTTAAAAAAATACACTTCATAAAATCTTCAATGTAACATAGCACTATTCTTACTTGTTCTATTTTGGTCACAGCAACGAATTACAAAAATTGAGGAATCTGAACCTTATCAAACAGAGTACCAGAGAGAGGTAAAAATAGTATTATAAGAAAGAGCCAGCTTCATCATCATTTCAGCCGACAGACAGGAGCAGACCACTTCTGGACATAGGCCTCTCCCAAGCTCCGCCACTTCGACCGGTTCTGTGCTTCTCGTATCCAGCAGATTTCTGCGGCCTTCACAAGGTCATCGGTCTACCTTGTGGGACGCCTTCCTTTCTCGAAGTTGGACCCACCTAACTGGACAGTTTGTCCTAGGTAAACGTACTCGCCCACAACTTTGAATGTAGCGTCTCCGATCTTCATGAGAGTGGGTGTTACATGGGCATTTGACAATACCTATGTCTTGTACATATTTATTTTAAGACCCACTCTTTCGGAAGTTCTACTGAGGTCGTCGAGTATTGTACTGAGGTCCTCCATAGTCTCAGCCATATCAACTGTGAGTGATGTACTCGCCATTGATGTTGTTGCCAGCCCTTTGCCAGTTAAGAACCTTGAAGACATCCTCCAGTGCGGTGGTGAACAGTTTCCGAGAGATAACGTCTCCTTGTCTCATAACTCGCTGCAGAAGGATAGGTTTCGAGGCGTGGTCCCGGAGTCGGACTGACGTAGTGGTGTTTTTGTACAGACACTTCAGCACCTCGATGTACTAATAATCGATCTGGCATGGTTGAAGAGACTGCAGTACAGCCCATGTCTCGATCGAATCAAAGGCTTTTTTGTAGTCCTCAAACCAATCTAGTCTACGGTGCTAAAGCCTTTACGGAATTCGGCTTGTTCGGAATGGTGAAAGTCGTTAAAGATGCAGGCGAGACGGTTCGTGATGACTCTTGAAAACAGCTAGACATAGCTCAGAAGTGAGATGGGC